>OY735202.1:53737850-54022850 GCA_963457665.1 Thysanoteuthis rhombus
GATCACTACATCTACCTAGGACAACGAATCTCCATGAGACCCTCAAAAGAAGAAGAAATCACGCAAAGAATCACACTAGGATGGCAAGCCTTTGGCAGAGCAAGCTCAACCTTCAAAAATAAGATCCCAATAATCCTAAAAAGGAGGGTGTATAACCAATGCATCCTCCCAATAGTCACTTATGGGGCTGAAACATGGAACCTAACCAAGAGACAGATCTGTAAACTGAGAACCATGCAATGTGCACATGAAAGAATTATGCTGGGCCTCACTTGGAGAGACCACAAGACAGCACAGTACATCCGAGGAAAGACAAGAGTCTGAGACATCATAGAATCCATAAAAAATCTCAAATGGCGGTGGGCTGGCCATGTTGCAAGAATGGCGGACAACCGATGAACATCACTACTCACGACATGGATCCCCTGAGATCACATGTGGAACCGAGGCTGGTAGAATATTAGATGGAGAGACAAGCTAGACAAATTCAGAAAGTACTGGCTCCGCGATGCCCATGATAGAGAAGTGTGGCGAATCCTGGGGAAGGTTGATGTCCAACGATGGACATTAAAAGACTGATGATGATCTCTGTGATTCTGTTTTCAAATCAATGTATTTAAGGGGTTTGCTATCTTTAATGACTGTAACTTTCTTTTATCTAATTGCATTGCGATGTGAGGGCTGCTTTGATACATCTACGTGCCGAGGAGCTGTGGATTTTTTTGATGTGATGGTTGTCAAACAGGGCATTAGTCTTTTCATCCAGGTTCTCTCGTGTTCGTATATTCTCTTCTTGGGAGGTTTTGATGTCTTTCTGGTGTAAAATTTGTTGCAGTCCCAAAACAGAATTGTGTAGATGCTGGCTTCGGATGGTGCAGTGGTTTGTTTATCAAATTTTCAATGGTTGTTTAAGTGTTGGTGGTGTTGTGTATTTTCATCTTGCTCAGGTTGGAGCTCAGGTTGATGATGGTTGTGTTGTAGGGTAATATGATACATCGAGTGGCATTGTTATTTTTCTTTTTATCTTGTTTGTTTTTGTTGATCTTGTTTGCGTTCCTCCTTGCTAGGTATATGAGATGTCATGGGTACTAAATTGAACGGAGAGATTGTTTGATGTACTCTTCTTCATTAAGGTATTTGGGGCTACATTTTCTGAGGGTCCACAGGCAAAATCCCATAATTAGTTTTGATTCAATTTTTTGAGTTTGGTGGGAGTAGAAATGCATGTGGTCGTTCTTATTGATGGCTTTACAGAAGATGCTGTGTTGAATGGTGTTGTTGCTTCTCTGTGGTAGGGTGTCAATGAAAGGTAGTGTGTTGTTGGACTCTTTTTAAAATGTGAATTCATTAGATTGTTCCACTGTGTTCAGTATAGCTACTGGGTTGTCTAGATCTATGTGCTGAGGGTATATTATTTGGGCATGGGTATGATAAATGTGAAAAGGCCTGATTCAAGAAATTCCAGTAACAGACAGGCTGAAACTCCACTTAATCGGGGACCCAATTGGTAACCCAAATTTCTGTTGGTAGGAATTTCTTTTGAAGCTGGAGATGCATTGGTTTCTTATGAGTTTGCATATTTTCATGATATATTGCCTTCATTTGCACAGATATAAAACCCTCTCACCCATTCCCACTAAACAACCAAACACAGAAATATTCACATTCTTTTCTTCAGCATCGAAAATGTAAACTACAATTTTTTTTCTAAAGAAGATGGCTGGCCCTCCGTTGGAATGCATCGAAATACGCCCGAGGAATAATGATTTTTTTTTATATGCAACACCTATCTTTTCAGTTTTTCTTTTCACCTTTCAATACGTAAGTAATATATATATATATACACACTCATACATGTATGTATTATATATATCTACATATTTGCATGTATCTTTACATATACATATATTTGTGTGTGTGTGTATGTATATGTATATATATATATATATATATATATACGTGTGAGTGTGTATATATGTGCATATAAATGTTAGTGTGTGCATATATATATATATGTGTGTGTGTGTATATACATACATATATGTACACATGTGCATGTATATGTGTATATACAGGCATGTGTACACATATATATGCTAAATAAATATGTGTATATATATGTGCGTATGTGCATGTATATGTGTATAGATATATATATGCATGTGTGCGTGTGTGTGTGTATATATATGTATGTGTATACATAAATTTAACTATACTGCGAACACACATATTCACAATCATTGATACTTCACCCCTCTCTCATACACATTCACATTATCACTTACTACACAAATCCGCTATCATACCAAAATACAATTCAACCATGACAGATGTGATTCTGCTTCTAGTCATTACTTTCCCCTGCCCAGTTGAGGGGCCTAAATTTAGGTCATTTTTACAATAATCTTGATTTGAATTCAAATCACATGGGTGTCAAAAAATTCCAGTTGTTGGTGAGTTTTTTGAGAAAGAAGGGATTGATGTTGGAACTCTCTTTGAAGAGAGAGCTAGAGGGCATGAATCATCAATGTGTGTGTTCATAGAATGGTTGAATTGTTTCTTGTGTATGATCACAGATTTGTGTAGTTGGCGATAATATGAATATGCATGAGAGGGGGGGACATGTTGATGGATGTAGTGGGCAAGAGAGGTTTGTTAAGGGTTCAATGAGATTTGGGGGAAAGTCGATTTTAGAATTTTGAAAAATGGAATGGAAGTTTTGTTTTCTAAGAAAATCAGCTGAGGCTCCAACTCCAAATTGAAAAATTAGTTGGAATTCAATGCAGGTTTTGAAGTATTGATGAAATTTGTTTCCCTTCTTGAAAAACTGAAAATTTTGATCCTCACGGAGAACCATGATGAATGTGTGGACTGATTTTGAACAACCATGTCAAGGGATCTTTTATTTATTGTTTGTATACTGTCAACCTATTCCTAAGGAGATAAGTTTTCCCTGTATATTCCTTGTTGTAACCTCAACAAATAATGGCATTGATAACAACAAATGGTGAGAGATATAATTTATTCATTGATCACCTCTTTTTTCTAACTCAGCTTTCTGCCAAAAGATGTTGGTCATGTAACAGTCTCCATTCTGTGACAAAATTGACTTATTTATTGATTTCTTTTTATCCATTCCTTTTGTACTCGAGGTGTCAAACATGCTTAGTACTTGGTCTGTTGCCTGCCTTCCATGATGCTGGACAAGGGGTTGAACTTTCCCAGTTTGGAATTGAAGCTGATAGTCTACTAGACTGGTTTGCTAACCAAATCTGAAGAGATGAATCTGTCCTTGTATTTACCCATAGCTAGGGGGAGAAGATGGATTCAGGCCTTCCCCAAGGACATTAGGTCAGAGTGAATGCCTGTTTGAACTCGGTTCACCCACTCCATTTTCTATGCTGATAGCTGTTATACCACCTACACTTGTATTAGAAACTCTCAACTTTGGTTCCAAGTAATTCTGGTTGCCTACCATGCATACAGATTGCACCCATGGAGCTAGAGGGCATAAAATTTGAGCATTTACCCCTTATTATGTCTAGAAAAAGATGTTGTCTTTTAAATTCCCCTCCAAAAACAGTTTTTTTTGGTGGGGGTTCAATTTACAATGTAAATTTCTTTCTGCTCCATTGGTCTCTTAGTTCGTGTCCAGCAGCATTCGCACTTGTTTCTGGGGTTTTTTTTTAGGGGTCATCCATCGTATTTCATTCACTTCAGAGTGAAGTTGATACATACCTTTCCCGAGGGCATTAGTACGAAGTGAACACTAACAAAATTCGATCTCAGTTCTCCGATTATTGCACCGCCATCCAACAAGTCCTTTGAATCAGAATAATTATTACCCCTCCTGTCCTTTTTCAATACAAAATGAATAACTTAGAGTTATCTCCCCTACACATCAAGTGCCCCTTTTTTGTTGGGTAGGGTGCGTAAATTTTCAGTGTGATGTGTAAAGAAGGTGGGATTTTTTTTTCTACTCATATTATTTCTTTTCTTCTTGCTTTATCTTTATCGATAAGACATCATTTCTGTCCGCTAGTATTTTTTGTTAAGAAACGTAGCGACGAAATAAACGTTTTCTCAAAGGGTGATCACTTCAGATGTCTTAAGCTTCATGTTCAGGTTTCTAAGTTAATCGCTCGTATCAAATATAAGGTTTATTTTTGTACTGTAAGTCAGCCACAACCCACTCTTAGTAGGAGTAACTAATTCATTTCGATAACAACGCCACGGAAAGTTTCCTGCAATAATGCCTCGTCTTGCCGAAATGGAACCTACAAAGCCTATAAGCCTTCATCATGCTCAACAACGTAAACTTGTGGTGCTCGTTGATATGGACATGGTTTTATGCGACTTCGAAGCCTATTTTTTAGAAAAATACCGTGAACAATATCCTGATGAGCCATTTATCCCATTAGAAGAACGGTCACAATTTTATATTCGAGAACAGTATGCTACGATCCGCCAAGATCTGTCGGTAAGTTTTCGAAATGTTCTTCGTTTTATTGAATTTTAATTCATAAAACACGATTTTGGCGCTGTAAAATACATACAACACACGTGTTTTATTACGGACGAACACCACAGCGAGCAGTGTAAAATGAGATTTGAAATGCTACACTACTAAGCATCTTTTTGCACATATTGAGGATCATATTTCGGCTACTTTTATCGGAGATGCTCATCATATGACTACATGCTGTTAAAAATATCCTTGATTCCTGGTTGAGTAATTTCTCTTCTCTTACATAGCAACAACAATTATTATTAGTCGTTGGATGATCATTTCACTTTTTAAGCATTGGCGCTGCTATTAAAATTGCGACGTAGTAATATAAAGAGTGCATAAACTAGGTAACCCATGAAAGTTTTTAAAAGTAATTTTGTTTTAGACAACTTATTTCATTTGCACCTCTTCATTTATTTTCATTCATAAAATGCATGGTGCTCTTGCTAGTGCCCAAGAAAAAAACTTACCGAATGCAAAAATGAATCAGAAATAAGTTCACTATTTAGCGTTTTTTTTTTTTTTTAACAATACATAGTAACACTATTGAACATTTCGATTCGAAATCATGCAAAATTTTTTTTTTCAAGTTTCAAGGGTTTTTTATTCACTTTTGTCAATGAATGTACTAATGTTGTTTCAAAATTTATATCGGTACGGTACTAACAAGAGTTGAGTTTGTCACCTAGCATAAATAGGTTGAAAGATATTTTCACTCAGTTTGTTAGTTAAAATTTCCGCCAAAAATGAAACATAGTACAAAAAAAAAAAACGGTTATACTAACTACTGAACGGAGATATAATAAAGAGTCCTAAATTATACCTTTTGGGAGATAATTCTTCAAATAAATGTTCATGGACTTTCATGAGTTTTATCGACATTATGTTGCATTTTTACGGAGTGATGATTACACACATTTTATAAAAAATAATTATCAATTCTATTTTTCAAGTTATTCTTAAGCTGCTCCTAAAAATTTTTCAAAACTTTTTCCATCAATTATAACGTAGTATTGGACTGTTACATCGGCAAAAATTTTGAATGCCAATAGTAGGAAGACGATTTTAACGAAGATGAAGTAGTAACTGAAGAATTGTCTCACTTGGGATTTATGATTTAGATTGAACCTTTTTAAAGAAAAAGCGTCTGTTTTAGCAACTTGGCATAGCTTTTCGTGGGTTTATCGCCATTCTGTACAGATTGGCGGAGTGGAGGATATTTCCTGGACGGAGATTAATAACTGAAAAGGGCAGGGGAGCCGGAACCACGGGGGTCCTCTGGTTCAAGATCAAAGTGTAGTATGTGTTCTTATATCAATGAGACGGTTCCATAAAAATGCCCACATGTTAAAAGCCAACAGCCATGAATGCGCTCAGAGGAAAAGCTCACACGGAGAACTTATTGCCTTACATAACTTCGACTGATATTTCGGAAACCGAAAATTTTGTTTCGTGTTTATTAATCCATTCTTCTCGAATATGTATTTGGATAAAGATGTTTAACAATTTCTAATTAAAATAATGATAAATCATTAATGGATATATAAATTGGAACTATTCACATTCATTGTTTTAAACTTGCGTTTAAATCCATTTGAAACGATTTTTATTCCTTTTGAATATTTCTAAAATTAATTTTTAGTGTTTTGGACCGAATGATTTTGATAAAAATAACCATTAGATCTTTAGTTTTTCAAATTCTATAGTTTTTTTTGTTATTGTTCTTTTTTTTTTAAATGAGTGCTTTTCTTTTTTCTACAATAATAATATTTTTCTTTGTTTTTTTTTTTTTCTGTATAAATGTTGAAATGAAATGAAAACAATGTCTACCGAGAGATTTCTACCATGTTAACGAACACGAATTAAAGTCTGATCACATTTATTTCTCTTGAAATAATCAATTTAAGAGATTCGGTTGAAAATCAGTTTCAGCGTAGAAGTCACTTCATATCGATATATGGCTAATCAAAGAAGCACTTGTATTTTTTTTTTTATTCGAACTGAAAATAGATTTTTCTGGAAAAAAACTCTTTTACTGTCTTTACTTATTCCCGAGCCCGAAAAAAAATACGGGCATTAACTTTTGGTCAAAACTAACTTTTTTCATTGATTCAGTTTTCTTGCTGTTGTTTTTGAATTGTTCGCTTTAATTTTCAACTAGCTCGGGAAAATAATCGATCATGTCCACGATCATTTTTTATTTTTTTAATTACCATGTTTGCTGGCGTATAGGACGCGATTAGGGCCTAATCTAAACGTAACATAATTATTTACAATGTTGATTTTTTGTTGTTGTGAATTTCCATGCGAGCAACTTCGTGGCCTCACTACGAAATAGAAATGATTTCGTGTTTTCAATTTTTAACATTGTGTTGTTTTCCTATTATTCACGGAGATGGAAGATGGGTTCATCTTTGGTTCAATTTTAGCTCCACGCGTCATCCGTGTTCCAATAATGATTTTGTGTATGTATGTGTCTAGAATTGGATTGTTCGCAAATAATAAAAAATCACAGTTTTGTTGTGTGGATGCCTTAGAATAATGCGGGAGGAAATACTGAAGATGCTGCGATGAACTCTGTGGACAGGGAAAGGTTATGTTTTCATTGACGACTTAAAACAAGTAGCTTCATCGCTCTTCTTCAAAATCGCCCAGCCTCTGTCGCTATTCATTTTTGAGAGGTTTGACTGTCGGCAGTAAGTCATCTATTGCAAACATATTTCCCTCCGTGCATATGTGTGCGTGCACACTCGTTTTGCATCAAACACATACAGGAAGTTGATGTGCTCACAAAAGATTTCAAATACTGTATATAGCTCACTGAGTTTTAGTTGAAAAGGAAAAAAATCTATGAACTATGTCGAATTCAAAAGGAAAGAGAAAAAAAAGTGCGCGCCCAATCTTGTCAATGTCACAGGGGAAAATAGTTGCACAACGTAAGATTTTTGCGCATGATGACAGCGAAAAGTTAGAGGGGGACAGAGCGTTGCAATAAATATTATACAGACCAGTTAAATTTTCTTGTAGGTTTGTAAACCTGTTTGACAAAAAAAAAAAAAAATGAGAGAAACTGTCGAAAATATCAGTGCATTCGTTTAAGGTAAGAGGTACTAAGCACTATTGTAAACAAGCTGACATGTTCGTTGATAAAATGCACGAACGTCGTAAAAAAATAAGTGGTAATCGAGAGAAAAAGATTGAAAATTCAAGTGTAAAAAATATTTACGTAAACTTTGTGAATGCTGTATTAGAAAACTTGTCTCGTGTGAAAAAAACGCCGGGAACTTTGATCATTGCACTTGGGCGGAAGTATGCGCTAAAGCAAATTTTTAGCGCAAAATTTTCCACTTTTTCAAAGTTTCATAGAAATCTAATTCATGAACTGATTTTAATGAAATGTTGGTTATCTACTCATTTATTAATGAAAATTTCAATGGAATGGTTATTTTTTATGAAAGACTTATGGAAAAAAATATTCGAATTCAAACTCACGATGTTTTTTAAAAATTTATATCCACAGAATAAAAATATTCGTTTTTTTTTGTTTTTTGTTTTTTGTTTTTTCAAAGATCAGTACCGGACAATCGATTAAATTTATTTTCTGAAATACCTATCGGGGTTGGGGGTTGAATTATTTGATGACCCCCCCCCTGCACACACACACACTATTGGCAACAAACGACATGTCTGTTGAAAAGGCATGAAACTCGCGAAATATTGATTGTGGCGAAATCATTTTTGTGTCATAGAGATAAGTAAGATTGGAAAACATCCGAGATAAACCTTTTCTGATTAAACTGAAGAAAGGGAGATAAGGGTTTTTTCCGTAGAGAAATCGATAGATTTGAAAGAAAATCAAACCTTTTTCCAATATTTATGAAATGCAGAATGACTTGAAGTGTTGTGTTTATATAGTAACATCTTTAAAAAAAAAACAAAAAAAAAAAACATATAGATGTATAAATAAATATAACAAATCATCTTAGGGATATTTTTTCAAATAATTTTTTTAACTACATATAAAATCTATGGTTTTCTCGATTTGAGATAATTATCTTCCTTCCTTGATACTCGTCTTTTTATGTAAATATTCTCAACGTGTTGGAAGCTAAATTATCTCAGCCGACTGAAATAATGTTCCATACAGAAATTCTCTTATTTTTCCCCTTATCAAAATACTGATTTGTTCTATCATATATATTTCACTTCTTTTAGTCAACTGTCAAGCTAATTAAAATCTGTAATTATCTATTTTTTATAGGTTGAACAACTTGAAAAAAATCGATTCTTGAAGTTAAGAAACGGTTATTTCAGTGTATTGAAACATATTTAAAAAAGTAAAAGAATTATTTTTAGATTACACGTACTTATTTACGATATATATATATATATATATATATATATATATATATATATATATATATATATATATATATATATACATATATTATTTTAGCATAAGTTCATGGATGTCTAAGGATTGTAGATGAAGTTTGGTAAACTATTTCCCCTAAAAGAATGTTATTATGAAATCCTTATTGAAAATTTGATAGGAGTAAAATCAATAACCTGGATATTTACAATTGACTTGGAATAAATAGGATTCTATCAACTACTAATAACCATAGTATATAAGTGGAAAGTATAAATTTAGAAAAATAAAAATCAATACCTATGATGAATACCGATAAACAGGGAATGGTCAAAATCATTCAGAAATAAATTAAGATTAGATCAACCAAAAAAACTAGCTGTAGTATATTATCCTAATTGATTATATATTGGAAGAACTGACTTGGAGAGTGAAAATCAACTGAGTTTCTAGGAGGCTTTAATCTAAGCTTTTGATTCTGAAAACAAATTACTGAACACAGGTCACCAAAAGACAAGAATTAAATGGAAGTAAAGGAGAGACTCATAATTAAATAACGCTCAAAATACTAAATAAATTGCTTTAAAGTTTGTCATTCCGCTCTAATCCTTCTACAAAACACCTCAAATCAGAGTTATATAAACTTTTTTAATATCCTTAGATAAACATCTTAAAAATTGTTAAGTTTTTTCTCTGTAACACAAAGAATTGTGTTCTGATTAGGGGAGTTAAATTAGTTGGATTTAGTTATATCCACCTCCATTGATCTTTGGACATCAAATTATCCATATGTAACAACATGGCTGGGAGCTATATCTTATAGACTAGTATGTGGTGGAGCGAATCCACCATGTTGTAAATAAGGGCAGAAATGTAAATGCAAATCTCTAATAGTATACACCAAATATTTTAGAACTATCAATGGAAGGGAAAGTGTGATAATGGAAGCAAAAGAGTAGAATCACAACTCAACATTCTCTAATCTGGGACAGATAGCAATGGGAAGCTACAGGTGGCTCTAGGGAGATCTAGTGACACATGACACTTCATCCCCACAGTTATGGGGGTTTGGGAAACTGGGCAAAAAATGAACTTCTTCAATTGCTTTCAACTTCCCAACCAAGACATCTCATAAGAAAACTCCTGCTAACTTAGATATATACAATTAAAGGGAACTACCTCGATTTAAATAGTAAAATCTAACCAATTTGCAAACAGCTAGGTATTGATTCCTAAGAGGGCAATACGGTGGACAGTAAAAATGGATTAGTAATAAGGTTATTCGTATCGCTATATAAGTACTATGTAAATTTGTAAAACCCTGCCTGACAAATAGAATTCCTAGCTTACATTCTAGACTTTACACCTCACAAGAGATATCCACATATATTTTATCTACTGTTATATCACCTTTATTACTCATTTTTAGAACCCCTCACTTTGTATGAAATTTATGAATTAAAACCCAATAAATAATGTTAAGACTAGTTGTATTGGAAATATTGTTTTTATATTGTGTGGGAGAGAGTAGAAAATAGATGTTGCTTAGATGTGGTGAAATGTTGAA
Source organism: Thysanoteuthis rhombus (assembly GCA_963457665.1). Classification (NCBI taxonomy): domain Eukaryota; kingdom Metazoa; phylum Mollusca; class Cephalopoda; order Oegopsida; family Thysanoteuthidae; genus Thysanoteuthis; species Thysanoteuthis major. The sequence goes on from OY735202.1 coordinate 53,748,300, forward strand.
GACAAAGGATTTTGCCTCCACGTGATGTGGTGGTTGGTACCACGTGATGATATCAGTGGAAATGTTCATACTCATCAGCTGGAAACTGTAGGTTATAGGGCTTTTTCCTGAGCAACTATCTCTATACGTATGATCTTAGCCTCACTCTGTGGACTACGAGGCTGAGAGAAAAACTGGAAGAAAGAAACAGAGAGACAAATAAAATGAGAATCCAGTGAAAAAAATGCACTTGTAGACCAACTTTATACAATCAGATATCTCAATCATTCTAAGAACTTTTCTTGGTAAACTCATAGAAAAACAGAGTTTCTCATCAATGGGTTTGTCTAACAACTTACAATCTACAATACTTTTAAAAGCTTACGCAGGAGTAAAAGTAGAAATGCAGAAGTCACAATAATGTTTTGGGACACCCAATTTTGATTTATTTCAAAGATTCATTTTTTGGTCTTCATCTGTTGAGATTTATTCAATAACATAATCCTTGTTTGGATTTAAGTTTTTCTGATTTTGTGACACTATTTCTTCACTATATTCTTTATGTCATTAAAGGGTCTGAATTCTAGATTTCATCCTTGTTTTAATTAAATCTTTTTGTAATGGAGTGGCATAAAATTCACAATTCCTATTTGAATGGAATGAGATATCTTCAATACATCTTAATAGCAAACAATTTTATTTATCTACTTATTTAGTTTTTGACTTTGAAATTAAATGGACTAAGCAAACTTTCATTTCCCATATAAATTTCAAGACCTTGAACAAATTTGCATAAGAATGAAAATTGATTTATAGTTTGAAGAAATGGTACAAATGTACACATTGAAAGTCTTCCAAAATTCGAGAATAGGTTTTTGAGAGAATGACCAAATTCAATTAGCCTAGTAGTGAGATATACAGGAAAGATACAAGCCATATTAGTCCAGGATCTCTTATATACTCCCTTAGAGATTTAATTTTCTAGAGCAAACATCTGTTAATTGTTTTAATTAGGACCCATGGAGTCTCAAAAAAAGTTGTATGCAAATTACCAATCAGTAGATGCACTCTAAAATTCCTGATTTTCATAATGGCAGAAAAGTAGCTCAATGGGAAAATTTTTTTCGGTATTGTACGTCATTAGATTGGAAATTTTATAAGGATTCATATTTTCAAAAGAATTAGGTTCCCAAAATGCACTTTGGATTTTTAGTTCTGAGTGAATATCTGGACATATATTTTGACATGCATAAATAAAATTGAATTTTTGCTTTTGTTTTGTTCTATACTGTAACTTTTGAAGGGCAAAGTAAAATGTTTGAATATCCAATACAATGACTTCTTTTTCTTCCAATAGAATGTTAGAATGTTGGAATCTTCCTCTGTATTCCATGTATTCCATTGGCCTTGGGAGTCATTGTATTGGGAGTTCTTCCAAGGCAAATCATGGAATAATTGTTCATGTTATTGGATACAAGAATATGAATGTATTCAGTTTGATGAAGCAATTATGGAAACTGTTTTGAAGAGGAAAGTACAAGCCAACAATACAGACCAGAACAACTGCTGCATTATATGCTTGAAATCCAAAGATTTAGTATTTACTGATAATGGTTGTGGAAAGAGCATAGAGATGGACAAAATTCACAATGATGAGGTGCATCAGTGTCTTTGATAATCACAAACCCTTTACCCGTGGAGAATGAGCTGCAGTTAGCTGATCATTATGGCGTTGAATTCCTCATGAGTTGTGCAAGAAATCTAATTCAGGAGAATCCTTTTGCATTAGATGTTCCAACATGGGCTGGTATGAGGAGACAAATCTTCGAATCATGCAAGTTGAATTCATGCATGGCTCTTATTCCTAATCCAGTCCCTGGAGCTTCCACAGTTTATATAGTTTTGAGAAACTTTGTTGCCCTGCGGAATCCCCTGTAATAAGAGGTCTTGTCAGCCCTATGCAATGAAAGTGTATTTCACATTTTGATTGATATTTTTATGCAAGGAGAGAAGGAATTCAAATCTCTTCAACCAGTGCTTGATGGATTCCATATGTCTAAGTGCATACTACATTGCTTAGGGATTGCCAAAATTTCAAGGTGAGCAAAAAAAGACTCTGCATTGAGGCTTGCACTGCCCAATAGTTTGAGATGAATTGAGGTCTAGTATTAAGGAGGCTGATTCAAGAATCATTCCACATGTAGCATGATGGATTACATCGCCATGTTGCCCTTCTTATGATACAGATGTATTGGTATTGTTACATCACTTCTCCAGTGAGTTTGCAGCCTCTGGTGTTCAAGAGCTTTAGGTCAAGTATGGTAATGGAGAAAAAAAATGTAACATTCCAACCTACACACTTGCAGAGAGATTGGGTGAAGACACGTGGTGTATTTTCTAAAGTGAATTTGCTCACTTGGTGTGATGTCACCAGTTGTCTAGAGACAAAGTCATCCTCCCTTAATAAGAAAAAAAAATCATTTAACCAATTTTGGGCTTGAAGATTTTCTAGATCAATCATCCTTGCTGCAGGCTGGGGAATACTTGTCCTTAGTTCTTGAAACTGGTGAAAATTTCAACACACTTGACAACTTTCTCGTATACGAGAAAAAACAGATCTCTATCTGATTTGCCACCCACTCCAAACAGATTTTATGAGCTACTCCTGAGACCACATAACTTCTTCCAAATTTGATGTAAGTTATTGAGTGAAACGGATGGATATTTGAATCCTGAAAGTTTTAATTGAAAGTCAGTCAACTCCTGATGAGCATCAATTGATTCTACCTGAAAATTATACTGTGGATTGTGGCTGCAAAATGAAATATACAGAATGTTGCAGTTATTAAAAGGCTTGCGTTTCAAGCACCAAATATTGCAAATGTTCTGAAGTGGGTTGTGTTGATTACAAACATTTCATAAAACCCAGTAACAAAAGTTGAAATAAAGAGTTATAAGGTTTTGTTTAGCATGTTGATTTTCTTCAGGATATTCAATGATAAAAAGATGCATTCAACATCAATTTATGTGATTATTAATTGTATTGGGTGCTCTTAATAAGGTCTTGTTCTCATCGTAGACTGAGCTGAACAATCATGCAAATACTTCAATATAACTTACCAAAAGTTTTGAACCCTTAAGACATTAAAATGCCATAAGTTTCCATTGAGCATTAATTTTTTTCTCAGTTTCTGACTAACCTACCTGACAAATGTATTCTGGATGACCTTTTTCAACACCTTTTAAGTTATTCCTATGTGATTTCCTCAAACATGTGCAAATACTGCGGATTCCTTCCCAATATTAAGCCTAACTACATGTGAAATCATCAGTTGTATAAAATGTCATTTGAGAAAGGTCTTACTAATTGCCCTTTAACTCAGTTTTGGGACCCTGGCTCTTGTAAGAAGATGAATTCCATAAAATACCATTCCTAATGATGTACAATATGTCCATTCACAAGAAATTTCCCCTTATAATGAAAATCATAGTTATATGTCCATACCGCACAATGTAGCCAAAAATTTCATATCTGTTCACACAATATTTCCAAAAGTTCTCAATGAAATTTTGAAGAAAAGTGGACAGTTGGTGATGGTAGAACTGACTATATCTTGGGTTAGAGCCACAATTTTTTTTTGATCAAGAGATACTTTTCCATTTAAAAAAAAAATGTCTGTCCACGTGATATCTCCTAAAGTTTTCAATGACCGTTTGTGGGAGGATGGGCAACAGGTTATGGAAGAAGTGATTAAATATGGAGGGAAGATCATTTCACAATTACTTCCTCTGACAATGGCATAGGCAGGGGTATGCACCCTCTGATTGCTTTCTAGTTTGTATTGTAATTTATAACTTTTAATCATCACAAAATAGGCTCAATTTTTTCAAAACCCTATATCATGGTTTTGGAGGATCTTAGATATATCCAAGTTGGACAAATACTTTGTATATATACTGAGTTTCATCTTTGTGCAAATTTGTTCTGAGTCCATGAATGAATTCTGACCAAGTCTACTGGACTAAACTATGTATATCTTATCCGGGCATTTATTTATGTCTTAAAATCTGAGGTTTCCATTGGAAACAGAATAAAAATATGAAGTGTAATATTTTCCTTCACATTGTGTTTACATTTTTATTCCAGTTGAGGTAAAGTTACAATCATGGTTCACAATGTTTTTGTCTGCAGTCTTTTTTCTCTAGACATATGTATATTGCCAGAAGCTACTTACTGAATGTTTTTTGATGAACATGATACAACTCTTTTGACTTTCGATACACCAACAGCTTGACTCCACAAGATGTACTGCTGGAATTGCAAGTGTACCATCTTGTGCTGTAATCATGCAATAGATATCAAAAATATGATAGTTCAAGAAAAAGTACAAATAAGTCTTTCTTAAAATAATTATATTAGAAAATTGTCAGTTGGTTTAAGAAAAGAACTTTTAAAAAATGAATGAGTAAAAAGCTTTACAAAATGAACAATAATTCTGAACAAATAGGATATAAAAAATAATTCAATATTTGCAGATTTTTTTTCTCTGAAATTTCATGAAAAATTACCATTGGTTTTTTAATGTTTCATGAGAATTATTTTTTGCTTAGTATTTTTCTGTTAATTTTTCCACTTGGCATTTTCTTTAAATAAATACAATTTTGTTGCACTTTGTCCAAATAGAAATGTCCTGTGATTAATACAATATTTGATTTCCTTTCCCTTACTTATATGTAACACTTGATAGCATAGAAATATAAATATTAGGTTGAAAAACAATTTTATCATTTCAAAGTATATAATTCTTTCCACCCACAAAACTTTTAGAAAAAGTCTAGTTGCTATCCGTCCAAACATTTAAGAAATGTGAGTATTAGCACACAGACTGGTTCTCACAGATTTAATGCTTGCAAGACTACATCATTCTATCAAAGGAACTAACAAGACTTGTTTTGCTTCCACATTTAGCCTGGCTGCAAATGATATTAGCAGTCTACTTCATTTCAGTGGTTGAAAACCTTAAGCGCTTTATCTTGGCTGGTCAGTAAATATAATCTGAAATTTGACTACATCCCACAGGAAAGCAAGTTACTTGATTTAAAATCCACATCAGTGCTACTGCGTGGAAACATTAAATATATTCTGCTAAATATATATTTTCATCTAAGGAAATTTTTGTAAATTTTTGTAATTCTTTGTTTTATTTTACTTGTTTTAACTTTTTCATTCTGACAATAAATCTAAATTTAGTTCCCTTATTTGAAGTCAAAGATATTCAACCATTAGTTTATGATTATAATCTCATTTTGATGTGTAAGTCATGTTTCAGTTAATGAATGTACACTCTGACAGCAAGATAAAACCCCCACCACCACTATCATATTAGATTTTACAAGCTGATGGCAATATACAACAGTAGTTAATTTAAAGAGGAACTAACTATAAAATAACAGAAAAGTACTCTTGTTAAAATATCCACACCTTTCCTAAATTCATCCCCAAGAGGGAAATATCAGGCAAGCACAATAAGGAAATTAAGATGTGAACAATGGTGGAGAACTTGAGTATGAAAAAAAGCATTTAAAAAAAACATAAGGTTTTCCAGTAAAAGATTTTGTTTTGAGACCATTTCCTAAGACAAGGGTCATGGCAAAATGCAAATGATATGTATTTCCAAATTCTGGCTACTTTCTTTGTCTAAGAATCCTTATATAAACACCCTGTTTCATAAACATAGGCAGTCAAAAAGATGCTTGGAATACCATAACTTGATAGACCAGTCAATGAGAAATACCTACGGTTGCAAACAAATCACTATTTGCTGGTTAAAGGAGCCATTTTCTTTCAACCTAAGTTGATTTCCTCTAATGTACATGTGACAAATCTGTAAGGGAGGATAAATGTATGTGTGACCTTGACACAAGATTGCCAGTCTTTTTTCTCAAAATGGGCATGGTGTAAATATGGATTGTTTCCTTCCTGTGGATTTTTTAATTCAGGAAGCTCTTGTTTTTATCACTAGACATGCCAACCTCCATCAGATCAGTGGAAGTTACTAAGCAGATTGAATCTTTAGTCCCTCAATAAAAGTTGTAAGTACAAAGCTTTGGTAGCAGACCTATTGTACAACTGATGTACCAATCTGAATAAACCTTATACATTATTCCTTCTGTCATTGCCATGTGTTCAAAAATCTAGATAATCATGGATTCCCCAAAATCAAGACATATACTTTATCACTTGCCTAATTCTTGCTGCAATAGCTTTTGTAGTGGTGATACTGGTATATCAGGATACATTTGCGATCAAACAACAGTTTAAATTGTTTACCTTGGACTGCAGTTCTGTATGTCAATCCATATACATTTCAGTATGTTTCAAATTCCTTATGCCATAATTTAGCCTCGGTGCATAAGAAGATTCTAAAAGAGGATTAATTTCTTTTATTTCCAAGATTATGCTGATTTATTTAAGAGTTATTTTTTGCAGACTATGCTAGACTGGACCTGAGGGAGGCTAATTGTTTTCTTCTTCTAATATTTGATTATTTTTTATAATGAATCAATGGTGAAATTGCAGGGTTTTTTCTATAAACCAGTTCTATAGATGATGTTTTTCATGCATTGAATTCAAAATGACACTTTTAAATAGTTATCAGTGAGATTTTACTGAAAAATAAAACATATTAACTAAACTAAAACTAAATTATTTTATGAAATTAAGTTTTGCAAAGCAAACTGGACTGGACAATAGCATCCACCTATTTTTGCATCTTCTTTAATGTTTTTGATGTTCTTAATTCATCATTATAATTAATCATAAAATAAAATCATCCTCTAACCTAGAAAATCATTTGCATGCTGGATCTTTTATGGCATTTCTCAGGACAATTTTCAATTTGCTGGTTCCCATGGTTCCCATTTTCTGGAGTTAATATCAACATATTTTTGTTTATTTCTTTTTATTGTGCTATAATTTTTATAAGTATCTCTAAATTTTTGAAACTGCTCTGATGTAAGTTGAGATGATTGCTACATTATTTTAATGCTTATTTTCTGGATCTTTTTGTCAGTTGGCAGATCCAAATACTATGTAAGATAGGTTATTGTTTCCTTGGAGTGTACTTCATATAGCCAACATTTCATATTGGTAAGCATTTGGGTCTGTTTTGGTGAGTGTTGCAGGATTTAAACTATCCCTTACTTTTTACTGATATATATATATATATTTATTTCTAGATTTCATATGATCTATTAGTACTAGTGCGTTTTCCAGTATATAAGGATTTAGTTGACATCTGGTTGGCTTTAATGCTGTTTCTTTGAATTGTTAAATAGAACGTTTGCCATAAATCTTTGCACCTTCAGTAATAGATGTGAGGAGATCTGATACTCTGACTATTTTTTTCATTCTTGTAAAATACCCTGTTCATAGTGAGTTGACAGTTTTTGTCCAAGATTTTTGATATTATTTTTATTATCCTTATCTTGGTTGATCCACAACATTTCAGGTGAATCATCCTCTGACCTTGACCCAGAAAAACTGCACAAATTATCTGCCATGCATCTAAGGGACAATCACCTGATGGAAAAAATCACAAGAAAGATAGAGAATGAATAAGTTGAAAAAAAAAGAAGAAAAAAAAAGATGAAAAGCAAGAAAACAACAGAGACAAGGATATTTAACCAATCCTACCTGCAATCAGGGAACATTGACAAAACAAACTGAATATTCATTAAAAATAATGGAATTATTCATGTATGGATCAGAATATAAGTGCATTCTATTTGAGATCAAAGTGTTGCTCTCTGGCCTTCTACCTAGAATTAAAGTGTATTATCTGTGCATTCGAGCAAGTAGTTAATAACAAACAAAAAACTGTTAATTATTGATATAGATATCGAAATCTTGGGGAAAAACATTGTGTGTGGGTATTTTTAACTTCTCTACTCTCAAAATTTTTATATCTTGCTAATGGCAATGGATAGGAGAAGAAACAAGTATTGAATTGAAAAAATTATTAGATCTTTCATGGAGTATTCACTGATCAAGAATCGTCTTCATAAATAAAATATCATCTGACTTATTTCACCAGAGTATTAGGCAGATGATTTCGTAATGAAGTTCTTGTCATTTCCTTGGTTTTGTCCGCAACACTATTGATGTTTTTACCTGCCATTTTTTATAATTAAAAATATTTTCTCAAATTATCTCCGCATTTGGCAACCTTTTGTCATGTTTTTGAGAGTCAATAGTTTATTAAAGAAACTTATTTAAAAGGTTCAATTGATTCTTATAATAGTTATTGTATAGTCAGTACAACCATTCTATATTGATTGTCTTTTTAGCTGAAATGCCGAGAAATCTATTGTGCAGAAGGATTTTTTCTCAACATTCCAGAAATTCCTGGTGCTGTTGCAGCAGTCAAAGAAATGAGTCAGATAGAAAAGTAGGTGGTTTTTTTCTATCAACTGTATTTTCTTGAATTTTCTCCATAAATTCACATTTATTCTGATTTTTTTTATGTATAGTTATTATACATTGACCATTCTGCATCTATGTGAGTGAAAATTTTTCCTCTTTCTTCTCTCTAATTTTTGATTGTTCTCAAAGATTTTACTAATCTCTGGAATTTGTTGATGATTGGTTTAATCCACACTGAATACTCCAAACTAAGCCAAGTAAATAACTGCAGTGTATATATGCATGTGCTCTACAAATACCTTCATTTCAAAGTTTCACACTCTTCTGAAGAAAACTTCTTCAGTTGTCAATTATTATAAATGCTTATATAGACTTGCACTTCCATACTACATTGGACAATTCATGAGAATATATGGACTATACGATAAAATGAAGAATAAGTCTGAAACCTTTTTTCAGTGTTCATTTTTTCTTCTTTGTTGTGAATGGTATCCTTTATCATTCTGATTAATAATGCAATGATTAATTGTATAAAGAATGTAATCTGGAAATCATAACTGCTCCTTCTATTGAAAAATTATTTGGTTTGGGCCATGGCAAAGATGAGAAATTACTTTGATTATCATATTCTTCTATAATACAAGACTGATTTTACTAAAAATATTCACTTTTTGCAAAACATAAAACAACTATTCAACAAAACTGATACTATCATACCAAAGGTTATCGAGATGATAAAAATATTGAAATGTTTTCTCTTGTTCAGAAGAGAACCTGGCTGAACCAGAATATGTGAAGTAAATGTGGTTTCAGAAATAACAAATAATTCAGAGTTGATTTATGAAATGCTATTTATTTTACTGATTTGAGAAATTTGAAAATACAGTAATTGAAAAATAATTTCAGTATTTTCAGGCTGGTAAGATGCTGCAAGTGATAAGATGAACCCTATAATTATCTAGGCATTTGAGCATTAAATAGCCTACCATACTAGCAAGCTGAGGTGCTGTGTCGTTCTTCTTTCAGTCACAGCTAATCATCATATTTTGGACCTATTATCAAATACTCTTCATGGAAAAAAGTGTGGCCTGCCAGTTAGTAAATACAGAAGAGAAAAAAAATTAAACCAAATCAAGTATTTTTTCTTGAATTAACAGCATCCTGTGAACTCCAATATACATCTTTGAAGATTAGAAAGCATTCAGAGAGTGCATACCTCTGCTACCACCTTCATCAAAGGCATTTTGCATGAGTCCCTATTTTGACCTCTAAAAGTAAAAAAAAACAAAAAGATTACCCCTCAATTTAATCATTTCTTCTGTAGCCTACTGCTCACTCTTCTACAAAATTTAATTGAATTTCAACGAAAACTTTAGGAAATATTATTTGGATAGACATGAGTGAATACAGAAATATATGGAAAAAAAAATGGGAGAATATCTTTCAATGAAAGAAATCTCTGGATCCATCCGAAAATGTAACCAACTCTATCTTACCCTTTGCCCATCCTTCTATAAAATCTAATTGAAATTTATTGAGAACTTTCAGATACATGGATAGACAGAAAGATGCAACCAAATACATATACCTCTCCTACTTTGTTGAAGTTGAGATCTGAGATGAAAATCACCAAGTTTTTTCTTCCTACATAAATTTTAAAAGGGCAAAAATGAACACCATCTAACATTCTGACAAAAATGATTTGATCAGTTACAAATCGTTCTGAAAGGCAACTGACAACATTCTCAAAAAGTCTAAGAATTATAAAATTCAGGTAGCTTTTATGCGAAAATGTACTAGATTATGTGTATATATTTTTTTTTTCACTTTCATAAAAGCAAACCATTCTAACAAAAAAAAAAAGATAGTAATTAAAGCACTGTATTAACAAAAACAGAAACTATTTGAACTTGGTGGCTGCTAACCAAGCTTTATACGACTAAAGAGTAAGCTACAAAATGGCATTATATTTTGCAAGCTTTCACAGAATGGTCACCTAGACTACTTCCAGCCATATCAAATGATTTTGGTTGTAGGTATGGAGTACTACGTGTTCTTCATATTAATAGTTCATTCTTCCTTGCTAGAAAGGAAAAACACTAGAAGCATGAACATTTTACTGATTGGGAGGTTTTGACATCCAGCTCCTTAGATCTCCTTAGTTCCATGGGGTCACCGATTCATGATATGCCATGTCATACTGGGGAATATCTCTATCCTCCTGCATGAGCACTACAGAGCTCCTTCTATTTTGCTCTACAATAGGAGACTTGGAGATTGTCTGGAGAAAAAGTGCCAAATGCTTAAATCTGAATGTATATAACTTGGCATCTCGCATAGGCTAAATAAAGGTTCTAGACATCTGTCAATAATGGAAATTGCCTCCTTCTCCATGATGTTGTACTTTAATTTGCTGCCTTGTAGCGTTTTTGACATGAACACCTTAGGACATACTCCGTGTTTGAAAACAGTGAAAATTGCAAGATTGGATGTGTCACATTCTGCCTCAATGGGTAAGTTTTCATCCACAGAGTGTAGTAAGTTGAAGGCCTTCTCTTCCAATGGGAATTCATTTGTGTTTACTAGTGGTCAAATTTTGTTACAACTTGTGGATCTACTTGTAGATAATATGCAAACAATCAAAGTTCCCTTTTAAGTGATCTTGAATGTTCAGGTAGATGAAAATCCTCAAACAGGTGGAACCCCTAAGGATCAGGCTTAATAATACCATGAACACACAGTATCCTAGCATGTTGCTAGACAGCACCGGCTCCATGCCTACTGATAGCCTCATGGAAATTCTTGACATTTTGGTCATCTTCCTCCTACATGTGGAAAACATCAGTTACATTGTCAAGGTACATGGAAGCACCATGCAGTTTTTCCTCTCTAATTATTCTATCCATAACCCAGGTAAGTACTTCACAGTCCAACGTGGTGAATACTCTGTATTTCTCAAGCTCGCTCACCATTTTGTCTATTCTTGGCAAAATGAAGAGCATACTTATGAAATGTATTTGATAATAGATCCAAAATATTGTAATTAGCTGTGACTGAAAGAGAAGATTGGTTATCTGTCTGCTGGTAATCTACACATATCTGCTCATGTCAATGGGTAGGGTCCATCACTATCATTACTAGGGTTCATCATGATATTTTTGTTTCAATAATGCCTTCCAAGGGTAAATGATGAACTTACTTTGTAATGGAGGCCTTGTCGTCTTTGCTAAAAATGCCGTGATTTGGCAGCAGTTTACTGCTGGGAGATAAATTAGGAAATAGGGACAGCTCTTTTAATTTTTCAGTAGCCAATACACAGAAATAACTTACTCCATCCACTGTTAATTCAGACACAAGTCCATCATATCCAAATTTTACTCTCCAATATTGGTGCAGGAAATCCTGGCAAAGTCTCAAGTCAGAACATAGATCTCTCAAAATGCCAAGCTGTGTGGCCATAAACGTTAGGTTATCAAGGCCAAAGCTCAGGTTCACAACAACATTGAAGAGCACTTGACCTTTTTTTATAAGCAGTCACATGGGTTGCGGCTTGATCAAGTCCCTGTGGTACATTGGTAAGTGTGGTCAGTACATAAGAGCTGACCAGTGTCACCACTGAGCTTAACAAGGACATAGACTTGCACACTTGGCAAATGACCTCAAAGACTGGATAGCTATCCTGTGGATGGTAGGAGAAAGTGCAGACGAAACATTCACAATGCGTATTATACATGGCAGCCACAGCTGGTTCAAGAGCAAGTGGAAGGTTAAAAGATTCATTTTCACATGCCTGGTGTGGTCTTGGGTTCACAACTGCAGCCATGTAACCCTCTGGAGTTGCGTACACCTCACTATTCCCCATAGCTATGTCTAACTCAAAGACCTAGTTGCACGTTTTTTCTAGGAGACCCTGTCGTACTGTAGATGAGGCTAAGCAAGCAATGAATGCGTCTTGCACAGCTCAAGTCATTGGTAGTTGCTTGGTATATTTTCTTGGTACTCAAGGTAATTCATAAGTATTGTACACCAATGTTGGTACTCTCTGCTTTCATCCTGTCATTTACCATGAACAATTATCTTTTAGTGCTCTGTTGACCATGTATCTTTCAGCAATGATTAAGTAGAAAAAAAAATCAAATAAATCTTCTCTCCTTAACCAAGCAACTTTTTCACATGTAATCTCTTCAATATATCCACCCTGCAAAAAATGAAGTTTAAATTTTTCACAAAAATAAAGATATGTTTTTTCAAATTATCTATTGATAATTCAAATGGTGGACATTTTTCAACTGATACAAATCTAGGATCTTTATTGCATTTTTTTTTTTTTTTCAAATTGTAAAGCATTACAAGACTTAGTTTCATTTATCAAGGTAAGTTAATGATATAGCCATCCTTAACCAACCCTTAAGAATGAAATCTGAAAAGTAATTCAGTTAGGAGAAAAATATGGACTTGAGACAGAAAAGAAATCAAGACAAAATGAATGAGCAACAATGAAATTTATTCAAATTCTGTGAAAGAATAAACAAAAAGATGGAATTCTCATCATTGATAGAACTCCACTTCCCAACTCAACCATCTTCTCTTTTCTATGATGTCACTACTTGATTTTGTGAATCATTCTTCATCATGGCTTACTGAATTGCTTATAGATTCAGCCTTGTCTTTATGAAAACAGATTTTGATTTCCACTAATCTTATCAATTTGACTTTCATTTTGCAGTGTTGAAGTGTTTATATGTACCAGTCCACTAATCGGCAACTATCGATACTGTGTAAAGGAAAAGGTAAATTTTTCTTTCAATAACTTTTTAGAAACTCTGCTACAAAGAAATAACCCAGTTCATCAAGAGTAATAAATGAAATTTTCAATTCTCAAAGTTCATGTAGGTAGATTGGGACTATGAACATAACTTTGATTTTTTGTTCAAATTAGATTTAATGCCTTTTATCAAAATCAAATTTCATTAAAGACATGAAATTGCCATAAAAAAGAAATTCAATAAATTTTGGGTGATGAATAAAAAATAAAATTGACACGAATAAATCAGCACATATATAAAATAATTCAAATTTTTGGCAAAATGAGTATAAATTCAATTTTTCATTTATTTATTTTTTTTTTTTTTTCTGTTCAATAGCATTACACTTCATACTTTTTTATTCAGCAGTACAATAAGAAAATAAATTCCATAACTTTATTATCAAAATTATTTGTTGAATGAATTCCTTTTGTTATAACAGTTATCAACTAGTGGGACTTATTGTAATAGTGAGCAAGATATTCATCATGAACAATGGCTTTATATTTCACTTTAATTTGACACAGATTACAACAGATGAAAATATAGATTATTACAAAGAAGGCCACTTACAACAACCATTTTGGAAACTGCATAGTGGGAGTTAAGGGGAGATTACTCTAAATTACTTTTGGAGTGATCAATGGTAAAATATATAACATACACTCCAGCCGATTGATCGAACCACCCATGATGCTGAGGAGCCCTACTGTCCCACTGAGAATGGCAAGGCTGTGGTACTGTCAAGTTGATTCGTTAGAAGGTTTGAGTTCAAAACTTGATTTAGCCGGGGAAGAGGAAGAAGCTTCATGATTGTTCTATCCATTTTCTACAGTTGCTGAAAATGTAAATTCTTGCAGATATTTCCCCAGTTGATGCTTTTTCTACATCAACTTCAGTCACTGGCATTTTCAATGGACAAGGAACTAAGTCATGCAAAGACATTGATAACTCCTGACCATCATATCCAATGTACGCATAGGTAGGGTTCACACATAGTAATTCTCTCTCTTGAACTAAGGGGACATTTTTTGAGTGTCTTACAAATGTGGAAGAACTGGTTCTGGTTTTAAAAACCAAGAGACGGATTTTCCCCCTTGACTATCACGAAGGCCATGAGAAGAATCTCTTGTAAGGAGGTGTTTTTTATAATTATTTTTTTTGCAGTCGATAGCATTACATGAGGTAGAACCAAGGCACTGAAATCATGGAATCATTCTCCAAATGATCCCATTATACTGTTCAACTTTGGCATTGCCTTATGAATGATGAAGGATTGTCTTGCTCCAGCAATCCTATGCAGCAAAAGCTACTCTTGCACCTTGCAAGCTAAGAACCCTGAGCCTCTGTCAGGATAGATATAATCAGGTATCACACTAAGAGAAAATTACTGGATGACTGTCTTCAATGAGATATCTTGGCAAGGAATTTCAAATGGGAAATGATAAATCAATCTATGCCCACGGATCCTTGAAATCAACATATAAATGCTCCAGGATTTGAGTAGCTTTGATATTACTGCCACAGGACAATGAAGTAATTTGAGGTTTCAGTTCAGCACATACTTGGTAAGATGAGCATACTTCATTCACCTCATCCATGAGAAATGTCATGTTTTTAGACATGGTGCATGATTCAATGTGACTAAAAGGTTGCACAAGTCATCATGTAATTTCTTGGATAGTGAAATAGACACAACTAAGAGCATCCGCTAAAACATTGTCACATCCTAGGTGATAACAAATGTCATAACAAAAACTCTTGATTTTATTATTTTTAATCTTTGACCTATTATGATTATTCATCATAAGAGCCACATATCTTTGATCTGTCACAATGGTGAAATGCTGAACAGACAGAAAACAAGATCATTTAGTCACAATCTCAATCACAGTGGTAGACTCCATCTCAATAACTGCATAATTAACTTCATTCTGATTCAAAGTTCACAACATGAAGGTGAAAAAGACTGATCCAATGTAGCTGACATCAGAGGCATCACATTCTACCATATATGGCTCGGAGTTATCTGGACAGTGTAATGTGGCATTCATGAGGAACTGTTTTAAACTATTGAAATCCTCATAAAGCTCCAGTATTCAGTGGAAAACATTTTTTTGCTTCAATAGGCTGGGCACAATCCAAGAAATGTGGAATCCATTTTGCATTATTTACAAACCTGCTCAAAACTTGCAGTCACTTTTCAATCTTAAGATACCTACAAATATGGCAGTTCTGAAGCAACATAGATTTGTCTGACCAAATCGATCCATCACTATATCTTAGCAGTACTATTTAGCAGTTACATTCACAAGCAGACAGTTTGTACTGAGTTGGTGTAATTCATGAAGGAATTCATTGACAGTTTCATATGTTAGTTGTTATCTTGTTGCTAACAAGTGGCGCTCAAAAATTACTTTTTTTTTCTTTCTTAATAAATAATGTCTACAACATTCATAGCTGTATCATATGTTATATGATCAGTCAGGTATTTGTATACAGAAATGGAGACATTTTTTCAAACATATACCATAAACAATACCTTTATTTCAACAGATTAAAATATAGATTATAACAAGGAAAGCCAATTGCATCATGAAAGTTAAGGGGGGGGGGAATTAATCTATATGACTTTTGAAGTGATCAATGGTAAAATACATAACAGGACTCAGAAATTCTGTAATTTTGTGTAATTGTTGCAATATTTGTGAAATGCATTATGTATTCAAAAGAATTGAAGTTCATCTAAATGAAAAATAATGTCAAAAACAAGTGGTAATAATAGTATACAATGCAACAAACGATCTTGACTCATTTCCAATCAGCATAAAAAATTAAGGTGGCCATAAAATTAACTAGTAATTGTAAAGAGTCATTATCCTTTCAAGAGTTGTTGGGCTATTGAATTTATTCTTTGCTACGAAATATTTAAATATTGTTTAAGTAAATACACCAAGAAAAGAAGCCTTATGGAAACTACATTTATATTCAGTAATAAGTCTCTAAAAACAAGTAAATACAACTGAGATTATAAGAAAATTTATTATCAAAGTACATCAAAAACATGTATCAAAAAGAAACATTTGTCAAACAGTTACAAGTTTATAGTTGTATGTATGTAATTTGCATATACATCAAATAATTAGTAAGATTTTAGCACTTCTAAATTGATATTTGGTATCAAAGAACGGAATTCAATATCATAAACTGTTTGTTTCTTTTTCAGTATGAATGGATTGAAAAACACATGGGTAATGACTGGGCTGGCAGAATCATTTTAACCCCAGATAAAACAGTGGTTAATGGACATCTACTTATTGATGACAAACCTAACATAAAAGGTTAGTTCTTTGGGATACATTTAGATAAAGTAGATGGCCGGTTCAAGTTAATGATGTGTTCAATTTATTGTACTTTAATTAGAATTAGGGAGACAAATAAATCAAATACTTTATGTATATACATTACAAAAAAAAAACTATGTTTTTATCTACCAAATTTTTCTCAATAAAAATTAGACTCCTTAGAATTGGTATTGATGAAAGGAAGGGTAGACTCGGTTATTTTCAGAAACACACTTATTTAATAGATGAATAATGAATAAACACCCACTCTCAATATATGTTGGAGGGATTTATTTTTAATATTGAATTCCTTTTAGACATCTGTAAACAGCAACATTATACTGCTTGTCATTAAAGTAATTCCATTTGACTTGAGTTATAGCTCACATCAATTGAACATTAACAATTGACTAGTTATTTCTTACATAATTGAATTTTTGCTGCCTTAGGCAACATCTTCATTGTGAATGATCAACCCTTGTTTTTTGCTAGTCTGTTTCTAAAACCATTTGAATACTGGACCTACAGATTTTCTTTGCAATTTTAAATGCTTCATATTTTTCTTCCTTTTGCCAATGATTTTCAAAATTATTTGATTATTAAAGACACAAAAGTGATTCTTGTCTTTTGAAATTTATAACTGAAGAAAGAGTGTCACAATCCTTAGTTTATAAAGTCCTCTTTCCACTATTGATTTAATTTCATCTTATTCATTTATTCGTAAATGCACAAATAAACAAACTAGTAATCAAGTAATCCTGCTCTGAAGATGACTTAAATAATTATCAACAAAATCAAGCAAATGTTAAATAATTTTTCAATGTAGAGAGAAGGCAAAGAGAATACATAATATAAAAACTAATAATTAATAATTTTTTCATTGTTGTTTTCAGGGGTGATTAAAAAACCCATATGGGAACATGTGCTGTTTACTGCCTGCCATAACAAGAATACAATTCTACCTGCAAGAAAGAAACGCCTGGACTCTTGGATTGATGAACAATGGAAAGCATTGATAGAAGAGTTTAAAAAGAAATTAGAGATTTAAAAAATGTGTTCATGATCAGTATCAAATAATTCTTGTAAAATAAGTGAATTTATAATACTGGAATTTCATTATTGATTTTTCTTATATATCTTATTTTGATTTCAAATTCTTCATTTAATTTTTTTACTTAATTCAAGTAACTGAATAAATGTATCACTTTTTAGCATAATGAACATTCAATCGATTGGTAGCTATATTATTTTTATCAATATGTTAAACTAATAAAATTAGAAAATTCAACATTTATATTTTTTGAAACGTCATTCTGAATTATTTTTTCAATCAATCTAATTTAGATTGTATTTGGTGCTGATGAATAGCTTAATACATTCAGAATGCAAAAATTTACAGAATAGAAATTTTACATCCAAGCAGAATCTGTTTTATAAATTTTATTTACTTATTGAATTGGGAAAAAAAATAAAAACAAATGACAATTAAATTTGCTTCATTTAGAATGGATAGAAAATTTAGTAAAAGATATGGCTTGACCAAGTCTGATTTTATTTGTAAAGATTTTAGTACTTACTCAAGATGAGCAACATATGAATTATACCATTTTATGCAGACTTGTATTGGCATTATATATGCAAAATATGAAAGGTGTATCGGGTCTTTCACTCTTGAATATGAAGAAAAACATAGTATGTGTTTTGAGCATTACAAAACAACAGACACCAGCTTTCAGTTTAGGGATAAAACAGAAAAATGCATTAAAACTGTATGCTTATAGGCATTGTAAAAGTAATTCAGCAAAAAATTAACCTAACAACCCAGACAACATAAACTTATTTTTACTTATTAGATCCAATGTCTAACAGTAACAAGCACCAATTAAACACAGCACACTGTATCAAGCAATTTTTCTTAGATTTTCAAAAAAATCAATGCCTTCAACATTTTTCTATCACTAACATTTACTTTTTTTAACATATAATATATGCATTTTTTATGAAGATATTTTTAAGGAAAATATACTTTCAAAAATATTTTTGTAATACATGATATTTAGAATTTTAATGCAGCAGAAATTTTGTATTTAAAATCATTTTAAATTCTGGATATTACAACTAATTTCCAATAAGTCTTAGCAAAATCCGCTGATAATCTCCACTGCAGTCACTCTACAATAAAGGAAAAAAAGATTAAAGTTAGTATCTAGAGAAATTATACTTTTAGAAATGAATAAAAATAATATCAATAGACAAGTACATAAAGAACTAAAAAAATTACCTATAAAATATTTGCACAAAAGTAATTTTACTAATAAAATTTTTGGGATAAGAAATTAATCATCATCTTCCTAGGGAAAGGATACTAGTTTGAATGATAGAGAATAGACTAGAGATTATTTTAGCACTGTAGTCTGAAAACTTTACTTCATGATAGATTTCCATCAGAAATTATCAGAAGAGAATTTCCTTTACTTTTTCTAGGCTGAGAGTAATGATTCAAGATTGTTGATTTAATAAACACCTGAAAGTACATAAATAAGAATTGTGATCTTGTGAAAAAGAAAGAGAAATTTTCCTTCATTGCATGCTCAAAAAACACTCAAATTATACACGCTAATCTATCATTTGTTCTCTTTCCTAACAATACCAATTTCATTGGAAATGGGAATGGAGTAAATTTTTAATTGTTCCATGAATGTTCCCTTTTGTCAGACTTTACTTATTCCAAATGAAAATAATTTCAATCTGAAGGGAAAAGATACAAATGAATCAAAAGCAGATTCTTATAAAAATATTCGAGAATAATTTTCCAAACTTACTAACAAAGCTTTTCCAATCAATAAAAGAAAATCCACTAGACTGCTATTTGAAGAAGCATTTTATATTCAATTGTATTTTGTATTATTTCATGAAAATAAAAATTGCAAATTTTTGACATTGTTATTTTCAACTTTTGTGGATCTTATCTTCTGTTTAAATGTTAATAGAAAGTTCTAGTTATATGAAAAAAAAATTAAAGCTAGATTACAAATGTAATGTTTTGTGAATATTAGTTGCACAATTTTGTATTTATGTATAAAAATTCAACTATTTTGCATTAGAATTTGAAATGCACTTCGTAAAAAAAATAATCCTGTAAAATGAAAATACAATTAAAAGAATTGTATAACTAAATCAGTTTCACCAGTGAAATGATTAATTTTTTTTTCATTTCCAACATTTGAAGTAGATGAAGATTTTTAGCAGCATTAATACAAATTTGGAATCTAATCAGTTTCCTTCACCTTAATTCTTGAGTAAAATCAGGATATAATCCAAAGCCTACAGCAAATTGAAATTCAAACATTAAACTATTAAAAAACAAAACACAAAAAAAAAAATGACACGTACCCGTATCATAGCCTCCAATGTTTTTCCATACATTTTTTGAAATTCTTCTTTAATCTGTTTCATGTCAATTTCACATCGACTGATTGTAACTCTAATAAGAGTCGAGTCATCTGTACCCGCTCCCTGGATTAAATACAGTAAGGTATGAATCATATCCTTTCTCAGGAATCATCATTATAATTTTATTAATATTCATTTTTGTATCAATCTTTATGTCAAATAATATTAAACAGGTTATTATGAAATAGTCGCACTTGAAACTATTTAAAATAACTGCAGAACATTCAGATCAAAGAAGGCAAACCCAAATGAATACTTGAAATTTTATTGTTACAATGCAATCTCAATCATCAATTCATTACAAATCAGATTTAAATCTTGAGTTCATTATAAATGAAAATAGACAATTTTATTGAACTCAGATTCCTGCTTTCAAACATGGTTACTAGGTGTTTTTTGCCACACAAGACCGAATTTGTACGGTCTTCAGGCCAAGTTAAGTAGCTTCAGTACCAAAAGTAATCAAATAACTTAAAATCCATCAACAGACAAAGCTTGCAGGAAAAAGATTAAAATGCACATTTTTCATCTATGGTTCATGTATATTTATGTTGTATGATATCATTTATATGTAAGGGATTTGGTCTTGAGAAATACTAGATGGTAATCCTGCGTCCAAGTGAATAACAAACCAAATGATAGGATAAAAATTGAATCTTAGTATTCACAGGAAGGAATCTTGATTTTGTATTCTTTAAAAATAATGATGCTTGTAGTTATTTACTGAACTTAGCTTAGTTTTGTACATGGGTATAAGTATCCATAACCCAGTGAGAATTGAACTCATTACTCAGTAGTGATGATCAGCAAGACCAGGTTTAAAACTCTTATGTCATAATGATGCACTAAATATACTAGATATAGAATAAGGGGTGCCTTAAATCAGTGATAAAACTCATTAAACACCAAGTATGGGAAAATTATGAAAAAATTGATTGTTCACAAGTTTTAAAAGGAAATAAGCATTACCTTCATTGATTTATACAGAAGTTCAGCAAAATAACCAGGTTTATTTAGTGTGACTTTCACTGAAATGAAAGCAATGATAAAGAATGTGAATATGATGATTAACTTATGCTTAGTAGTCATGAAAAGCTATCACCTATCCATAATCATAGCCAAAATATATTCATAATTTTCATTTGTTCTTATTTTAAGTTTAAAAAATTTGAGTGAGATCAGGTGAAAGAGAACAGCATTGGAAAAAGGAATTGAATATTGTCCGGCTTTCTACATCCAAGGAATTTCTTTATAATCTAGTATCAATGAAATATTTATTACTTTGTAGCATTCATTAATATTTACTAGGGGCATATATTTAGGTTATGCTAGATGAGCTGCCCATACCCATCAAAGAATTCATAAATATCAATATCTTAATCCTTTACCTTATTCAATCAATGGACTTGGTCTTAAACTAATTGTTATCTCCCTTGCACTGGAAGGGTTGGAGCACACCTAACAGCTTGTTATCATCATCATCATCATCAGTCTTTTAGTGTCCGTCGTTGGACATAGACCTTCCCCAGGATTTGCCACACTTCTCTATGATGGGCATCACGGAGCCAGTACTTCCTGAACTTGTCTAGCTCATCTCTCCATCTAATATTCTGCCGGCCTCAGTTGCACATGTGATCTCGGGGGTTCCATCGGTTGTCTGCCATTCTCGCAACATGGCCAGCCCACCACCATTTGAGATTTTTAATGGATTTGCAATATTCTTTATCGAATTAAGTAATATTTTCATGTGGAATATATACTGAAGATTAAAGTCACATTTAATTTATCAATGATATATTTCTGGATATATATCTGGAAAATGTAGATAATTTGTGGATCAAGATATTTTTTTTACACAATTTTCCCACTCATCTTTCATTTTGTTTTGAGAATTTGACTAATGCAAGCAAGTACAGTTAAGTGGGGTCTTTTTTTTTCAATTTTTTTTTATCATTCTTGACTGAGCCAGCACTAATTTTGTCTTTGAAAAAGTTGTTTATACAGCAATAATTCTTAGTATTACTAAAAAATAAATAGAAACTTCAATTTGTGATATGATAAATAGTTCAAAGTTATTAGTTTTTATTCATACATGCAAATGAGTAATAGCTAGAGTTTTTTTGGGGGGGGGACAATATTCAACATATACCACTGGTATTCATCACTGCTACAGTTATACTTAGATCAGTGTGGGTTTTAATGTAGAACAGTTACAGTATTGCTGTACAAGTTAATCTTACTAAGTATAAGCTAGAAAAAAGATTTCAAATCATGAAAAGACCTTGAGCAGTGCAGTTCAGTACAGAAGATTTTGGAACAAATTAACTGCACAATCAAAGTTTATCTGTAGTTATTTATCAGTAAATATTGCAAACTGGAAAAAGGACTAAATTGGTACATACCAATTGATTTCATTCCTCTTTCCAGATCACCGGACATTTCATTTGCAATAACCTGGTGCATGTCACGATTGTAAAGACGCTTATATGCATCAAATACTGCTTTCAACTGTGATGTACTTTGAGAAGCAAGAATAGCATTGAACAGTGATTCATCTGTTCCCCACTGATGTTCTCCTGCTTCATACAATCTCTAAGAAACATCAATAAAATAATCAATAAAATAGACAAGTTGTAAATAGAAATACTGTTATTACAGATAGGAAAAATACATTTTATGCAAGGAAAAAATCCGTAAGTTATCACAAACACCATTTTATCGATTTTTTGTCTAGTCCTTCATCTTGATTATTTTAGATTCTTTTTATCATGACTTTACTCACTGCAGTAAATTGATGAGCTGAGTTAACAGCAAGGACTGGAAATGAAGAATAAGCTCCCTGTGAGATTTGAAATTGGGCCTCTTTCACCTAGGAAAGCCTAGTGAACACCCAGCTGCTTTTACCATCTGAGCTACTAGAACTCAATGGCTTGGCAGGAAATCAAATCTAACTTTTGAACCTACTATCCATTCCCAATCTCTCAGGCGCCATGTTTGTTTTCGTTTCTGTACTAGTATCCTTATAAGATGAAAAAAAAAATAGTAGTGAAAAATTAATAATAATGATTTACAATACTTCATCTAATAAAAAAGATAATAAAAGATAATAGCTTTACTGATACTTAAAGGTAAGAATGAATTATTCAGTGTACAATCCCATATTGGCAATTTTTTTTTCTCAAAAATCACTGAAGTTTGTTTTCTCTTCAAAGTTCAATTGAATTTAGATAAATTACTTGTTTTCATCTGCTGGATGGAAAGAGATAAATCAAATGATATTTTGTCCAATAGAAAATCAGTTGTTATTAAAGCAAAAAACATAGTATTTACATACCTTGGCATCCTGTTCTGCTCTTTGGCGATCAACATTTTGATTTTCTGACCGGCCAGCCTAATATAAATATAAACATCATTTCATCAATACTAAATGAAGATATATTTGTTAGTTATCCCGAAATCAGATAACCACAATGAAAAAAATTTTTTTTCTCTTGATACTGAACTGACCAGGTTATTCTGAGCTCTCAATTAGTTGATCTCATAGCATTAATTTCTTTCTGCCAAATTATTTAATTTGACATGCACCGCTATAAACATACCCAACTTATGTATTGGATGAGAGGAACTTCCTCGATTTTCTACTTGTGTAATATCGTGTTGTACACATCAAAAGTTGAAATTACTTCAAAGCCATCATCTAAAAACAACATCTATTCTCTGTTTTTACTTTTATATTCATTTTTATAAAGGTATTCAAAATTTTCTTTTGTATTCTTCTTGTTTTACTTATGAGAGCTCTAAAATAGATCAGTGATACTGATAATATTACTTATTTGGTATTACTTATATTAGTGATATAAGTAATACCAAAAAAGTAATGCTGTAATGCTGCAATGAAATAGGAGGTTTTGGCTTTTTTCATCAATATCACATTATATCAAAGCAATGATAATTCAACAATTCATAAGCAATAAGACAAAAACTTGGGTATTTCTGAAAAAAAGTGGATTTAGCAGGATAATTTACAAATTAAAGCACAATTATTTACATCTAATCACAATAAATCAAATATGTAGTTTTGACTTTTTTTTTAAAAAAATGAATACGCTTCAATTGATAGTTTTGATTTGATCAAAAGTTGATTTAATCAAACCACAGCTATAAAACAACTATTTTTTACAATCAAAAGTTTATGTAATCAAAGTGAAATCAAATTTTTTTACCAAAATTATTCCACAGATTCAGCATAACACACACACATACATATATAATGAAATAAGTAATCGTTAGATCCGGGAGGTGTGTATCTACAAGGGTAATCAGTTATACATAAGTTATAAAACCACTTTCGATCCAGACAAGAAGAAACTTTTGAAACCAAGGAGAGGTAACTCTGTTCTAATGAGATGCTAGAACATTGAAATACTGTATCGAGAACTTTTTGCTAATCTTTCTGTCTTTTTAATTATAAACATATATATATATATATGAGAGAGAGTTTGGAATGAATATCTTTCATCTATTTTCCTTATTTTTTTACCTTTGAGGGAGGCATTAAAAAGCTTAACATAAATAAAACATTTAAACTAAATTCATACTGTGTCAGAATTGGAAAAGTATGTAGATATTCATGCGTGGGTGAGTATGCATGCCATTGATAAAACAATACAAAAAAAGTAAATAATTGGCCATTAGTAAAATGAAATTATTGTAACAATTTTTCATGTTGACTCGAGTTACATAATTTTTATGATACTTTAGAGAGGAAACACAAGATATCTTAATTTTCTCAATTGCATTTTTTATTGTACAAATAGAAATAGATACCTATCCGAGAATTTTTCAAGTTAAAGCCACACAACTCAATTATAGTTGTTGAACATACAAGCAAAGTTCTTACATCATGTGTAATGTAAAAAAAAATAGGCAATAATATCAAATTAGGATTTTTCATTTTTTTTTTTACTGTTTTAAATTCGTACCAAACGTAGTGGGTTAGGGTTAAAACTTTTGGTAAAGATTTTTTTCTTTATGTAGTTGAAAAAGAAGTGACTCTAGATTAATTTTAAATTTGAAAGGATTAAAAACAGTTAAAAAAATGTCTTTCCTCAGGTAAGATTCAATTTAATGGACTTTCACGATTAATGTCTGCCCTCATTGGTCTGTCAAACTGAGGGTTTACCGAGATATCATTCAACCTTAATCTAACCTCATACAAACTCTTCTTCCACATTGGAATATTTTGTCTATCATGAAAGTGATTTCATTATAACTTGATAATCAGATTTTTTCAGCTAAGCCTATATTGTGTTGAATTTATTGATTTTTTGCAAATTTAGATAATAATTTCTACACATTCATCATGTAGAATATGTTGAACTATTTTAGACCATTCCAAGGAAATCATAGACTTTGAAAATGCTTCTACAATGAAAAGTTTTAAAAATATAGAATTTCATAATTTACAAAAATTGAAATAATAATCATAATACATCAAAAACACTTACTGTTGATAAGGACACAAGTAAGCGACCAAAATGTCCAGATGTTTCACTTTTTAACCAATACTCCAAACTTTTCCCTGTAACTATAAGAAAGATGTAAGATAGTACTTATTTTTACATAGCATTATTATCATTACATAGCATAAATCCCACAGTTGGAAAGAATAAATAGGATTTCCCTTTAATAAAGAAAAAAGTTATCTATAAAGATTAATGGAAAAAAATCAAGTAGTATTGATAAATTTAGAAATAATTCAACAACTACAGCATCAAACTTTGAAGTCATGTAAAAAAAATCCATCATAAATTCTATTTATGAATTCATCTACATTCTGTAGACTCCAGATGTTATTATTAAACCCGTCAGAATAAGGGCCCAAAAAGGTCAAAAGAGCTTTCTTTTCAAAAAAAATTTTAAAAGAAGTCTAGCGAAGTACTGATACCGATTTTCTAAGCTGTAGACAAAACGGTATGGCCAGGAGTGCTGGAACAAAGAAACAAGCCAACACATGAACAAACACGCACATATAAAAAAAACGATAGAACTCTACACTATTTTTGATGGCTACGGCTATTCAACTACTTCTACGAAAACAAACTTGGAGTTACCTCCCAAGTTGCTTTTGTCTCAATAGCTTATATATTTTCCCACGTTGGGAAATATTTCAACTTTCACAAAATGAGAATATCAAATCAAACTCTAAAATATACAAAGCATTATAGACAGTTTTTACAACCTTGCAAAAAAGACTGAATTTTATTTCAATAATTCAGAGTAACCAGTATCAATCTGTCAATATATATTGTGCAGCAATCAACATCTTCAAGTTGATTATTTTGTTGTATTCCTCAATTTCAATATTTGTATCTTCATTTTGGGAATCATCATTGTCTATGTTTTTGAATGAAATGTTAAGAAGAAGACAAACAGATAAAACCTTTTTTTTTTTTCAAAAGGTTTGCAGATACACCCAAATGATGAATTTGAGAATTCCCTAATGATTTGACTATGATTTTTCAAGACAAACACATTTTTATTACCATCAAAATTTTTAAAAAAGGAAAGAGGTTTAAATTTCATGTGTCCACCATGCATTTTTATAATCTGTAAATCTTCAATAACAGGTTTTATCAGTGACCTTCAGTACAACATTTTTTTTTATTTTATTAAAATTTCTGGGGGTATTGAAAGCACAAAAAAAACACCTGTGGAAAAAGTTGTTTTTTTTCCTCTATTGAATATTGGGATATCTTGACCATTTATTGTAAAAAAATGTTCTCATGCAGATATGTCTTTTTTTTTTGATTAAATAAATTTTTTATTGAACCGTATCCATGGAATTTGTTTGTTTGTTTTTCAATGCTAATGTACCAAGTGAAAACCAGGTGTCAGCTGGAAATTTGACCTAATGACTTGAATCAAATTTGGGGTGCCTAATCCCTATATCACCCAAAATATCTTTATAGCTTGATACATTATTTTCATCTTTGAGGACATCTTTCTTCAATTTTATCCAATGCTTTTTAAAAATTTTCCGCCAAGATGCATTGCTTTTTAATAATCAAACATTTGAAGAAATGAAAACTCAAGTGTTATTTATGACTGAAAGATAAGATTTTTCTCTTTTAAATAGGAATAAAAAAGGACAAATACAATAGAGGTGTATTTTAATTACTCTGCTCTTGAATGTTACATCACCAAAATGTCATGCATTTCAGGGGTAATAATTTCAAGAATCTTAAATCATAGCAATTTTTTGGTAAAAGGTTATTTATAGCATTGTCATTATTGATAAGTTTTGTATCAGGTTCATGAGATCTGCTCTAGTTGTTGCTTTGAAATATCTCATGAAGGTAATAACCATTTTTAGTTATTAAAAGATATCTGCTGATTTCATGAGTAATTTACATATCTTCATTTTTTATGATATCATTGTGCGCAAAAAGCACCTCATGTTTATAAAAATTCCTTATCCTAGATTTGGGAAAACAAAAGTTATTTCTTCTATGCCACTTTCAATAGGCTTAAAGTATAAAATATTCTCTAATTGAAATCAAGTAAAAACAACAACAATAATATTAATAATAATCATAAATTAAAAATTTGACAGTGAAAAAGCCAAGTATAAGTAAACGATGTGTTTTGAAAGAAGTCTGTTCATTTTCAAATGGTTATGAGTTTATCAATAACTTACTTTTCTTAAAACAGTCACTTATTTCCATTATTTCTTTATTTGTCCGTGAACACAGAATTTCAATGAGTACATCCTCATCTGTTCCAAGGCCCTTCAAGAAAATAAATTATACTTAAAAAAAGTACTGAAAAATTAAATGACATTTTCATATAACGAAAAATCAGTTTTAGCAAAGTTTCTCAAGCTGAACTTATTTTTTCATATGCAATTCTCTCAGATAAATTGGATTAAAATAACAGAAAGGAGTAAGTAATCTAGATTTGTATAAAATAAACATAACTATGAGTAATCCTCATTATCAAATCACTGTAGCTCAACAAAGTGCCAGCCTGACCAACCAGCCAAGTGGACTACAGATTCTTCTCCCTTTGCTTGTCTGCATGTATATGTGTATATGTCTCCAGGTGCACCAGGTCACATTCCGAGGGCACGATCTTAAAAATATGTACAAGTACATCTAGAAATGTTTTTTGTTGGTTTTCCAAAAAAGTGCTTTTCGGGATCTCTACAGCCATCTTGGAGCAACAGTGTACAAATCTTGAACTGCTATTTTTTTAGATAATTTTAGATAAAGGATCTTTTTTTTTAGATTATCAGTCTTGGTACATGTTTGGGCTACAGTGAATCATTTATGCGAGGTATGGATATCATTTCTAGTTTTCAAGTTCAAACTGTATAATTAAAAACAGCCTAAAGAAAGCTCAAAGATAAATTTAAATGAGTTCCAAAGAGAAATTTATTCAAATCAGAATACTTATCAAATCAAGTAAATAAAAATAAAAATCCCTTCAAAATTCATTAATGGAAAATAGAAAAATCTAGAGAATAAAATATCACCTTCATAGACTTTTTTAGCTCTGTAGCATCATACATGGCTGGTGTGTATAAGAGACCAAGGATGACGTCTTCAAACCTGCCTGATAATTCACTCTTCAATTCTTTCATCAGGTCCTTAAATACAAAATAAATAGAATGAATATATATAATTAGAACATGCAGGGTGTCATCATAGTTATTGGCAAACCAAGATTCCAGGTAGTTCAAGTTCACTTAGCATGATTGCTTTTGCAAAAGGAATGAATCCATGTCTCTATGCTCTATCCAATCAACAAATATCTTGACTAATAAATATCTTGTCTAGTATGATTGTTGTTGGAGAAGAGATCAGGCGGGTGAGCACAAACTTCTCCCCTATTACTATCACCAAGAGAGTAATTATTGTAAAAAGTTTTCATACCCAATGTCAACCTTGACAGAGGCCAGCATATGTAAAGTAAAATGTCCCATCTCTTAAGAGACAACCCTTACAGAATATGATGGCTGGTGATGAAGTTCCAGTTTCTGTTCGACTTAGTGATCCTTGCATGTCTCAAGTCTGGTTGAGACCAGGACTGTATTCCTACAAGTTCTTATGAACACTCCTTGGTAGGATGCAAGTCTAGTGAAGGGATACCTCCACCCTAATCATACAGCTAAGTGTACTCAATTAGCTGCTGCATGCACACGGAAATCTGTCCTAATGAAAGATTTTCCACATTCTTCACTCATACTGGAAATCGAATCAATGATCTTCTGCATGTGAGGCAGACGTGCTAACCATTATACTATCCGAGCAGAGACCAGCATATACATATACATAAAATCAAATCTAATCAAAGGAACTGATCCAATCACTTCTTCATTTCAAAGTTTGAATAGATGTAAATATACAAGTCAAATCATTTTTATATCTAGTAATTTTTCAACAGAAAAAGGAAAAAGAAAAGTATCATTTCAAAAAATGATAAAATATATTTCATTAACTGAATAATGTAATTTTAAATAAGATATTTTTAATAATCATTTATAATTTCATGTTTTTTGTAAAAATGACTAGAAAATTTGATATTAGAGATTAGGTGAAAAATTGTATTTTCCTCTAGATGAATATATTAACTTGTAGCAAATCTCTTTACACAACTTTATATTTAATCAAAGACAACTAAACAAATTAAATTTACTTTACCAAAATCACACTTTTTTTAATTCAAACAAAAAATCTTCAAGATGTGAGGAAAATGGTCGTACAATTTTATATACCTGAAAATGATTTTGTAAAAATGATGATCTATTGAAATTCTAAATGTTCATTGTAACTTTCCAGCAGAAATATTGATGTAAATTTTTTTTTTAAGAATATTTAATAAATAACACAAGGGTAAAATAAGAATTATACAAAATTTCAAAATTTTTTTCGAAAAATTTATATTGCTTTAAAATATGAAAATTTTAGCAATTGTTACAAAAAAACTAGAATCCATATTTGTCTGGTGATGATGAAGTTCTCAAAAATTGTGGACAATAAATATTGCAGAGAAACTCCACATTTTCGAGGATTTACCAAATAGGAATTCTTGAAATTATTCACAGTAGAAGAAGACTTAAAGTAGCATTAATCTAAATACTATTGTCACTTGGAATATGACAGCTGAAGGACATTTTACCTTTTCATGTCAAAGTAAATACCTTGTATATAATGAAATAGGAAGAGCAGTATACATTATTTTCATCCATATATTGTCTGCAAAAATTTACACCATATCAAAAAGGTGAACATAACATAATCTACCATAATTTTCCATCCACTAATGAATTGCTATAAATATAATAACTGCTTTTTCATTCAGCACAAGTAATTTGAAATGTGTCGTTTGTGCGATTTATATTTAAAATATTTTTGTACTTTTTTAGCATCCTATGTTTTGATTTGATAGAAATGCATAAAAATCTGAAATTCTAAATGGCAAAATACAAACAGAATAACAATACAAAAAGATGAAGTTTTGAAAAAATACCTTTCCGAAGAGAGTCTTGAACATTATGACAATATCTTGTCGCTGAGCATTTGATCTACATCCTAATACATCAATAATGGCTTTTTCATCAGTGCCTAGGGAAGAGGACAATAGGGAATTTCAATTAGTTTTAAATTATAAGAATTATTCTTTAACAAATTTGTATCTGAAAGTATTTAAGAGGAGGAAATCTTGACTTAATTATTGCCCCTGAGCAATCGTTGATGTTCAATAATTCATTTATGGGTATTTTACAAAGTTACAATTTAACTACTGTTCAATCTTGTTCTTATTTATTTACCCAGGAAATAATGTACTATTAGGTATTCTGTTCATAAAATTACTTGAAGTTAATCTACTGTACTGTATTCACAAAATCCCACAACAAAAAATGTAAAATCATAATGTGTAAGCTCATCCACTCAAATCAGCAATTATTTACCAGATGAGAACAAGTTCTATGATGATAGGAGGACTAATATGGTTAATTCATACTTTGAAAGTGTTTCTCACTTTTTGTGGGTTTGAAAAATATTAAGTAATAAATTACAGTGAAAATAACTAGTGGACAAATCAGGATAAGACTTGAATCTATTCAGTATAAGTTGTTTTTATCTATAAAGAAAAAACAAAATCATGACCACTTTTGAATTAGTATTATTATTTTGTGCTGATCAAGGGAAGGTCCCATGCTTTTATTGGTAAGAATCATTTCCTTAAATTAAGCAACCATTAACTCAAAAGCTAGAGAGTTCCAATCTTGTCACATTGAGAAAAGATATTTTTTTCTATAATTCTTGCATAAAACAAATTGAATTATTTTTCACAAGATAATTTTTCAGCTTAGTATCAATGAAATTGATGTTATTGGATTGAAAATACAAAAAAATTAAACTTTAGAAAAAAATTTTTTTATACCAAACCCTTTCATTGCTTTCCTTAATATTTGAGCATCACTTTCTGCATTAAATCCAGCATATGGTTTAAGTGTTCCTTCTTCCTAGAAATAAAATCAATTCTTCAGACAATTTAAGAAAAATCGTAATGGATAATTAGCAAATTGAGTAATTTTCTCTCAAAGATTTTAGAGATTTTTCAGATTTTAAAATCCTTATTACTATAGATTTTTTTCTAACCCGAGTGTCAAAAGAAATGCACGTTTATGAGAGGTAGTAAAGAAGATGGCCAAGGTATACACAAAACTTCTCAAGTAAACTACAGTACTGACTTGGTATTTATAAACATATAGACTTGATATTTAAAACATTCACGTATGCTAAGATATGAAAATCAAGTAAAATATCTTACTTGATTTTCATGATCATTATGTGCCATAAGATCACATTTATTCAAATTTTCATAAAGCTACAAGAAGGAAGAGACTAAGTATGTCAGTAAATAGCTAAATATATTAGATAAGATAACAGCCTTTGAATTTCTTGGATGAAGCATTATCAATAATTAATTTTTCAGCAGTATTTCCTTCATCTTATTTTTTATGCTTGTTCTTTATTGCTGATCCATACCATTCAACAATCATAGATTAACTATCTGAGAGTTGTGATAAAGAGCAATAGAAATATTAATCAAAAATTCATAATTCATAAAATGCTTCATCTAAGAAATACAGAGATTATTACATCTGATACTAATAGTGTCAATAAACAACAACAACAAAACAAGATGGCACTGAATTGGAGAAGAAAAGAATATAGCTATATATTATTTGAGTGACATCTATTAGTGAAGCTTTCATTGCTTAATTAGTAAGATACTGTCCATCACCTTAGGATAACAGATGCATGTTCAAATTACACCAAAGGCTGATTGTCTATTTCCAATTCATACTGCTCACTTAACAGTCCTTAAATAATAATCCATCAGTTATGATAAAAAGCATCAGAAAAAATAGAAGAACTGTGTATATTTCTACTTCATTTTGAAGTCTCTTTTCAATTTTAATGTTCACAGCTTGAACCTTCCATAGAATATTTCATAACTACCTGTGATTCCTTATATAAAACAATGCATGCATTGTTTAGTTTTTTTTGAGAAACAGCTTCTTCTAAGTGATCATGTAAGGTTGCCATAAGGAACCCAAAAGGAGGATATGTCCTCCTTTTTCATTTGAAACATATTGTCCTCCTTTCACCTCCAAATGTCCTTACATTGCTTTTTGCATCTAACTCAGAACTCTGTGTTTTAAGGCTATGACATGCATGGATTTTATGTTTTGAAACAAGCTTTCCTAGAAAAAATAACCAGCTCCGAAAAGAATATAAAAATATTTAGCATCAGCACTGAGCTATCAGGTTATTTTGATATTAAATCTCAATACAAGTTTTCTGCCTTGGGCCTAAACATTCAACTACACAACTAAAATTTGTGACTAAATGCAACTTGTGAACAACATATCATTGTATTCTATTAAATTTGGTACAGCCATAGTATTATATTTAGTGTCTATTGACTAGGGAAAATTTATATCGAGATTTAAAATAAATTCTAAAACAGGGAAACTCCTAGCTGGGTATATTTTCATTTTCTTAGATATTTTACTGACGTTAAGCAAATATTTAGATTGAAAAAATTGATAAAGTATTGTCATATTTTGCAGCTTTTTTTTTATAGGAGAAAATACAAAAGAAGAATTACAATTTTTATAATCTAATTATCAAAAACTTTTAAAAGATGAAATTTTTACCTTTAAAGGTTTATTTTGTCCTGAGGAATCACCTTGCTTTGAAAAGGCTGGTTGCTGCTGTGAAGGATAAGATCCCTGTTGAGGAGGATTGACTGTTTGTTGCTGGGGAGGATAGGCTCCCTGTTGTTGAGGAGGATAGGCTCCCTGTTGTTGAGGAGGATAGGCACCCTGTTGTTGAGGAGGGTAGGCACCCTGTTGTGGAGGAGGGTAGGCACCTTGTTGTGGAGGAGGGTAGGCACCCTGTTGTTGAGGAGGGTAGGCACCCTGTTGTGGAGGTGGGTAGGCACCCTGCTGTGTAGGTGGGTAGGCACCCTGCTGTGGAGGTGGGTAGGCACCCTGCTGGGGAGGAGGGTAGGCTCCCTGCTGGGGAGGAGGGTAGGCTCCCTGCTGGGGAGGAGGGTAACCACTCCAGGCTGGAGGATAGCCACCTCCAAGCTTAAGAAATAAAACAAGATTAAATGAAGATGGAAAAATATCAATTTTGGTTTTAAAAAAATGAACAGCTCATTCTTATTTAAAATGATATTCTGAATTATCATTGCGAAGTGAAATCACACTTTCTGAAAACCTTTTAACATGGTTTCCTGACTTGTTCTCATAGTCTTTTGTATGCATAAAGCTCTATGGTATTAAAGCCCTACTCTTGATTATATTTCAAATGATAACTTCCAACAGCAACAGAAAACTTTTCGTCTTTCCAAAAGCATTCAAGTAAAAAAAGAGGCCCTTTAAAAATGTTTCGTAGCAAAAACAGATTTTGTACTGTAATCATTGATATTCTCTGAGGCTATAAAGGAGTCGACCATCAGTTAATCATCAACTGACACATGATTCCTTGTTTTATTTCTCATATGATAGAGTGTAGCTACTGGCAATGGCTATAACAGGTATTTTGCTATTTGCCAGGATAGATATTTGAGAAAGATAAACCATCATAGAGAACCAATCACCATGGTCAAAATGATTAGCAATGGAACAAGGCAGAGGGAGGGTTACATTCATGCCTTTCTTGAAAGCATTATTACAAAATGATAAACCCTCTTTTATCTGATCAGGGTTGCCAGATTCGAGTCAATAAAAAAACAAAATAACCAAAATAATAATTTTCAAATGATCATTAATTTTTGTACAAAGACAGTCATTATTAATCTTGACTAGTTTTTACTGTCATTCTAACTTTCAGTTGCTTTCTTATCACAATTTTGAAAAAAAAAAAAAGATATTGTTGCATTAAGAGATAATAACTCATGTTGATATGCATGCTTATGGGAAAATATCTTTTTACCTGTGTATTAGGGTAAGCACTCTGGTTTGGCATTCCAAGCTGAAATTTTCAAAAATTCCAACTTCTAAAAGCAATTAACATTGTTGAACAAATATTGTTTGAAAATAAACAAAAAACTACATATACTTTTCTCAAGATGCACTTGAACACTTGATTGAGTATATACCATAGATTCTTTTTGATTGGGTCATTAGTTTATCAGCTTAATAAATCTTGAAAAACTAAAGCAAACTCAGTATATTTCTAATTATTTTCTTTACTTATTTGGATCACCAAGCCGTTTTAATCGGACCAATATGTACAAACTAAAATTACTTTTTGGTTGATCACTGCTTACTTGACCTCGGTCAGGAAGTATTCGTTGTGAGTAGATTTTTGCAGAAAAAATACAAGTAAATGTGTCATAAAAAGATGTTACACAGAAAATTAGTACATTATATCTGGAGAAAATCCAGTAATATTATTTTGATCAATTAAGAAAATAGGATCAAGGGTTTCTCTTTTTATGACAGTACAATATTTTGTTAACAATAGAAGAATAAGTGTTGAAACAATCCAGAATCATTTTTTTCATGGTGATTTTGAACATTCTAAAACAAAGAAATCCAACCGATAGTGAGAACGAAGCCACATTTTGAAGACTATGAAGAATTTCCATGTATCAATAACAGCTCAAAGAGTCACAATGAGAATGAAGATTTTGAAGATGCAATTGTTGAACAAATAGCAAAAAAGCAATGAAA
Source organism: Thysanoteuthis rhombus (assembly GCA_963457665.1). Taxonomy (NCBI): domain Eukaryota; kingdom Metazoa; phylum Mollusca; class Cephalopoda; order Oegopsida; family Thysanoteuthidae; genus Thysanoteuthis; species Thysanoteuthis major. The sequence continues at coordinate 53,783,571 of OY735202.1, forward strand.
AAGCCTTCAAGGACCAGAGAAATAACAGTTATTATGATAGTATGGCTTAAATTTCTTTTTTACCTTCGTAATTGAAGCTTTGTTCTTCAACTGACTTAACGATTTCAATTGGCTATTTATCTGGTGTCACTAAACTTTCTTTTAAAAATGTCCAATGCAATAAAGTCAATTGTTGCAAACACATCAAATGCAATAAAATCCAATTCATACATATACACACATAAGCCAACATACATCACATATGCATACGCACCCACATACATACATCAATACATATGACACATATACAAACAGACACACATACGTATAAACATATCCACATATTGTATATGTACACATCCAATTATACACTTACTACATACTCACATTTTAGTACAGTCTGTATATGAAGTCCTCCCCAGTCATTCCAACCTATTCAGCTGGGGTCTGGCAGATGTACCAACTTGCCCACTCTGCCAGAAAACAGGATCCCTGGAAGATGTCCTCAGTTGTTGCCCAAGTGCCTTAGGGAATGGGCGATATAATTGGCAACATGACATGGGTTCTGCTGGCAGTGGCAGAGACAATCTGTGCTGGAATCAACTGCAGCAGGTATCAGAACCCAGCAAAACACTCCATAACATTTGTTAGAGCAGGAGAAAAACCCAAATCCCAGAAAAAAAAAACCAAAGTGGACGGCTCATAACAGCTGGAGATTGGAACTGCTTGGTTGACTTGGATCAACAATTAAGGTTCTTAGAAACCATCATGTCAACCAGACATGGTTTTAATGTCAAAGGCAATGAAGCAGGTGGTTTTGTTGGAGCTTCCCCTGGGAAGACCACATGGAGGAAGCTTGAGAAAGCAAAAGAGCCAAGTGCAAGAAACTGATGGCTGAGTGTTGGAGAAACAGGTGGAAAACCCACAGCAAATCCATGGAAGTTGGCTGCAGAGACTTTGCAGGTCAATGTCTTTATCAAAAAGTATGAAGCCTGTAAATCAACAGGCTCAGCAGCAGTGCATTGGTAGAAAAGAAGGCTAGATGTAGGTTACACAGCATCTCCACCTAAATATGAAGAGGCATGAGGAATGTGCAAAGTGGGGGATAACTCCACACGGCTGATGCACATCTTAGTTTGAGTCACTGAATCGGCAGTCCACACTCAGTCCTAATTGACAGCACATTATGCCATGTGGAGGATCGTCATCAACACTTGCAACATATGTAATTAAGTTTAGCATGTGGCATGTCGAGTGTATGAACATATGTGTGAACATGTACATATATGTATTTAGAATGTGTGTATCCTGTATGTATATATGAATAAATTGGACCTTTCTACATTAAATGTCTTTGCTTCATTGGACTTTTTTGCATTTGGATGTTTGGACTTGTAGCCAATAGTATAATTCCATTTCCAAGGAGATCAATAATTTTTATAGTAGAAAAATGTTAATTATTTATAGACATAAGTTTGTAAGTTTTGAATTGACTGAAATTGAAGAATGTTTGAAAGAGAAGAGAGAGAAATAAATGAATAAAAAACAAAAACGTTTATTTGTAAAGGAGGCAAAAGTTACCAAAACTGCCTGAAATCAGATTAAAATGATCTAAAGACATGTAAGGAGTTAGAACTCCCAGACAATATCATTCTACAGATAAAAACAAAGTGAAAGCGCAATTTACTTAACATGGGGAGGACAATGTATCAACAAATATTTCTGGTGAATTTCTAGCAATGTATTCTGAGTAAAAATTGAATGAAACTGAGAAGTAGCTCAGGATAAAAGAGTAGAATTTCATTATTCTATAGTGAGTGTTGACAAAAGAGAGGCATGAAACAAGTTAGCTTTCCATAGCCAAAAAGGAGGTGTAGAGCAGTAAAACTAAAAGGGAGATATTTTGTGAATAATTTACTGACTAGTTGATGTGCTTTATTCTTTTCAGAGACATATTTGCTATTCATTAACAGCTTCTCATTTAAAAGATATTATTGCACTTGATATATTTTGAAAGACATGATTGCACATTTATTGCATAATCACAATGATCAGTTATTCATCCTTTATCAAAGAAATTAATGATTGGAAAAATTATGATTGTTTATTCTGATGTCAGATGAAAGAAAATCTGAGAAGTCATTTGAGGCAGATTTAATAATATTAAATAATTAAATAATCAAAATTTACTACCACAATTGTATTTACTTTTAAGGCACTCCTTAAGTAGAATAGTTCCATGGAATGATAAAAAATAATGCCTAATTGTAAATACTGTTCAAATTTGTTTTATTTATCACAAAGATTTTAGTCAATCCATCCTTTTTTTATGTATGAGTAGGTTAAAATTTCATATTAGATAAGGCCATGATTTAAAATCATTACTGAAGGATGGAAACCATTAGTAAGGCTGGTTTGCCAATGACTACAACAAGCAGCCTAATACTATGAATACAATCTTTAGTTGCATACACTTTTAATTTTAACTTGTAGAAATTGTAGTATTGGCATTCATGAGCAGGTAAAATTCTTAGTTACTTCTCAAAGATTACTGGACAAAATATAACAAAAAAGTTTGCAATTATATCTGAATTTTGGCAGTACAAAAGTAAGATATTTTTGAACGGAAGATAAAAGATTTAAAAATAGCTTACATTGAAGCCTATGACTCCAGGTCTGCCAGTTGGTTGGGCATCATAAGGCATACTTGAGTTGTCATAACCTGTAAACTGATAAAAAAAGTATTATGTCATTTTAAATACTGACAGTGGATTAGTATTTGCTGAAAATATGATATGAATTATTCGAACCAGTATCTTCATCTCTGTCTAAATCATAAAATTCTGGTTAGTGCAATCTGCAGCCTTCTTTAGGTATATGTTACATTCAGTAATCTTCAGGAAGTAAATTTTTTAATCCCTTTGTTGTCAAATCGTGTCCTTCTAAAAAATTGAATTCTAGCCAACTTTTTAAGGGACTACAACAATCTTTTCAAGAGGAGGTCTGTTTCCTTGTAATTATTTGTAGTCCTAACAACAAACCAACAGGTTTTATGAACTGGTCAGCTTGATGCTTTGTAATATTTACGTATTCAAATTGATGAAGATTGCTCTGTTATAATACTCTGATCATAACAGGAAAAGTAAATATTTGCTCAAGGAATATATTCAAATTTGAATCATGAAATCAAAAGAACTTTTATAATTCTAAATAATATTTGAAGTATCCAATGAATGATAAAATTGAAAGATCTGTTTAGATTAAGAAACAACTTGACACGTATATAGTAAAACAAATAGTTTATTATTTCAAAATTAAAGATTCAAAGTCGTTACGATTATTTATTCAACTGCACTAGTGAAGTATTCTGTGAGTATCAAACTGCAAAATGATAAAAACTATCAATAAATCACTGTAAAAATTAATTTATGATACATTTTCAATGTATAACAAAGTCTGTAGAACATTTTTACAACTAAAAACATCTTCATAGAAAGCAGTTGTGGATGTGCATATAAAAGCTGCTTTATTGCCTGTTTTTACAATAAAGCATGCTTGAAACATAAAACAACTATTTCTATTGGGGGGTTACAAACTTCCTTCCTGTAGATTCTCTAAGCTTGTTCTTAATTCCATAGATGAATTGAATTTGATTCAACCAAAGGCTCAAATTTCCCTCTAACTATATATAATCCAAAATTTCTGACCTTCAAAAAAATTGTTATAACAAGACTCTAGTGGCTAATACTTGTTCATGGTTAAGTCTAAAAAAAGATTTTTTATCATCAATTCTGTCTCCATTTTCTTGTCCAAAACCTGCATCAGCCATTCATAATGGGGGCAGCCCTCTTAGGGACCCCGGCACCTCTGAAGGGGGCTATGAACTGAATAATCAAAGTTTATATTTGTAAAAGTTTGTGACTATGTTCGCCTTCTCCTCCTAAACGGTGCATCGCACCCAAAACTGATAATTCAAGATACCAGTAAATTGTGCAGGATTAGAGCATGCAAACAAAATCCAGGGTGATTTGTATCATTTGAAGGTTTTTTAAGCAAGGGTTCTAGTTACTACATGACTTTATGCTGAACTAGACCCCCGTTGTTTTCCAGTGGAAAACACAATGATGTCATAATATTCCAATCACATTTATTCTTGGGAAGAATTTTCTTTACATCATTTCAAATTCTGATGACTATTTTTTTGTAAGAATGTACTTCCAGAACACAAAATTTGGAGGGTAGAAGTTTCAATTTACAATACAACTATATTAATCTTTATATTATAAAAAGTCACATATCATACCTCGTCATCAGATTAGAAAGCGGCTCCATGTCATTTGCATTTTTTGTTGGTCATCGTTCAGGCAGAGGTAAGTGCGAGCACATGGGAAATGACCATTCAGTGCTTTCCAGAGTCATCTGCATGAACATTATGTAAAATGCCCCCCCTATAAAACATTGAGAGGCAGTAGGCAATTTGAGTTGCTGACTCAGTACTACGAGACATGCGCTAAGCTATGAATTAAATGAAAACTAACGTGTTGTGGTCTTCCAGTTTTGAAGCTAGTCTTTTATGAATGCCCTGTTTAGCAACCATTGATTTGCTGTCACCTAATTTTGAAACCAGTGTATCTCAGTTGTTCCCTGTTGAGGATGGATACGCATACATTGCAATCCCTCATTTTGAATACAGAGGATAAAATAAAAAGACCTCAACATTCTTTTCTCAAGGTATTTGCTTTAAAAGTTGTGTTCATCATCTCGGAAGCTTTCAAAATGCTCATCAAATCAATTTTTTCTGCTCTTACTGTAACCACAAGTTAGTTACCATCAAGATGATGAATTACTTCGGGATTTAAAAGAGAACTTTAAAAAAGGAGAACTGAAAAGTGAAAATATAATTTTTCACATATCGGGTGTTTTTACCCATGAACTTCATAATTCTAGAATAAAAGAATTCAAGCAAGCGAACATAACATAAATTAATAAACAAGACTTCAGTATTTTATATTAAAATAAGTCCAACTCTCAGATTCAGACATAATAAATGTATTACTTACACCTGGATAACCCGCTGAAGGATTGGGTTGTTGTCCCATGTAGGGAGGATAGCTCTGCCCGGCACCATAATTAGGATAGCTCATACTGCTTTAAAAAAAAATCATAAAATGAACATTATCATTTGTTATTTAGAGTGAAATTGTTAGATAATTAAGCTGAAATATATTCTCAGAATTAAGTTTATATCAAAATACTTTGCATAGTGAGTTTCAAAAATCAAATAAAAATGAAATTGTAAAAAAGATTAAAAACATACTTATTTACAGCAGTAAGGGTTAAACTCCTCTAACCCAAGATGCACATATTATCAGATATAGTAACAATCTAATTTTTATAAAACTCTTGAGCATCTTGAAAAGAATGAGCCCACATAGAGAAAGTTTAATCTTTTGAAATATGATATCTTAACGATATAACTTAATCATTAACATCTCCAGCTGACAACCTTTGGATTCTCTATCAATATATTTCATGCAGATAAAATTAGTAGATTTACATCTTATACATTGACACTGAACATTCAGCATCCCCTGCAAAACAATTACTCCACTTATCAATATTCACACATCACATGGATATTGTACAAATCTCAAAAGCTTAAATCCAATATGAAATACAAATAATCTTATTAAAATTTCTGTATTGTTTTGGCTGTTGTATTTGTAGCCTTTCTCAGCTGTTTGCCTTATCTAGTAACCTTCTAGAAGAGTTGGACAGAACTCTTAATTTAATCTACAGGGATATGTTGCTCCATTCCTATACCTATCTTATATATTGTTCTTCTAAGGAATTCTAGAACACATCAATTCTTTGTTATGATACTAATTTACCTTTTCACTTCACTGGTGTCTACTTTAATACTTGACCTTGTAAGCATCCAGTAGATCATGTCCTGTAGCCCACTGATTGTTAGGCTCCATATGGTGTCCATATCTACGCTCAACCTAGATTATCATAGTCAAAAACAATAATTCAAACAGAGTTTCCTCCAGATGCAGAATGGAATGTTGAAAATATTATAGCCATGTATACTCAATTGATATTATAGAATTTATTTATTAGAATAATCTCCAACTGATGATAAATGATTATAATAACTTTAAAAAGGAAACAAGTCTGGTTAATCATTCAATAGCAACCATCGCATGACCAACTATCTTTTGGCAGCATGCTGTGTTGGCTATGATCAATAAAAAAAATGAAAAAAAAAGAGGTGATCAGTAAGTAAGTTACTCCTCTCACCTGTTGTTGCGCTGTGATTATTAAAAAGTCAGAATTTTTGAAAAAACAAGAGAGAACACAATCTAAGGGACCAATTTAGCATAGATTTACACCGTAAATTGAATCTCTCAACTAGTTTTTATTAAACATAATAAAGAGTATATGTTAAGATTTTCAGCCTCCTTGCTCCATTAGTGCAGCCAGTATGAACAACACATAAATAGTCAGCCAGACCCACTAAAAGTTTAAAATATGGAAATTATCCATTTGAATAGAATAAGATGTTCAGCCTCAAATCTATGATTAACACATGCTTGAGAATTTTCCTAATCAGGAATGCCAATAAGTAATCAAATAACTCAATTGATTCCATTAGGGCAGCTTTCTAATCTATTAAAACACAAAGAATTTTAAAAATTTAAGTAAGCATAGAGTATTCCTATCTTTGCTTAGGGCCTTGTGAAAATCCTTTCATGGACTGGGTCAGGCCTGTGCTGTCTACTCCTGGTTTAGTAGGTTGCCTCTGCAACAAACAGGCCGTGAATTTGAGCATTCATGCCATGCCCTCAAGCAACACCAGCAATGTCTCCATGTCCAGATTGCTGAACATGATGGCTGCCAAAAATAGAGACCAGTCAAATACCATCAGTCAAAATGCAAGCTGTGTAGTACAGACTACTTTGACATTTGACCGTGAAAATATGTTTTATCAATTGTTTTTATTCATTCAACAACTATTTAATCATAATTACAAACTGTGACTTCTTGCAAAGAAAGAAAAATTGGATGAAAATATTTTTGATTATACGTTTTCAAAGTTAGTTTGAAATAAATATCAAAATTTATCATCTTTCAATGCCTGGAAAAATGGATACTTTAATTTCAATTTTCAACAACTAAATTAGACTCTTAAATGGGCACTTATCAAAATTGTCTTCTTGAGTCTGGACGTTTGAACTAATTTAGTCCTCTAATGCTTGGCCCAGACAGTTTTTGATGTTGAAAAATAAAACATATTTTTGTAGCAGCCAGAGAGATTTGATCCAAGAATGTAGATTTAGTAAACCAGCTGAATGTCTTAATCAATTGCGTCACAAAATCATTGATAGGAAACTATGATTTATTTGTTATCATGAGAATAGATAATTCATTAAAAATGAATATAAACTGGAAATCATGTATTAGCATTGTTGAAACATAACTGACTCAAGAACAATGCAGTTTAAGTGGATATGGCTGCAGTTGTCCTGATATAGCTCTTTTTTAACACAATAATGAAATTTAAAATAAACCTTCAGACATTGTTGAATTATTTTGATTGTACCCCAAAGTTGTTTTTAAAAACAAAAGCATAATGTTTAAAACAAGGATTTATCTGAGTTAATACGATTTATGAAAATAATTTTCCGTTATGATGATTCAATCATATCTGAACTATGTTATTTTCAGTCAATAGTTTATTGAAAATAAATATTTTCAATAAACTATTTATTTTAGTTGGACCTTTTTTTCCTCTTGTGCCCTTTTTACCTTGGTTCATATATATTCCCACAGCAACCCCCATGTTTCTTCAATTGTTCAATCTATTTACACTGTCTAGGCTGAGTGACTCATTCTCTGCATAACAATGAGAGGTCATTTCAGATAGAGTTCTAAATGATATAACATTCATAAATACCCTTTTGGATTATATACATATATATATATATATGAAGTATCAGCTTCAACATGGCATAGCTCTTAACCAAAAGAAAGTAATAGGAGCTAAACAAAAGAAAATCAGATAAGTAAAATACATGAATCATGCTGAAATATACTTGTTCAGCAAGGAAGAACAAACAAAAAATTCACTCTAGTTATATTCTTGATTCTAATCCAAACTCAACCCAGAAGAATCACTGATATACTAGTGGGTGACTGAATCAGTTTATCATTCATGCTGGTTCTCTGTCAAGCTACTCCCCCACTAATCTTTAATAACAAACTGACTCCTTATCAAACTGAATCTTCTGTGAACTTTAACTTGGTACAAAACTTGAAAAATTGAAGGGGGAGGTATGAACACTTTTAAGGGAGAGAGAGAAAGGAAAATGAAATAATACACATAAAAAGAACAGAAAATTAAGATTTTTAAATGAAAAATTTTAATCAGATCAATTCTTCTATTATGTAAGAGTAAAGTTTTGATTTATTAAATTATTTTCCCAATACTTGGTACCTACAAGTGTCGACGTAGCACTGGATCCACAAATTCATAGAATAAACCTACTGGCAATATTACAAGTGCATTCAGAATGAATGATTAGTCCAATTTTATCCCTTACAGTGGTGTGAACACCCTAATCTTATCTCATGATGAGTGGAGACAAAGGGTGCTAAGGACAGGTTGAGCTCTGAGGCCACTCTGATTGACATTAGTCGTAACCAATCCACCAGACCCCCCCACCTCCACCAATACATCAGAAGCAATTGGCGCAGAGTATAGCCCAACACTCTCCATGGTTGCTGTTGTTGTTGACAGTAAATATTTGATTCGATTATGTCTGAACAATGTTAACAATGATTTTCAGTTAATACAGTATTTATTTTTGATAAACTATTAGGTGGGCCATTTTTTCCTATTTATCCATTTTGGCCCATTTTATCTGAATTCATTTTCTGATAAGCAATATCAATGTTGGGGAAAGCAGTGTAAACTACAAGAACAGGTCTTTTCAAGGTGAAAGAAAGGGGGGATATATATCAATTGAAAAAGGAGGGCGTGTTCTCCTATCTTTTGTAATCCATATGGTTGGTAAACTCTACTTACAGGAGGCTTCTGGTACAACTTTTTCTACTTCAAGGCCAATTTCAAATGGCTATTTCTTAAAAAGTTTCTGGCACACATTTATAGCTACTCTCAGTTGAATTTGGCCTTCAGTTGTGGAGAAAAGTTAGCTGCTGATCTGAATACTAGCTATCTGATATTATTGCTATTGTCAACACTGGATACGAAAACGGAGAATCAAATTCAGGAAAACCAAAAGATATATTCCTTATGAGGGACAGACGAAATAATGGCAGTTTTGTTCTTTATCAAAAAAATAGTATTACCAACTATCTTGACCATTGTTTTTTACTTTTTTTAATTGTAATAAATCCTATTCAAGTACCAATTCGAATCTGGTCTGGTCTAGGTTGAAATGGGGAAAAAATCCACACACACACACAGACACACACAAGCCAAACGAATAAACTCGGGCTTTTTTTCAAGAATTTCTTTTGTTAATCAAGTAATTTGGCGATCTTTCGAAAATCGTCGCCGGCGGTGTCAGCCATCTTGGAAAGCAAGTATTGGAAGGCTGAACTGACTAAAACGTTTACGTCTAGATACTCCTAAATTCATTCAGATCAAAATAAATAATAAAGACTGGATAACACCAATCGTTTATTTATGTATATTTATTTTACTAAAAATACAGAATTAAATTCAATATTAGGAACGGGATTATTCGTCGGTTGTCCACATCAAATAATTCCGCATCTCTGGAGGACTTGGCCAAGTGGAATCGATAAGACGAAAAAAGAAATTGAAGGATTTGGGTGCTAGTTTACTCTACAGGATTTTCCCTTCATCCAGAAGAAGAAAAAAGTGAGAAGATTTTTCATCATAATTTATTTGATTTTTTAATAAATACATCCAATGTTGTTCCAGGCTCTGATACTTTAATCCCATCGCTAATACTTAATTTAATTCAATAATTTAATATTTTTTCAAGTCATTTATTATTCAATCTTTATTAATGTACGCATATCAAGACGTAGACGTTTTAGTCATTTCCGGCCTTCCATACTTTCTTTCAAGGAGCGGCAGGAATTACTTCATCACTGAAATAAATTATCACGATTTCTTCAATTTCATGACAATATGTCGAAAAAAAAAAAACGAAAATAAGATTAAATAATTAAAGGATCAGCACAGAGTCTACACTGTTATTAATGGTGGGTCCAGCAGAGTACCGAAGTTTTATTTTTTATTAAATGAAATTACTGAAGAGCGAAAGAGACAGAAATGTCTAATTTACTTTCATATTCGATCCTATGCCAACTCGTTGTTCAGCGCCCCTAACTACCACGCTTGTTGTAGGGCACTCGATCAGTCAGGTAAAGCATTTATCAAATCTTTTTAGTAAAATGTTTTCCAGATCCAGTATTTTCAACGGTAGCGTCAACATTTTGCTGCTATTACAAAAAATTTCGAAGATAAAATAAACATCTGATTTCAGAATTGAAAATAAAATACTGTTATTGTGCTTCCCGAGTCCCGTCTGTAGAAATAGCTGATGGAGTGTTTACTTTTATTCTTGTTACATATGGATTTGTTTTCACATCTCTATAAATAAGTTTTGATAGTAGCTTATTTAGTTAATAGTCGTGTAATCAAGCGCCCTGCACAAACAAACGTGATCATTTGCGACGCTAAATCAACAACAGAACCATATCCTTAAAATCATGTCAAGCACCAGACAAAAATAAGTAGCGCATTTGTCGCAAGAAGACAAATCCTCGGATGTAATCAAAAGTAGGTCAGAACAAAAAAAAAGAAGATATAGTTGAGATAGAAATCACTTGACTTTTAATCACTCGAATCCGTTATTTTGTTTTTTTAATATTTTTACTTGAGAATAATTCGTTAGGAGTTGCTAACGTGGTTGATGGCAAAAAAGACTAAGGAGTGGTACCTACTGTGTGTTTCGATGAGAAAGAGAAAAGTTTGAACAATCAGAAAATGATATAAAAATAGATTTTAGCAGAAACAAAGGTGAAGCTTTGGTTTTATTATAACTCAGCGACTTACCTGAATTTAAGAAAACCTGTAGAGGCAAAATCAGTTAAAGTTTTTACCGAAGTGGAGAGAGAGCAACTCGTGGTTACACCGAACGACGTTGATGCAGTTGGAGCAGCAGCAGCACTAAATAGGACTAGGGTTGCAAGTTGAACAAATAAACAAACTCACTATTCACTAAAAACTGTACTTTACTGATAAACGATGCAACACATTTCTAGTTTATCTATCGCCTCATATTTAACGGCCTGTAAGAACCGTCTTTGGATAAAGGCCTTCCTTCCCCGAGTAAGTGTACTGAACTACGAATTGTCAGGATTGTACTCTGTACCTAAAAATCAATCGACATTTCTATTGATCGGAATTTTTGGTCTTTCACTACTTGTTGTGCATTAATAATTACATTGTTACCACAGAAATTCGATTAATGAGAAACCCATAGAAGAAGGGGAAAATATCCTGAGTATTTTTTAAAGTTACTTTCCGAAAAGGTTTCAAATTTTCTCAAAAATTCTCACATACTTTTTTAATAAATTTGAAAGAAATTCGTAAATAAAACTGCTGGTCAGGTTGGCAGTGATCTTTATATCATATTCCACCACTAACTTGCTGAAAGTCTTAAAGCAACAGTTTTTCAAAATGTTAGTAAATGAAAAGTTTTTTTTTAATAGCCACTCGTCATCACCCCTGCACTGGCAGGTTTTAGAATAAAGTTAATCGAAAAATTTAATTTTTTTCCAGTTCCAACGAATTCAAAGTACCTGGGAGCTGAATCCGACCAACTCCTAATACTGGCCACCCGGAGTTTGAAGATCGTCCTCTTTGCTTAGAACCTTTACGATCTCCAAATAATGCTAGACGAAATAGAGTGAGCCAACAAGAAAGGTGGCCACCGCATTAACTTTAGTATAACAAATATCGCGTACAACGAATATATTGAAGACGAAAAAAAAAACAATCAAGATTGAAGACGCAGAACTGGAGAAAGTAGACCACTACATCAACCAAAGACAACGAACCACTATGAATTCCCAAAAGAAATCACACGAAGAATCACATTAGGTTTGCAAGCTTTCGGTAGAGCAAGCTCGACTTTCAAGAAAACAAAAATCCTACTAGTCCTAAAAATAAGGATGTACAACCAATGCACCCTCGATAGTCACCTATGGAGCTGAAACAGAATCTAAGCAAAAGATTGACCTTCAAACTGAGAACCATGCAACGTGCACATGAGAGAATCATGCTCAACCTCACATGGGGTGATCATTAGACAGCACAGTACATAAGAGAAAAGACAGGAGTCTGAGATATAGAAACAATAAGAAAACTCAAATGGCAATGAGCTGGACGTGTTGCAAGAATGTCAGACAACCGCTGGACATCACGACTCACATCGTGGATCCACAGAGATCATATGCGAAATTATGACCAACAGAAAGTAAGATTGCGTGACGAACAAGATGAATTCTGAATACCAGCTCAGTGATGCCCATAATAGAGAGGCCTGCCGAATCTTGGGGAAGGTCTGTATCCAACGACGAACGTTAAAAGGCTGATGCTGATGATTTACTCAAGATGCCAGTCGATGGGTGCTATTTAACAGGATCTATGTTCAGAACGATTCACAGTGATCATTTGTTTCGTATCATTCATCTCTACACATCTTTATAGATGGATGGACAGAGTATTGATGGCTCGTGATGTTCCATTAGGCAGTTACAATTGCTGATTAATGTTTGATATTGATCGATTGTTGTGGTAGTTGTTAACGGATATTTGGATACATATATAGGTATATTGGTTTTAATAAGCCTTAACCGGTTTTGTACATGTCTTCAGAAGGCTGATGTGATTCTCAATCTTCATTCTGAAGACATGTACGAAACCAGTAAAGGCTTATTAAAAACCAGTATACATAAAAACTATAAGTAAAAAGTTTGGCTTTCTTTTTTTACATTTTTCTAAAATTTATTCAACCCTTTTTGCTAAATTTACTTACCTATTCCCATACAAATATATATCGTAAAGCCGTGCTTTTCTTCCTTACATTGTTTTACAGCAATATTTCGTCAAGAAACGAAACATGGTGTCAGATTGAGATATTGACTAAAGAGTTAGTTGGAACATTCTATTTAAAGAAAATTCTTTAAAAAAAAAGAGGAAATATTCAAATTGAATCCGCCAGAATCCTTTGACTTTACAAACGTATCGAAATGGAAAAATTGGGGCGAAAGGTTTGAAAGATCTTGTGTTGCATTTAAACTATATGAAGAAGACAGTTATGTACCAATGAATACTCTGCTGTATTGTATGGGAAATGACTCTAAAAGTATTTATAATACTTTATCTTTCAAAAAAAGAAAGATGAAAGAGATTTTGAATCAATTTTGGCAAAGTTTGACGCTCATTTCAATCCTGAAAAAATAATCTATGAAAGAGACAAATTTTATTTGAGAATTTAACACCCGAATGATCTGTTGAAATGTTTGTCAGATCACTCCATGAACTTGCAGAAAATTGTGAGTTCAACAATGAAAATGACAAAATTCGTGAAAGGTTGGTAAAAGGACTCAGGGACAAAGAAATGTCTCTGAGACTTCAGTTTATTTCAGATTTAGAATTGGAAAAGGCAGTTGGAATGGCCAGAGGTCATGAACAAATAAAGTTACTAATGAAGTAATACAGAAACAGCACGTCGACGAAATAAAATCGAGCAAAATAATACACTCAAAATCGCGTGAGAAGAAAGGAATTGATCGCTGACTTCGGAGTTTTCCGAGATGTGGGAGATGTAACAGGTATCAAGATAGAAGTTGCTGTCCAGCAAAAGGGAAAATATGCAAAAAAAAATACAGGAAAATCAATCATTTCTCTGTATGCTGCTTGACGAAAATTAAAGGTGTTCGTGAAATACAGCAAGAAAATAGTGAATACTTTTGGGGTTCGGTGAAAGAGACAAACAAAAATAAGATACAGAAGTTACAAATCTGTTACATGCCTGAAACATTTAAAATCGATACTGGGGCAGAAATGAATGTGATCTGCTATAGAACATATGGAATTTGAAAAAATAAACTTCCCATAAGAGAAACTTTCAGATCCCCCGTCGGCATTTTAGCATCCAAAGAAACATTCACATCTTCAATGGAAAATAAAGAAATTCATGCTTGAAATATTTGTGATTGAAAACCAGGGAAACTAAAGAGAGAGACAGCACATGGATTAGGTCTCGTATTTATCGTCGATGAAATAGAAACTGATGTATTTGATAGTGGATGGTATATGAAAGGAAAACCGGTGAAAATTTGCTTAAATGAAAATGCGAAACCATATTGTGTCAATACAGCTAAATGAACCAAGTTAAAGGGGTATATTTTATGTTACCAAACTTGGATGATATAACACCAAAACTGCAAGGAACTGCCGTATTTCCAAAATTAGATGCACAAAGTATTTTTTTAAACAAATTCATATGAGAAAAATATGTACTAATTTGGTACCCCCTATACTTTTAAGAATTAAATACGAAACCTATCTTTTAGCTAGATATCAAAAAGTCAATCCCAACGACTTCCCATATAAAAACTCTGAACACACATGTTCAATTGCTCATTTTCATTTCTTCGCCCATATCCTCTTTTTGCCTGGTTAACTTACTGCTCTGCCATATTAGACTTGGGAGGGTCACATGCTAACCATTTTTTGTAAATATATATCATTTATTGTGGTTTTGTTTTTAAATGTATATAACAGTCATTTCTTTACCTCCCCTCCCCCAAAATTGTAGATATGGGATTGAATAAAATTTTCATAGAAAACCCCGGTATTATGATAAATGTAGAATGAAAAATATTCAGAAAAATGTGCTGTTTTGTTGAAAGGAATATTGCAGTAAGATTAGGTTGGCAAATGATAGATCAGAATAGACCAGCCCTAATTCTCACCCTATATTTTTGATCTTGTATCATGTTTTTCTTCTTTGCTTTTGTTAGAAAATAAATGGGTCATTTGCCCTGGCATTTCTAGCCGGTTAGTCTTCTCCTCTCTTTTCTCTTCCTCAAGATAAGAATCAGCCTCTTGGCCGCTCCGAACTTCATCGTTTTTTCTACCGTGACCAATCACTGTACTAAACGTTGCCCATCATAGTTCACCGATATCATGGCATCTCTCGTACACACAGCTACTCAACAGTGTCTAAACCATTAGCTCAAAACGCGTAAACACCTCTATCTCTCATGAATGAAAGGGCAAGGCCTTCTACTACACGGTTATCATAATTATCTGTCTTCTAATTCTCCTTACTTCGGGAGGCGCTCATGGGCTAAATCTCATGTGTGTTCTGTGTCTTAAATAATCTCTCTGTCGTGTTTTCCAGCGTCTGGGAATGACTCTCAAGTTGTTTACACGCGATCCAGAATACACCGCCCACAACTTGGCAGTTAGACATACATACTGATACCCAGTCTCTATAACCAGTACACGGTACGCTCGAAGTTTTATGGATTCATAGCAGTTCGGTTCCCTCCACTCCAACATTACAACTACTACAATCATACGACACAAAGGTCTCATCTTTCGAGTAGAAGCTATCTCCCATCTTATCTTTCTTTTCTCTTCACTATCGCATCTATGTTTCCTCATATGTATTCCATTCCCGTCCAGTATCGTCATAAATGTTTATGTATTATATGTACGTTTTATTTGTTCATCTAAATATTTGTATGTGTCGTCTAACAATAATACTTGGCGCACATGTTCTCCCTGTAGTCATGGCGACCATATAACTTCCTTCCGCTTACCACATTTCCAGTGACGTTGGCGTGTGATATTAACAACCACACCACGTGGAGGCAAAAATCTTTTGTCTTCACCAATATCTTCTCGCCATATATACCCACAACTATTTCTACTCTTCCCCATACAATATAGGAACCATCAAACCTATTGATAGTTATTTACTAACTTTTGTGAATGCAATAGATTTTACACAAACAACTTTCATTACTCCTTTTGAGCATTATTGTTTCAAACGATTACGTTTTGGAATCACATCGGCTCCAAAAATATTCAAGCGTCGGATGACTGAATAATTAGAAAATGTGAACGAAGTTGAAGTCATTATTGACATTATTTTGGTTTACGGTAAATTCATAGATCATGATATGGGAAGAAGTTTTGAAAACTATCAAGCAAGCAGGAATAAAATGATCGTGAAAAATACGGATTCCGAAGTCAAATTGAATATTTCGGACACATAAGATCAAAGGGGCACAACCCAGTCGAGAATATGTAAGGATTATACTGGAATTGCCTGCTCCTACATCTATATCAGAACTGAGGTGTGTTATCGGTATGATAATGCATCTAGGGGTATTTTTGCCAGATCTGTCAAATATCATTGAACCCAGGACTGAACTGCTTAAAAAAACGTAGAGTGAATGTGGGATCAACCTTAAATAAATGCTTTTCAAAAAGAAAAAGAATTGCTCTCAGAGGCACCTATTTTGTTATTTTATGACATTTCAAAACCCATCATAGTTAGCGCTGATACAAATAGTTACGGACTGAGTGCAGCATCATTTCAAGGTGGGAAGTTTGAAAGGAAACCCATCGCTTTTGCCTCACGTACTTTGTTATCAACAGAAAAACATTATGTTCAAATAGAGAGGGAGTGCCCAGCAGCAGTACGGGCCTGTGATTTGACTGCTACCACGGCACTTGAATCTTTCCGATTATTTACAGATCACAAGCCTTTAGTTCTCCAACTTCCCACAGGCGTTACATAAAAAGGCTCTGAGATGTCAAAGATTGTGAATAGGCGTCGACGATTCAACGCAGTCGCCCAAAATGTTCCAGGGAAACTACTCATTGTTCCTGATACTCTCTCGTGTGTTCCATAATAGGGGAGTACAGAGACAGGGTGGAAGATGTGAGGTTATACATAGATTGTGTTGTAGAAACTATGCCTGCATCTGAGAAAACTCCAAGATATTCAAGAAGCCACTCATCAATCCTATTTTGCAAAAAGTGATTAATTTTACAGTTAATGGATAGCCAAAACAAAATAACAAAGTATTAAGGAAGAGTTTAAACCTTATTTTTCAAACTGGAATGTGTTATTGACACACAAAGAATAATCATTCTATCAGGATGGAATTGTGATCACGAAAAAATTACGAGCTGAAATCCTCCACTCAATATTCAGGGTCTCAACAAGATTAGGGAGCAGTCAAATCCTTCAGCGTGGTGGCTATGAATATCGCAAGAAATTGAGGACATTGTAAAAAAAAAAAACACTTTCTTGCCAATCGATATGAACCTCTTGAACAACTCTCAGCACTTTACCCGGCAGATCGTGGCACAGAATTGGCGCTGATTTGTGTATGTGAAATAGACAGCAGTGTTCAGTCGTTGTTAGCTATTTCTCTGTGAGAGGCCGAAAATGGTGTAAGAATAGCTTCTGAAGACTCCTAAAAAGCCTGATATTTTCCTGATACTAATGGCATACATATATATCGGCCTCAAGAGTAAGTCCAGCAGAATTGAAAATGGGAATGAAAATTAGAACCACACAGACGAATTGGAACTTAAATGGCCTGACATGAGGAAAGTCAGGAAAAGGGATGAAGAACAAAAGTCGAGGATGAAAAGGAAATATAAAACTCATCGCGTTCGTTCACTCCACTCACATGAAGTCGGTGATAAAATCGAAACTGATCGGGGAAAATTGTGGGACACTACAGGTGTAATAAAAATGACTGATTTAAGAAGTAAAGCGTATATTGTGAAAACAAGTTACGGAATATATTTTATTTGTGGGAGATGGGGGATACATCTGTACAATTGCAGAATTTGATTCAAAAAGACCGTATGATGAAGTCAGATACTATGGATTCAACCAAAATAATACACTTCAAACCAGGAAAGGTCGTGCTGTCCGGAAACCAGGACATTTTAAGGGCTATTTAATTTCTTTTAAATGATAAAAACAAAAGGAAAATCTGATAATAAAGATCTTGTTCTAATAACTTGAAAAGGAAGGTGTTCCATCAGGTAGTTACACCAGCTTATAAATGTTTAATAATGATTGGTTGTTGTTGTTAACGGACAGTTTTTGATATATAGTGTTAAGACGTGCTTTTCTTCCTTACATTATTTCACAGCAATATTTCGTCAAGAAACTAAAAACGTGATTTCATTATGATGGAAGATGAAGACCAAATCGGTGGGGTCTTGTTAGGAGAGTTACTTTGTGTCTTTTTAAAATGTTTTTCTCGAAGGGGCAGGTTTTTTTTCGTCCGCTGCGAGTTGTTTGTTTACTTGATGACTGGGTTTCTTGATGTAGATCTGCCACAATCCTTGTGAGTCCGTGATCGATTGGTGTTATATTTTCATAATCGAATTCTTGAGTTATCCGTATGCGCTCTTCCGTTTTGAGTAAATGACGTTGATTTTTAAAAAATAATTTCCTTGAACGAGGTTGTTGTAGTTTCTTTATTATTTTTTGTGATGATATATATTTGGGAGATTGGTGCATAAGATTCTGTTCATCAATTGTTTAGCCAGAGATGGTGCTCATTTTTTAATGGTGTCGTGCGTAAAGCTTGGAGTGACAAATGCGAATCATCAATGTTCTTTATGGCTTTTTTGAGAGTTTTCTAGATTGTTTGAATGCTCTTCTCTATCATTCCATTAAATTGAATGTAGTTTGGACTCGATTGCATGTGTTTGAGGTTCCATTGATCAACGAATTATTTAAAAGCAAGCAATTTGAATTCCGTTCCGTAATTGCTAATAATGCAAGCAGCGAAGACCAGGAAAGTTATTGGACCTAAACAAAAGAAAACCAGGTAAGTAAAATATATAAATCTTGCAAAAATATATACGCTAACAAGTTGTTTCATTTTTTTTAAATTAGAGAGTACTGCTGTTTTTGGTCAATTCATTTTTCTTGCTTTGTACTCTGTGTATATGTCAACTTATCAAAAAATAACTCACAAATATTCACTTTTTAAAAATATATCCCCCCCCAAAAAAAACAGAATAAAACAACCACTGTCTTTTAACACTGTGTCTCTTAGTTTATACACCTCCTCCACCTCTGATTGAATTCCAGCTTTTCTAGTGACGTATCATACGGATGATAAGGTACTGAACTTTTCTCCAACTTTAAAAGGTAAGCAGGTAAGACAAGAAAGTAATAGGAGCTAAACAAAAGAAAATCAGATAAGTAAAATACATGAATCATGCTGAAATATACTTGTTCAGCAAGGAAGAACAAACAAAAAATTCACTCTAGTTATATTCTTGATTCTAATCCAAACTCAACCCAGAAGAATCACTGATATACTAGTGGGTGACTGAATCAGTTTATCATTCATGCTGGTTCTCTGTCAAGCTACTCCCCCACTAATCTTTAATAACAAACTGACTCCTTATCAAACTGAATCTTCTGTGAACTATAATTTAGTACAAAACTTGAAAAATTGAAGGGGGAAGAAAGGGAAATAAAATTATCTATATAATAAGTGTTTTTTTTTAGATAAATTTTTTTATCGGATCGATTTTTTTATCACGTAAAAGTGTAAATATTCGATTCATTCAATTTTCTCGATACTTAATACCTACAAGTGTCGACACAGAGTTGGACCCACAACTTCATATAATACACGTAATGACAATACAACGAGTGCATTCAGAATGGATAATTAGTCTAATAATGAGAAGATACACCGGGTGCTAAGGTCCGGTGGAGCTTTGAGGTCTCTTTGATTGACATCAGTTGTAACCAATCCACCAGAGCCCCTACCATCACGCCATGGGCCATCGTAGCAGGACATTGCCCAACACTCCCCGTGGTTCGCACGATCAAAACTATACCGGCTATTCCTGCAGGGTCATCTGTCCAAAAAGGTCCAGCTGCATCACTTGCTTTAGTTGAGGGTGATGTGCTCCAAGGCTGACTACCCAGATATGTCACAAAAAAAAATTCCTACTGAGACAGCACCTCTAAAAGGCCCAACCGCATCACTTGCTTTGGGTAGGAGTGATATGCCCCGATAGCGACTACCCAAACAAAACCATGAAACTATCACCAAGAAAACAACATCATAAATTGGCACTTACAAGGTCAGAGCACTCTAAACAGACATGCATGGAACTGATCTTCAAAATGAAATCGAAAACTTCAAATGGGACAGCGAAATGAAAAGACCCAGAGAAGAACGAATCGAATAAAATAGCTAACATCTTCTGTACAGCTGGAAAAAAAAAGGCTTGCAAAATCTGCTTTGTTTCCCCTTTCTTATTCGTACACAACTCAAGACAACGTTTTGGGATTCAAAGCTCTCTCAGATCACATAGCCAGTGTCACCGTACAACTTCCAAAGAGGTACACACTGAACATCATTAAAGTTTACATTCCCACTTCATCGTTAACCAAAAAGGATATTGACAATTTCTACGATTACTTTAACTCGATACTTAAAAAATAACTGAAAATATTTCAACAGCATTACAGGAGACTTTAACGCTCATGTAGGACAATGAAGTTGCGTCGGCAAGTTCGGGTACAAGACATTGAACGGAAGAGGTGGAGATCTTGTAAATTTTGCAACAGCAAACGGATTCAAAATCATGAAAACTTTCTTCAAGAAGAAATTCGATAGAAAATGGACTTAATCCCAGGAGAAAGACGAGGTTTCGGCATGCATAACACGTTCATAGCTCGGCATTGGTATAAAAGCAGTCATTCTCTTCTTCCTACCCCCGGTTGGTTTCATGATGGGATCCCGTCGCGTGAACTGGTAGCAATTTGCGTTTGTTTATCTTTTTGCTCCCTAACAAGTATTTTGTGGTGCGGCTTACTATTGGTCAATAGCGAAATTGTTGTAACCTCCGCATGGGGAATCGGTGTCATTAAAGAAATTCCTATGTCAAGGGGTGTGTGGTCGCTGAGCTCAAAAAGTTATACTGGTGGCGAAACTCCAGGGGATTGCGAGCTTTATTCCATTATACCTGGAGAGAGACGCGTTGGTGGTCTACCTATAGATTAGTGAAGTGGACCGGTTGATCGCTTAGGATGCCATTATGGATGTGAGGGCTTTACAGCATACGAGAAGCTGGTTGGGATGTATACGCAAACAACATAAAGAGGTTGGCAGGAATAGCGGGATCCGCAGGAAGAGGTCTGGGAAGGATAGTGAAGTTAACATTCGTGACTTGGTTTCCCTTCTGTATTTCAGAGGTCCTACAGTAGCTACGAGACACGGACACTATTTCAATGAGTGAAGTTGTCGCAAGGGAGAGGGTGCTGACCGTCCATGAAGATTAGAACATGGGGACAGTGGCTGCTATAGGAAAGGTCAACAAATCAATAACTAGCCGGGCGAGAGATGCCTCGTTATTATTGGGGATCAATGACGGCATTCCAATCATCCACTAAAACCACCCACCTTGACGACGTCATGAAGGGATCGATTGAATGTTAACTTTTTAGACTCATTTCTCAGTCCGATCAAACTTGCTAAAAAGAGCGCCATGATCTGTCTACTGGTGTTGGGAACCTGAAATGAACATGCCACGGGTCATAACACCAATGGTAGGTCTCATGAAGTCGTAACCCATCTCAGTTTTGGTGGTTCCGTCATGGGACAAACCATGACGTGTCGGGTGAAGGTTAATTTTGCTTCCCTATAAAGTGCTGGACGCATATGTCTAGGGACACTCTCCGAGACAAAGTTTCCAAGATTTTTAAATTTCGGATGGTGCTAGACTGCCAATGGAGAGGGCGTGTTGAAGGTGTTGTTTGTCACCTTCAGCATGCCCCAGACCTACCGTATGTTCTCTCGAACCTTCACCAATGTTAACAGTTTCGGAAACTGGAAAATTTGTCGAGTCCTCCTATCTTGAAGTGGTACATGACCCTTATTTCCCTAGCTGCTTAGTGCTGCAACTTGCACCTTTCCACAATCTCTGGATCAACATGATACATGTGTTCCCCTTTTAATGCAGGCTGAATGGTAGACACGCTGGACTTTTTTGATAGAAGCAAAACCGAGGCATTTTTAGAGTTTAGGATTCAAGGTTTCAAAAAAGGTGTGCTGATGTGGGTAAATACTCGTTCAATAATTAGCCTACTTAAAATTTCTCAACTTTTTTTTTCTTCTCTTGATAATATATGAAATTTAGACCACAATCTGAAAACGGAAAAGGTATTAATTTCAAAATTCAAGAACACGGATGAAGAAAGAAGGAGGATTGGGATCGCAGTATTCAAGGTTCCTAGCAATGTTTTAGGGGAGCACATTGGTTATGGCACCAGTCCAATGAAGAGGAGTAGACAATAAGAAAATGTGGAAGAAAAATCCTAAAAACGGTAAAAGTATTATTTTCTAGATGACGTTCAAGCTGGCCATCAGCCAAATACTCAAAAATAACCATTTCTCATCCTTTATTCCTCCTAGACAAGTTCTTGATCCTTACTTGGCAGTAACAAGTATGCTTGATGATATAATAAAAGTCTACTACAGTCTGGCCTCAGGAAAGTTTCAGTTTCCAAGGTATATTTTCATCCTTTTTTCCGAGCTAGATTTAATGCTCATTGTGAACTCCACATCATATTCTCTGCTTTTGAACTAAAGGTGACTTGATATAAAACCATGACAATTTGCTTCAATTGTTAACATCATTATATATCAATTCTATCCAGATCCTATTTGATGAACAACTAAGAAATCAGGCTAAATCCTTGCATAGCTATATCTCTTTCTTTGTACTTTCAACCAGACAACAGTCTTGTTAACAAGATTTAAGCAGTTTACATAATCTTTGCAAGTACTTCTTTGTAACTGACAAGACTCTAGTCTGCCTTACACAAATGTACTCCTTGTGAGAAACTGATCCAGCTACAAGACAGCAATTTATTAGTGAATAAAATGTCAGCCCGTGTTTCTGCTATAGGTGTTGACCATGGCATTATACAGGAAAATAAAGCTATGGAAGTGCTCGGTAGTATCAAGGAATAGCCACCTGCTTTAGATTAGTACTTGTTGACTTTTCAGAGATAGGAAACAAGATTGAAAATTTCTGTAATACATTTAATGCAGAGAAAAATCAGCAAAAAGAGGTGAGCATTATCAATTGACTATCTCCAAAAACAAGCAAATTAATGATAGTAATTAAAATGTATGAGGCTATGCACTTGAGGTGAATTTTGTAGAGAGATTGTTTGTAAGCATATCATAAGCTGAGCTCTTCCCTAAAAGTTAGCAAATGAATTTCTTGCAGTAGAGGAATAAGATAAAAAGATACATGCCTAGCTCATCAATGAATGTATTTTGGGTCAAAAGTCTACTCACAAAACAGAAACTGCCTGCATTCGCGAATGATAAGAAAACAACAACAGCAGCAGTGAAAATAAAAACAAAAAAAAAACACTCATAACAAGAATCTTTGTATTTTTGGCGTACACTTATGGATTAGTCTTTTGGCATTTGTTTTAATGGATTATGATCATTTTCAATTATGAAGTGCATCCATTCATGAATTCATGAATTTTTTACAATCAAATTGTATGCTTTCTATGGAACAATAGATTGTTTAGTAAGAGTTGTAGCACATGAGGAAATTGTCACAGGTAGCCAATTTCCATTGTGTTTTGTACAGTTATAGCACCAATTCCATGTTTGTAGGTAAATTTGGGTTTAAGACTGTAAAACAGGACTACTAGTAATCATCTCTTTTAGTTTAGTGACTACTTCAATTTGAGGTTTATCAAATGACCAGACAATGTCATTCCAAAAGAGTTTATGTAGAGGTGTCGTTACTTCAGAGCAATTAGGGAGAAATATAAGAGATAACTTGGTGTGCCTAAAAATCTTAGCAAGTGTTGTTTGCATGCGGGTTGTGGTATGTTGATAATAGTTTCTATTCTAGACAGGTCAGGTTTCAATCCTTCGCTAGTGATGAGAGTATGTGACTTGAGCAAAATCCATTTAGGTTTGATTCATTTTAAACCATGTTTACATAATCAATCAAAATGGGTTTCAATCTCTCTTGGTGTTCTTCTATAATAGTAGACCATATCAAAATATCGTCTTTTTGTAAAAGTTTTGGTTCCTTTGATTCCTTTGATTCCTTCAATTATTTGGAACTCTTTGCTTGCACTGTGTATCTCATAGGGTAACATAGTGAAATGATATCTTCTGAAGAGTGTATTGAAAGGAAGTAGACGGGAACTTTCTTCATCAATTGGAATTTGTAATATCTTTAGAGGCATCCAGCTTAGCGAAGTATTTTGGACCATGCATTTCAGAGAATATTTCTTCTGTTGCAAGAAGTTTGTAATATTCTCATTCTATTGCCCTAATTAAATCTTACTTTCCTCTTTAGTGATTCAACAATAACAAGGGAGTTAACCCACTGAATAGGTTCCCAAACAGAAACTATCATTTCCATTTTTTCAAATTCTTCTTTAGTTTGCCTATTGGGGTCAAGAGGAACTGGAGTAACTTTTGGGTCTACAGTGATCTAGGGAGTGGAGGGTGAAGTGCCTATCCCACCTGAACAATCATGATAATTTTGTAGGAGATTCTGTAAATTTGAGTGGTAGATTTTTAAAACTCTTTTGATTAAATTGAGTTTTTCGCATTTATTTAAATCTGCAACAAATTCATTGATGTTCCCAACGAAGTCAATATCTGAGGCAGGAACCTAAGATGCTATATATCTATAAATCTTTAATCAGACTGTCAGAAATATTTTGAAACTTGCATTGGGAGGCTCTGTGTCATTGTTCTGTAATGTATTTGTTGAACATTTTCTTTCATGTCTTATGTCCGTTTGTTGTTTCTCTCTTGTATTTCCTATTACAAAAATTGATTTCAAACAAGCCAAAAGAAAAGGTGTGAAAGAAATAAGACTAAAAACCAAGGCGACTTGTTCCCACATCCCCAGACACTCCCTCATCCCCTTTAACCCACCAGGAAGAAAGAAAAGACAAACAAACAAATTCTATTTTTTGAGTAAATATTTATTAGCTTCCTGACATGAGACAATTCTATTTTTAGAGTTTACACCAATATGTTGACACCGATGGACTGCAAGCAGAAGCTGGCATTGTCGCTCTGTCTCTCTTTTTCCAACTATACGTGAGCCTACTCTAATTTCAGACTTGACACAAAAATGCTGACCCCAGCCATGGATGCTAGGAATAACTGATTTGGGACATTGAGTCTGTTTTTAGCCCTGCATGTTCGATTAAAATATTAATAATAGGAAATCCAAAATTGCCCTATTTAAGCCTTCATATAGATTCAAATTGAATTTTGGTATACAAACCATCCTTCAAAAAACTATAACTCAATTTCATTAATCGAATCATATTTCAATATTAATTTTTGTTTCGTCTCACAGTACAGTAGTAGAAAGATGGTCAATACATTCAGATTACAATATTAACTATGATCTTTTAGCAGGAGTTCTTTAGGATCAAGATAGCCAGTCTTGGGATTTATCCAGGTTGGAATGTGAACAGTTTGTAGAAATCATGGTTCTGGATAGTTCAAGTAATTCTGGTTGAAGTATGGGTAGCGCAAAGATGTTGGAGACAAAGGATTTTGTCTCCTTGGGGTTTGGTGTTAGCAGCGACGTCACTGGAGATGTGGAAGGAGATAGGGAGGTGTACGAAGAGAATGCATGCCAAGTATGAACATAGATGTGGAGATGAGACAATGTAAAAGGAACACATATAAGTATTTGGATGGACAAATAAAATGTACATTCAATACAGGAACAGTAATGGCAACTAAGGAAAATGAAATACATGTAATGATGACATTGATATGATTGTGTAAAGAGATGAGAAGAGATAGTGAAATGTAGGAGCTTTGTTGTGATTGATAGTACAGACATCAGAGTCGAAGCGGAAGTGACTGAACTGCTTTTGAATCCATATGGCTTGGAGCATACCAACGAATGATTATGGAGACAGGGTTCAGTGTGTGTGCCAAACCGTCAAGTTGCATGTGTGACTTGGGGGCTTTTCTCTGATGCTGATAGACACTCAATGGACAGACCATGAAAGGTAGAGAATGCAGAGTTTTATCCATATGTGTTTTCCGGAGTAAAGAGAATAAGAAGAGATTGTTGTGACTATCAGATAGTAAAAAAGCATTGCCATTTCATTTATGAGAGTGAGAGGTGTATACATGTTTGGAGCACATGGTGAGGACACAGCTGTGTAGCTGCGTAGCTGTGCGTATGTGAGATGCCTTGAGATCGATGAAGTGAAAATTAGTACAGAGATAAGTCAAAGTGGAAAAATAATTAGGATCGGATCGGCCAGGAGGTCGGCAAGATGATACTGATCTTAGGGAGAAGGAAATAGAGAGAGAGAGTAACCAGCAACAAGTGCCAGGGCCAAAAGGCGTAACCAGCCAGAGGTGCCAGCACCAATTAGCGTTTGACCATGTGCATCCAGAACTTTCATAGGGGTTGTCGTAGGAAGTGACGTTTTCGATATATTGCTAAAAGAAGGGTTTTGAATTTAATTCCTAAGTAAAAGTATACCCAAGATTTTGCAGGAGAGCGTCTTCATTGTTTGAGCTGCAAAAAAAAAAAGAAGAAAGAATTATAGCAGTTGATGTATTCAATTTTCATCTTAGTTTTCCAATTTCTAAGGGAAATACTGTCCATTTGTTTGAAAAATGTGTAATGTTGTGAAGGTTGTGCGTCCATAAATCTTGAGGTTGGATGCATAATTTATGGAATGTAACCGTGGGGTCTCCATCGGAATGCACTTTTTATGGTTGTACAAGTCAGATTTTCACTATTTCAGGCTCATTGCAATGTGGTCTCTAATGGAATATGCTTCTTTGCAGTCATCAAGTAAGACAATCTGTAGGATTTATTGATATTAAGCCTGATTCTATATTATGATAATGAAACTTTTTAGACAAAAAATTGGCCTAAATAATTCTAAGGAATAAGAAGAAATAACTTAGACAGTTTCAACTAAATTTTAATTAATTCCTACCAAAAATTGTTGTTTATTCTTATCAGAAAGGACTCCAGTAAGCCTGAGCTCACAGTAAGTAATTCTTATATCAACAAATAACAAGTTCTTACTCAGCCATTAACAGTTTGTCTCAATCCAGTTGGATGTTCATGCCCTTCAATCTTACAAAGTCCATGAAATCTATCTAACCTTTTCAAAACACCAAATTTGTGAAAGTCACATGCTTTTTTGCTACCCTTTTTTTTCCATCTTTCAGCTTTACCTGAAAAGTACTTTTTCTCTTAAAAATCAGTAGGCTACAAAATAATTAAGTGTTCAAGTATGTCTTTTAGGTACCAAAATAGTAGACTTAATTGACTTAAACTATTAACCATATATTGTATTTCTGTTGATATTTTTCCTCAAAAGTTTTTACTTGAATTCATAAAACAGCTATCTGAAAAATATGTAGGGTGACCTTAATATAAGCATGATTTAGTAGTGATAATATCAGCATCCTATATATTTTTTAAAAAGCGATTTAATGTATTTGGGTAAAGCTCTCAAGAAAAAATATCAAATACTTATAAACATATAATTAAAGAAATCAAGCCTCAAATAAAAATTATTTCATTATCAAAATATTTGTGTAATTACTTAGAAGAAAGACTGGGAAAAAGTCCCTGACATAATTGATTTCTGAGAAAAATCTATAAAATCAAATTTACAGAAAATTAACAGCATGAAGAGTTGTCCATTTGTAAAAATTAAAGATACATAGATTTGGTGTTCAAAGATTTTCTTAACAAATTAAAAGCTAATGATTTTACAGCCAACCTTTGGAATGACATATTTTCTTGGATCACTTGAACAACCATTTTGAATTAGCTATTATGAATAGTTAAAAGTGGCTAGATTTTTCAAAATATGGCTGAAATTAGGTACTTCATTCCCTGATAACAGTGCACACTCCAAAAATTCATACAAAGGCTTCAAAAAGTATAAATATACAACATATTGATAAGATATTAACACTCACAAGCAACGTTATCCTTGATCAAAAGATCTAAATATTAAGATACCAATCTATTATATTTACATAAAAATATCTCTTTTATTTATATTGCTTCAAAGTAAATTCAAGTAAGTTCATATTCCAAATTCCTTATTCAGCCATCTGTCACTATAGATCTAATTCTATATAATATTGCATTCATTCAGAGGATTGAAATAAAGTAAAGTTCCAAGAAACAAAGTTGAAAAAACCAATTGATAGCTTTTATTTTAATTATTGTGTTAATATCTAATCATTAAATTGTACACTTATACTTTTTTGAGCCTTTGTATGAGTCTTTGGGATGTATATAACATTTTTAGCTTTACAGTTACTTTGAAATGTTATCTAGCCACTTTTGGTGATTCAAAATGATCATTCACCTTAATTCTAGCCACTTTCAGTCATTCAAAATGGTTATTCAAGAAATCAAAGAAAATGTGCTATTCCAAAAATAGCCAATCTTACATTTAAAAAAAAATGTAAATGAAAACACCAGATCAGACTGAATGCAGCCAGGTATGTTGAGACAAGATAAAATTCATCCTTGATATAACCAAAAAGTTGAAAATTCGAGACTAGTCAGAACAAAAAAATCAGTTTCTGAAGACAATTTAAATACTGATACTCTGTTTGTTGTTCCATCATCCAAATTTCTATGCAGATTCAACACTTTATCAGTCATTAAGTGCTTTATTATTATTGAGCCTGTATTTTTCTTCTTGAGATATTCAAACCACATTTCAGTGTTGAATTGTGAATATTTGAGGCTTTTAAGAGGCAAAATATTTTTTAATTTTTTTCTCTTCAAATGTAAGAACAAAATTTCATACTGACATATCTAATCTTGTCTCTCTTTTCATTAACAAAGTTAAAGAAATAAAAAAATTCTAAAAGAAAAAAAAATGCAGATCTAAAATTACAACTCAAAGTATGAATAAAATCAACCACTTGAAACTTGCTGATGAGATATCTTACAAGATATGCTTTTACAGAAGTAAATTAGCATTAGAACATCAGCCATAATTTAATACCTACATTTTAAAATCTATTAAAAATACAAATGATTATTGGATTTTGATAAAATTTTCAGTACTTATCCAATAAAGGATGAATTTATCAAAAGAAGTTCCCATTCTATATTCAAAAGACAAGTGGGGGAGGGGCTCTCTAATCTGATGGAAATTCTTTCTCATAATAACCAGTGATATGACAGAATTTGCTAAAAGCTGCCATAATTACGCCCACCTGATCAAGGATGACAGAATTGTTGTAGATTACCTGAATTTCAAAGCATTCAAAAGAGAAAGGCGTCAGTCATTTTGGAAAGATTGAACAAAAATGTCAAGTCAAACAAGGATATCATGATTAATTCACTCAACGATTCGGGAGTGAACCTTCAGCAAATTGCAAAAGGTGACAGCTCTACTTTGTGGGACATACTGCTGGCCACTAAAGAAAAATGCATTGCACTAACAAAATGTGAACTCCATACACATTCTTCATGTAGAGTATTTCGGAAGAAGGAGGACCAGGGTAGCAGTATTCAAGGTACTTTGCTACATCCAAGGTGAGCATAATGAAATGAAATGTGGAAGATATTGTATTGATATCCTCAGATCGTATGTGGGGTGAATGAAGGTACAACCTCAAGATTGTTAGAAAAGTCTTCATCTCATATAGAGGGCCAGTAACAGGAACCCATCAATATTAATGGCAGAAGATCAGTGTGAAAATTGTCATCTTGTGGCAGCCAGCAAGGGAAAGAAGGCCTCTGACAAACTGGCTATCAATACTCAAGATCCCCTTTTGCCAACTAAACTACATGAATCAAAGATATATCTATCATCACCCAGAGCTGAAAAGACGTGAAAACTTTTGTTTGGAGAGGGTCCCAGTTTACATACACCCATCTCTTTATGTGGCAGCTAAAATAACCTTCCCAAACATACCAGCCCTAATGGGCAAGGTAAATTGCTATAAGAAAAAAAAAAACTGTGTATACCTATTTCTCAATTTCCAGATTTTTCGTTCGTTCAATGTTTACTAAAGGAGATGTTACTGTCTACCTAGTTACCAAAACACATTTCCATCACTGAAAAAAATTGATAAAGTAGATAGATGGCAATCAGATAGTGTTTAATTTGATATTTGTGACTGAGTTTTTTACGATCTTTGAAAAATGTTAAACGCACATGCACACCGCTCAAAATAAATATTCTCTCTGATTTTTCCCCACCTCTCTCTGAACAATACAAAGTTTTCACACATTTTTCATCAGCACTCAGGTCATTCAGTTGAAAAAGAGGATACAAAAAAATGTTGATTCTAGCATGAATTTAGACAGTAAATCAACATCCCGCTCCCCCCACCAAAAAAAAAAAGGAGCTAAGTAGGGTTGTCATTTTCAAAAACCAATTTCTCCAATACTTTCCCCACTGTCACATTAACACACAGAGGAAATTTGTAGGGTTACATATGTTGTTTGCAGTACACATACAGACAAATAGAGTTTTGGTGTATCATAATAAAATAAAATCAGAAGTACCCTGGTACAAGGAATGAAATATTTTGCCAACATTCTAATGTACAGTGTAACAATTCAAATTTTATATAAAATTTTGAATAACTTTAGCAATTACTATAAATCTATAAGGGAGAAATTCTCTCATATTCTCAGATCAAAAAATAACCTTTTTTATGTGTTGATGTTGAAGATTCAAAGTTCATCATCTGCTGTGGCTGATGTGTAAGACATGACATTAAAATTATACTGTTCTTTGCAGGCATTCAAAACATCCTTCAAACCTGCCCTAAACTTATGCGCCCTTTCAAATTTAAAATCATACGTTTCAGCAATTATTGCAGCTCAGCCAATTGTAATGAAAATTGTACCCAAGTGGTTCACTTCAGTTCCTTGATGACTTCACTTTCAGACTGTTCACAACTGCATTGAGTTATAATTTGTATCCTTTCTTCCTCTTGCAATTGTTTCAGCTCTTCATCAGTCAGTTCTTGGTCATAGGATGCCAAAACCTCTTCAACACCACCAATGTCAATTTCTACAAACCAAGACTCCTATTGTCATATTCATTATTGGTTTGAAGCCTTTAAAATTGTTAACTGCTTCGGGACACAATTTTCTCCAAGATTGCTAATTTTATGTTGTCCTTCCATATCCCTTGCTAAGATGCTGCAGAGTTCCCTCTCTGTCAATGGCACTTACAATAAAAAGAATCAGATTTTGTGTATAGCAAGTCTTAATTGTGACTATTAGGCCTTGGTTACACTGTTGCTGCAAGGTTGTTGCATGTTACTTCCACTCGACAATGGCAGATATATGAGCAGCAGAATTTGTATTGACAATCACAAGACACCTATTATTGAGGTTTTCTCTACAGTAATTTTCAAAAAGAGGATTAATGTATCCACATCAAGCTGCCATAGCTTCGAACTGTATCTGTGAGCATCTTTCCTTCAGCTCAATTGAACAAATGAAACATAGAATATTCATGTATATAATTGATCAGAACTTTGAATAAAAGGACGAAACTTTTGAACTGAGTCAATTGAAATAGCGTCCCTTGAATATATGTTACAGTCAGAGAAATAAAATCTTGTTAGATGGTTTCTTTAAAAAAATGTTGCTGTATATTCTAAATTATTAAAGCTTCATTATAAAACTCTGTGTTTGTTTTTACCGGAGAAATCCAAAACACACAAAATTTAAACATACAAGGAACTTCCAAAAGATATCATCAGAAAAGCTTGAGGAGAATAGAGCTTCTAAAGGGTATTATGTTTATCATAAAACTGAACATAATTAAGCATTTCAATCGCAGTGAATGAAATAAAAAAGATATTATGTGTGCATTGAACTTGCCTGCATTCAACATTTGTTCTAACTATATATATTTGAAATGAACAGCCTCAGCAGTAACAGGATTGAAAAGGTTTTCTGCCATGAATAGAAAAGCTTCTGCCACTTCACCAAAATGCTCTTAAGTTGACCATGCTGGCTTCTTTCCCTCTCCGCTGAATGTTCATGTTGTGTCAATCTCAGTGAAGCTGCAGAAAATAAGAGGTGATATGGATTTGTTTCTGCCAAATTTTGTACAGATTGCTCTTACATTAGCATGGATCTTCTTATACTTTCCAGTTCCAAATTCAACCACTATGCCTATCTCAGAAAGTGTGTCTTTAAAGTTATAGAAGTGTCTAATAAGTAGAACCAAGACGTCTGTGTCTGATGTACATACTCTGATGTTTTTGAGCCTGAATTGCATGCTTTATGTGTACAAGTATGTTCCCATCAGTCTCTTCATATCGTGAATCTTGCATTTCAAGATCTGGTCCTTTGTGTACTACAGATTTGTGTTGAGTGATATAGATGTTTTGGTCTGGTAAGAGTCCTGTCTTGCTAAATGTATGGCTGATAAGTTTTTCAAAAAATCTTTGAAATGGGTTTTCTGTATGATTCCATATACTAAGCCTTTGTTATCATGGGTTCCACTTTTAAGCTGGACTGGAAGTAGCAATCTTGGAAAATGTCCGCCCTTTTGACAGTCTTCAGTTATAGCTTGATGTGTTGCATAAACTCATCTGCAAATTCTTGAGGGGTGTTTCTAGTCAGAAGAATTGTGTGTAGTAATAATCCACCATCTTCAATTAAGGAATCAAATATTTTGTCAACTTGACTAGTTGGCTCAAAGAGTTTTAGTAGTTTCGACTTTGGTCCTGTGTAAAGTTGTCTAAAATTAGAATTGGATGGTAGGTGTAGTTGATTTTCAGGAGTTAAAAATTTAGCCAAGCATCTTTGAGCACAGTGCTATGTTGGACTTCAGTGATGCAATTAATTTCCCAGTGATGTCTTTCAATGGCAGAGAATTTTGTCCAGTTGTTGTTTGTACAGTTCTTAGTTGTCTGATAAGAACCTCTTCTCTCTAAAACTCATATTGCTTTTGTCCACCATTTTCTTACATTCTGGATAGTTGTGATGACTGCCTCATCTGTGCAAGAATGTGCAGTAGAAATTTTTGACATTTGTGTTCAAACAGGTTGCCATATTCAACTTCAATTTTTGCCAAAAGATACTCACTTTGTTCCAGGAATTTACTCTATGATGCAACTCTTGTGATGTTTATAATCAGTGCTAGAATTTAAAGTGAAAATTGCTTCTTCCAACTTATGAAGAAGGCGTGGTTCCAGTGAAACAGTGTCTCAATTCCCTACCTTGTGTTGTGGTCATCCTCAGGTTATATTGTGAAGGCGCAAACATAGTAGCAAGTGCTTCAAGTTTAAAGGGCAAAAATAGCTAGCAGAAATGTTTGTTTATTTGTATCTCAATCAAGACAATATTAGGTTAGTGGGGTCTACCTATGGAATCCTACTGTGGTGTATTATTTAGTTTGAAAATTCATGCTTAAACATTTGATGTTCAAAATCTTTTCTGAGATTTGATTTGAATATGTTTATGTGTGGAGAAGAGACTGTGGCATCTGATAGCTAGTTCCTGGTAGGAATGGATCAGTGTGAGAAGAGCTTTCTTATTCCAGTGGCTGTTTAGATTTGTAACTTTCTGCTGTGACCTCTGGTTGCACTTTTTAGGGATGGCTGTAGCATGATTTTTGAGGGGCAAATGCTGCACTTACACTCTTAGTCAATGGCATTATGAGTATCTTATACATTTCCAATAGATCAGTCCAAATTCTTGTGTAGAATAGTGTCTCCAGATCAAGCTCTTTTAGCCTTTCTGAATATGGCAGGTGTTTGATGCTGGGAACCATCTTTGTGGCTCTTCTTTACACTCTTTCTGTTGAGTCTTTGTTCAGTTTGTGTTGGGGTGGCCATATGCTAATTCATAAATTTGTTTTCCTCATTGTGAGCTTATTTTTGCAGGTAGTTTGTAATTTTGTATTACTCTGAAAATTTTGTGTAAAAATGTAAAGTACATAAATTCTTATTTTTAGTTGATACTAAGTAGTAAAACTTGTAATTAATGACCTTGAAATGATCACTAGGAGCCACATGATTCATAGTGGGTTGAATATATGACCATTTTTGGAATCCCCAGGGTTGAATTGGAAAGTAGATACATTTATTTTAGAATTAAATTCAAGTTTGCAAGTAATTCCTTTTTAAACATATCTAATTCTGATAGCAACCATCTTGGAAAATGGCCACCATGACTATAAAATACTTGATTTTAGTCAGATCTATTTTAAATATTAATCGCATTTACTTGGGCTATCATTTCTTAAATTTTGGTTATTTTATCCATCATGAAACACTCCACACCATTTTTTGCACTAAAGAAGCATTGATCAAATTTTGAATCAGATCCTGGATTTGTTTTACAGTCATCTCCTCCACATGGTAGCTCTATATGAACAGATTTTTATTCAGTTTTCATATTTGAAAAGGTAATATCAAGAATATAAAATCTTATTTTTAGTCAATACTAAGTAAGAATAAACTGGTAAAATTTTTTAATAATGACTTTGAAATGACTGCTATGGGTCACATGATTCATAGTGGATTGAATATGAAGTAGTTTTTTGAATCCTCAGGGTAGAATTGGTATTATTTTAATAGTAAATTCAAGTTTGTAAGTATATTTTTTCTCAACTTGAAGATAAATAATTCTAATGGCAGCTATCTTGGAAAATGGCCACCACCACCACCACCACCATAAAATAATTAATTTCAGTTACATCCATTCAAAATATCAATCTTATATGCCTAAGCAACTACCTCTGAAAGTTTGATAATTTTGTTCAACATGTGATACTTCACCCCATTTTTTGTGTTAAGGAGTGTACTACAAATGAGCTTTGTCCATCTTCTTTATCTCTTCATTGAAAGTTTTGTCCATGATAAAATTTTGTCATTCTAGGACCCTAATCTATCCAGATTCAGCATCTTTCCTTTTTTTCCATGTATCAAATTGAATATCATTTCAAATTCACATGAAGCCAATTGCACTCAACCACCAAAGCTAACCCTGTAAGTGCACTGGTGTCTTACTGTGTTTGTCTACAAATTGTCTCCTAAACTCTCACATATTTTTCATGTTCAACGCCCTTTAATAATATTAATGGTTCTTCTATACCAACTTTTTTAAAGATAGCATTTCCAGTTTCCACCACTAAATAAAATATATGATGAAAGGATTTGCTAGATAACATCTTTCCTTCATAACTTTCTTCTTAACATATCTTTTCTTTATAAATGATTACTTGATAATTAAGCTGACTCTTATTGTTCTCTTTTTCAGCTTTATAGATATGTATCATCTTGTTTTCTTTGTTCATTAAATGCTTGTTTTAATGTATGTCTAAAACTCTGCATTTGTTTTTATTTCTATTCTTATGAAGTCTTGCATTTGTTTGAATGAACTTTCTTTGATTGTATTCTCATCTTATGTCTGGACCATGCATTCAAGATGGTTGCCGTTAGAGGTTGTTCCCAAATAAAAATCAAGGTGGTGACTTCTGCTTTCTTCTTCAACCTTCTCTGTGACGCCACACATTTGGTGGGAACTGGAAGGATGGATCAAGTGGCAAACTCCTCCTTCTATGACTACTACAGCAACATTTATGCCTTTTCACACTTGTAAAACATCAATTCCAACAAAGAGTTACTCAAAAAAGTTAAAGATGTCGAAAAGTTTCAGAAGAACTGAAGGAAATAATTACAGGAGCTGCTTATCAGTGTTTAAATGTGATAAAACTACAATTTATTGGAAAAATTTGCTGAGCAAGACGTTTATTTTGATAGAAGAAAAGCAGGTTAAGGGAAAAAAAGGACAGGTCCACCCTAATGCCTATTATTTTTACTGTCCTTAGACCTCTATTAGTGTATCATTCTGCAAACGGGAGGGGGGGCACTTAAAGGCATTGATATGAATACACCTCCTGTTCTGTTCACATTCAGGCAGGAACAACCTAATAACCGACTCTCCTTCTGTTTGAAGATGCTACATAGTAATCTAATCTAAATGGGTCTCTTCTCTCATGATTGATCTTACTAAACCACTTTGTCCTCAGCAACCACAACCATCTTGTTGCAACACGGAACTAACTACCATTACTACTCTCTCTCACAGAATATAGGAACTATCATATCTATACCAGTTTGGCAGAATTTTTCCAAGGATTCTAACTCTAAACTGACAATAACCATTTTTTCTTTGAGTAAAAGCACGCTCTACCTCTAACCCTAATCCAAACTCAAACACAACAATAAGACATGGGAACAATTGAAATCCAATCGTTCTCTTTGATATGCAAACCACTAATGCCAAAAGTGATCAAGTGAATTTTAAGGTTTTAATGCCCACCCAGGGTTTTATGAAGTCTCAATAAAATAT
This sequence comes from Thysanoteuthis rhombus, assembly GCA_963457665.1. Lineage (NCBI taxonomy): Eukaryota > Metazoa > Mollusca > Cephalopoda > Oegopsida > Thysanoteuthidae > Thysanoteuthis > Thysanoteuthis major. The sequence goes on from OY735202.1 coordinate 53,820,079, forward strand.
CATTTGCATTCCAATGTTGTTAGGTTCAGAGGTTTTTCTTCATAGGCAATGCTGGGTACCTCAGCTATTGTCCCATAAAATTAATGGTGTGGGCTTGAATTTAGGTCCCGTTTTTTCGACGTTTTTTTGTAGTATTAAGTGTGCTTGATAACATAACAAAATTCTATCACAGTCTCACCATTGGAAAGGTATCATTTTCAAGATGGTGTGCAATATGACTGCCAAATTAGTTGACTTTGTGAAAAAAAAAATCAAAACACCTAGTTCCCTAAAATATAATAACAAAAGGTTTCACAACTTTTCTTCTAGTATCAGGTGTACTTAATGACATACAAAACGACTGCCACAGTCTGACCGAATGATTTATAGATGCATTTCAGTATTAGGTCCTGTCTTTTAATACAATATCTCCAAAAGTTCTCCATGAGTGTGAATGAAATTTTGAGGAAAGGTAAGCCATATAGTACAGAAGAAGTGATTGAATTTTGGGGTGGATCCAGGAAATTGTTTTTGATTGAGAGATTTTTGCATACATTTCTTTTTATTCTTCATACATTTCTGTATTTAATCAGGCTTGTCCACAATATCTCAGAGAGTTCTCGATGAATTACAATGAAATTGTGTGGAAAGGTGGGCTGTTGGGTGAGAAAGAAGTGATTAAATTTTGGGGTGAATCCCACAATTTATCAATATAGTGTATACTGCAGTATGAAAACATCTATTACTTATGAAGTGTGTCTTTAAAAAGACCTACACCAAAAAGACTCTTAACAGTCGAACCAGCCTCTTCCATCCAAAAGATATCAAAAGCCCCCCTGTAAAATAATCTACCCATACCAAATTACCCATATTAGAACTAGTCTTTCCTGTACCCCAATCATCAAAATCCAACCTCTACCCCCATCATCACAATTATTTGTGCTCCCTCTGCACCCAACTACTAAAAGACAGAGAAGCACCTTGGAGAGCTCTAAGTAGCAACCCCGACTCCCCTGAAAAAAGAATATCAGCCAAAATTCTGAGGAGTGTAATCTGCTGTGTGAATGCAGAGCTTGTGGAAAAACTCCAACATCAGGCAGCAAAAAAACTAAGGAACCTCCACAACTCCAAACAAGTAGATACCAGGAGAGACATGGAGGGCCCAAGAAATTTTCCACAAGCCCCATAACTATTAACAGTAGTTTAGATCAAACATAATACATGGCAGGTGTGAGACATGTTGTAGTACCATCCAGAATTGAAAAAAACTGAAGAAATTTTGTGCTAGGAGGGTCCCAGTTTTCATGCACCCATCCCTGTAAAGAGAAGCAAAAATAATGTTCCCCACACATATCGTTGATGTGTCCCATGATGGGATTGTCAAAACTGAGATGGACCAAGACTTCATGCGACCCGTCATCAGTGTATTGACACCAAACATGCTTATTTCAGGTTTCTAACACCAGTAAACAGATAATGGCACTTTTATTAGCAAGTTTGAATGGTTGAGGACTGAAGAATGAGTCAAAAAGGGCAAGGTTCATTCATACTGTTCTGCGACTGAATGTAAGTATGCGTTGTATACAAGAAACACACTTCATTCCAAGTGACTATAAGAGTGTACAGTTGAGGAAGTTTCACTTCTTCTCAGCATATTTTGATAGCCACTCTAGGGGTGTTTCTTAGCTGTTCTCATGTGTACGCCAATCCGGCAGGTAGATTGTGCATTGTTGATGTCACCAAAAAAAGTGACGCCTTTCGTTTGATTGGAATTTATGCACCAATTTGCCAGTTGGAGCATGTCGACTTCCTTTTGACAGATTAATCCCTTCATGATGTGGGTAGTTTTAGAGAATGATTGAAATGTCATTCATGATCCTGATATAGATCATGGAGACTGAGATCAGTCTAGGCATGCTGAACATTGAGATTCTGTGACATACCTTACACTTAAATTTCCTAGACTGGAGAAGTACAAAAAATGAAGAGATCGACCAATTCTGGAAAGAAGATGCCAAGAGTGCCTTCCCATTGTTTACCCTGAAATAAGTGAGAAGAGTCACTCTATCTGGTCTTTGACATCTGGGATGTCTCAAAAACATTGAGGTATCACTCACTGGGCTCATCATTTGGAACGTGCTCTGGGGCAGCAAACGGACTTTTGGAGTGGGACTGGTAGATTCACCAGAGTGTGTGCACAGTGGTAATTTGGAGCTGTTAATTGTGCATACCTTCTTCCACTGTAGTGTTGTACACCTCTTAAAACTTTCTTCGCCCTCAGTGCCAGTGCCATGTGTAACATTGTAGTGATGTTACTAAAGAAGAAGGAGCATTATGTGTTTCCATGCTTACTTGGCTTTCAACGATATGTCAGAAAGAATTCCACAAGAGTACGCTTTTTCCTCCCATGCAACTGACCTTAAATTGAAGATCATGAGAGGAAAAGCCTCCTGTCATTGAAATTTCGGCAAATGGTGGATGAGAGTTGTGCTATCATTCTGTGTGAATGGTGCTAACTCAGAGTGCCACCTTGAAGTTACTGGTTAAGGGAAGAATCTTGGGACCTGGAAAAAATATTCCAGCCAAGCCCAAGTTAAGGAAGAATAGTGTTTTTTTCAAGTGTCAGAATAGTTTAACTTACCAATGGTAAAACTGAGCATTGGCCCCCACTTTTTTTCTGTTTGAATGCCCCTGTCCAACCCCATTTAGATAACAGAACGTGAAGTTCCCCAGAGGGCAAGTGATACTTTGAGCCCCCCCCCCTCCTACATCTATTTTTCGCACAATTAACTTACTTAGACATATTTAGATCACTGAGGGCTAGGGGCTCATACTAACAATTTTAATTTTGAAAATATTTCAATCATTGAGGAATTTTTTAAAATGCACGTATCATCTTTCTTTTACCTTCCCCACATATGGACCTGGAAAATATGGGGTTAATTTAAATATTCGTTGAGAAAATGCGATATTTTGGTGAATGCAGAATGAAAGAAGTAATCATAATAATAATGTGTCGTCATGGAGAAAGAATTATTGACGTTTGACGGGTCAGTAAATGGGAGTAGCTAATTTAATGATAAGATAGAGTAGACCAACAGATCCCCCAATCCCTTTTGACTTTATGTCACAGTTTTTAAAAATCTTTTTATTGAAAATAGATACGCTTATTTCCCACTAATAAACATGTACGGAAATCAGCATCCGAACTTGAAAGAAAAATAGATAGCAACATTTCCTTCGTTCGATGCGACTGTTGACAATAGAAACTTTAACATAATGTAATTCTTTTTAATGGACAAATGTATTTTTAGAAATTCCGACAGGAGGTCTTGCGTAAAGCGAGTATTCGAAAAACAGAGATGACCTGTTATTCGGGTTTTAAAAGAAATGGGGGAATAATTACTCGGTACAAAATTTCAACTAGGCATTCAAGCTGCTTTCCTGTCACTTGAGAGTGATGTCCCTTGAAATTTGAATACCCACGTTTTTCCAGAGGTGTTCATATAACTTGGAAAATAACAATATCTATTCTGTCGAGTAGTCTCTTCTGAAATTTACCAGTAAGTGTCTTTTTTTTTATATCAATAGTACAGCAGAAAATAATGATCTTTTCAAACACGTCGTAAAGAACGATCGTATTTTCTGCCAAAATCTTGAAAATCCACACGTGTTTCATATCGTCACTTACTCGAAATTCACGTGTCGATTTTGCTCCGTTTTAGGTCTGTGGATTTCTTCACATGTCTTACTGATTAACTTGCGTTATTTATTACCAATCATGCATTAGACATTTGTTTTTAGACGCTTTTTAAAAACGAAAATAGTTTTAGTGAACAAAGACCAAGTTTTAAATATCTACGATAAACAGGTATTCATAAAAATATATCCCTTGAATTTCATTGATCAAAAAATATACCACTAAGGAAAGTACCTTCGTGCTAAGAATGAATGTGATGAATCTGACCGACTGAAGAATCAATTGCAAAATTGAAATTATCAAATGAAAAAAATCTCTAGCTTTCCATCTAAATTCCTGTACTTTTAAATAATCGAAAGTTTTTTTTTCCTCCAATCCTTCTGAATGAAAAACGAAACGAACTTGAACTTCGGTAAACGGAAACGTTGAATAGATACAGCGACATTGAACCTCAGTTATTCCAACCTTACTCATGAACTGTTTCAAAGTGAATTAAATCAAATCAAGACAAAATGTGTAAAACATTCCCTGAGCGCAAGTCGCCATTCAACTCTTTGGGGGGCACGTTTCTTTTTCTTCTTCTTCGAACTAACTACTCCACCATCTGTTAATCAGCCCGAGTTGATTCGGAACATAAAATGATGGACAATAATTGTTCCTAGATATATGAAGATAGAAAGCTGGTAAAATAATTCACCCCGCAGATATTATAGCTTAGTTCTTGGAATAAAATTTCGGTGATACTGCAGTTCCGTGATACATCTAAAGTACACATTGCTAAGGGTCAGATCTATTTACAAGTACTCCATTAGTCCAATGAAAGTAGAATCTCAGCCAGCTTCGGCTAGAAATGCGCAGTTTATTGTACAAAAAAAAGTTCAATTTTTGTACTACTTACCGCTATTGTATTAGCGTCATGGCCGCCGCATTATTGGTTTGGTTACTAACACAAGCGTGTTGAAAACCATCTGACGTACGTGAAAGTCAGGGAAAGATTTGAAACACGGATTTGGAAATGACTGATCGGAGAGATTGTGAAAGCTGGCGAGGCGAAGAAGATTTGATCAGTTTTTTGTTTTTTTGTTTTTTCATGAAAAAAAAAAAAGATTCTCCAAGGTTAGGGTTAGAAGGTGAGGGGTAGACCTGTATTGACAGAATGTAAATAATGCTAGCTTGTGCACAAAATTGCAAAAAGCGCAAGTTTGTCATCAAAAGAATTTTGTCTATCAGATACAAAAGTAAACTTTTTCCAAATTCGTAAAACAAAACCGTCTGCAGAAAAAAAAAAAAAATTTAGGAACATAGCGGATGATACTCGGGACAGCCATTACACCTGTACATTAGTGCCAAAAAGTAAAAACAATTGAACATTTATTAAAAATAAAATTGTTTTTAACTGAAGCCAGTTGAGATTCTTCTGTTTCAAGACTAATGGAATACTTGAAAAAAATTCGACCCATAGCATTGCGTGGTTTAGATGTGTCATTGAATGGCAGGATTACCGAAATTTAACCCTGGCACCTAAGTCTGACCTCATGTTTCCATAGTATCTGTTTTTAGAATCCTAACAGGGCTTAAACGAGCCTCCATAATAGTGTCGATAGTATTAACATGGCTATATTTATGGTTATAAAATTGATCCAAATTGCAATCATTATTCGGAAAGCCACTTTGTCACTTTCCTAAAGATCCAATTCAAAAGAGGGCTTCTTTCATTAGGTAGATTTAAATGGTTTTGTGACAAAAGACAGCACGTGTAGGTACGTGTCAAAAAAATTCAAAGTAAATTATTTTCCCAAGAGCTTTTCAAAGGTACCAAAATAAATCATGCCTACATGTAGTTTATTGGTGGAGCAGACATAACAACATGGCATTTATCTTAATGCAACAAAATAGTGTGCAATTTGTGTATACAAGCACACATCACTATCCTGTTAACACAATATCTAGGAGCTTAAACATTTTAAAAATCATTCTCATCTGTTGAGAGCACTACATGCTTACTCAGGTGTTGGTTATCTATTCCATAGTCTGACGATAATCATCCTATTGAATTTTCTGATATTCAATTTACTTTTATTTACTTCCATCCTGTGTGTTTGGCCTCTCTGTCCCTTGTACTCCATTCTAGTGAAAAATACATTATGGTCTACTAAAACTAAAGCATACATAATCTTAAAGACTTAAGTCAAGTCTCCCTGATCACTTCTATCGTCTTAATAACGTTATTTTCTCTTTCCACCTGTCTTCACAGCTTATACATTTTAATTCTGGTGTAGATTCCTTTAATCTTAGTTGAAATTGAATAATAATAAGTATTAGCTTTAGATATAAAACCTTAAATCTAGCCACTTTATCAACTGTTCATAAAAAACCTGGGTCCACGTGTACTAGTGTTCATTCAGCCCCAACTTTCTCAGTCGGCTAAACTTTTCTATCTTGGGCTAGAATTATTTTGTCAGATGATTCAAATTTTACCGTTTTTCCACTGACCAATCACTGTTCTTAATTTTGCCATTTTCATTTCACAGATGTAGAGATTTCTCTCATATGTTCACATACTAAATTGCATGTCCTCTTCTCTAGCCCAAATGTGTGTACACATCTCGTGCAAGGCATTGCCCCTAAACTAGCGGTACGGCTGTTAATTGATTACCCAGTCTCCATGATTATTCCTTGGTCTTTGGAATACCAAGTCTTATCGGTCAGAGCATTTCAGTTATCTTTGTTTCATCAACTTTTGGCTACTACGACTATTGCACAGAGCTCCTATCTTTCACTCAAGTGCTAAATTTTATCTCTCTCCTCTACCTAGCTTACTAGATGACACTATACACCCATCTAATTTCTTTCCTTAATAACTTAGCAATCAAGCCGACTCTATTATCAATTGTATTAATGTTCATAATGCTTACATGACATTTAATGATCATAATGCTTACTTTCAGCCTAGAATGTAATGCTTATACTTGTCTTATTTGTCATCTTGTTAAATGTATGTCATATTTGTTTGAACATTTGTATGAATTTATTATAATTATGAACAACGTTTAATCCCCATGTCCACATTCATACATGATCCATAGATTCTCACTCCTAACAAAGAACTCTCTTCTATCGTGACATCAGCAGGTGGTGGTAGACTCAAGCATGTGGGGCAGATTCCTTTGTCATTAGCAACTACAACCATCTTCTTGCTACGCAGAACTACCATTATTACTCTCCCTCATATGATATAGCATTCCATTAACTATTAATCCTAAACTGGTACTTAGTTGCTTATTTTTGAGCTTTTTCTAAAAGGTTTTCAACTTACTACAAGTCTATGGAAATCCTTAAATTGAAAGATAGTATAACTTTAAGATGGTTTTTAAAAACTTCCCAACTATTTTTGTCATTTTTTCACTCTTCAAACAGAAAAAGGCTCTAATGTTATTCTTAGTTATCAAAGAGCTCTTTGTTTTTGTTTCATATTAAGGGAAAATTCCAAAAAATAGATTTTGAAAAATCAAGTAGAAATAGTTTTAAGAGAATACATTATAAATACATATTGTAATAAGTAAATTATCAAATTGTATCAAAGAAAATCTTGTGTGTCAGTTTTTAAAATATTGTAATCTAATTTTAGTACAAAAGATTAAATTTAGTGGATTGTTGATATTCTTTTTAGAATTGCAAAATAAGAAATCTTGTCTCTGAAAATATGAAGGTGGGTCCTGCAAGTGACGCCTAATTTGTAATCTCACCAATTGTATTAATCATACATTTTATAATTGATATGTTATTGTATTTTAGTGAAGAAAAATGTATTCTATTCTATTCTCCAAGATGAATATGGTGAATAAGAAACAACAATTAGTTTTGAATTTGATGTTTTCTAGTTTTTATGATTTTTATATTATTAGGATTGTTCATTATTTTTTATTGTTCTATTTTGTTAATGCGTTTTATTTACAATTGTTACAACCTTGTGAGTTTATGGTCCCAAATTATCATGGTTGTTTTTTAGGGAACTGTCAATTTTACTACTATATACTGTTGTGTGTATAATGGCAGTCAATCTTGCTATCAGCAATTGGTCGAATGGATTTCACTTCCATTAAGGTATATCTAAAACAAAGAAAATAATTGTTTGTATAATATTCTTTATTCTCTCTGAGAAAAAAAACTAGCAAAACAATACACCTTTCTCTTGCGTTTATTTTGATACTTGGCCTGACTTTATATGACTTATTTTTCATGTTAGCATGAACATATCCTTTAATAATTATGTTACAATAATAAAATAATTGTACATGACTGGATTTATAGCGATTTTTTTTTTTTTTTTTTTTTTTTTTTTTCCACCATAAGATACTCTTAAGCTTATCTGAAAAGAATGTTAATAATGAATATACAGATATTGATGCCCTTTTTCCCAGTTGATCCAAACTGCCACCCCAGCTGTTTGGATCGGCTACCCAGTAACTATGAAACATGACCTCAAAGCTCCGGTACTCATGCATTTCTCCCTTTCTTCATCAATTTTTTCATTTATTATTGACTGAAATTTTGCATAGTTTGTAAGTATAGGACAGCCAATTTATTATGCATTAAAAATGTTGATTACTTTTTATCAATTTATCTTTTTGTTTTTGTCTATAATTTTTTATTCAGTGGATTTTTTTTTTTTTTTTCCCCCAATGTTTACTCCTTGAAAAACAGAAACCTGTGTAATTTTATAATTAAGTAAGCATATTTATAACCCAGAACTCAGAGACTTTAAATTTTTACCACAGTTGAAAAAAATGAGTCCATTTCTATAAAATTTTTAGTATTCATTTTTCATTATATTTTATTATTAAAAATGGTATTTTGTAAGGAAAATGTATGAAAATAAATTTCACCATTTTGCCACTCTATTATGCCTCGATGTGTTAATAGAATCAGGCATTACGAACAGATTTTATTAAAAAAAATGAATTATTCTCATAAACCAACACATGTACATCATTTATGACTTCTATGAGTTGGAGTTTTTTTCGGTAAGTTTAATACTTATAAAAAATGCTCAACTTCTGATCTTAAAGTCAGGTGAATTTTGTGTGAGTAATAATTACGGTAAAAGATGAAGAGTATTTTGCTGAGCACAAAGTACTTTATTTGTCTAAATTCAGCTCTTTTGGAACTAGATTAGTTTTTTTTTTTTTTTTTCTTGTTTTGCCACAAATTCAGAATCTTGCTTCTAGCTTCAAATCTTTAATTAATATTTACATTAGTTTTACCCTCAAAATATTGGCCCCAGTCAAGTGTAATAGCAGTAGTAATATCATCAGTTCAGTTTCTGCTGATGTTTACAGACACTCATAATTAAAGGGGCTAAATTTTATTCCCAAAACGGCTAAATTGGCACCACTGAAATAGAGCTGTAAGATTAAGAGTTAGCGTATGCAAAATTCTCTGATCCAAAATTTCTCGGATAAGTTTATGTGATGATGATTGAATTTCAATGCAATTGGTTACGCAATTCTGTAAGTTTTATTTATCATAAATTATTTCACTCATGAAACATTAATTCTGTTGTGCAACATAGTAAAATACCCAGTGGACAGAAGCGTAACCTAAGATAATTAAGAGCAAAGCATTGGGAATTTGAATCAAAGGTTATTTTCATTATTTTAACATTGGGGGGGGTACAAAGGCAAAACACACAGAGGTGTCTTAGTGGACCATTTGCATACAATGCAATAAAGTGATCTTTGCTTGTCAATACAATGTTATCTACCAAACTTTAGAATTAAAAAAAACATATCAATCAAGAGAGAATTAATCATGGAAGAAGTTATGATCATTAAATACTGGAAAAAGTTTCTCAAAAAGAAAATCTTGATCGATTTCAATGACATGATCTGGTTATTTTTCAATCATGTTTGTCGCATGACTGACTTCCCTACTTGAAAAGCCTTGGGAACCAACAATGTTATGAATATCTGTTTAATGGAGATTCACACAGAAAAGAACCAACTTGTGACACTTTTCATTTTAAGGCATGATTGATTTTGTATTTAGTTATTGTCGCTGTATTTTTAAGCATCTACAATTTTACGCCAAAAACATTAAAACTGGTAGTTGATTAGTTGATAGAAACTGTCACGAGACCAACATCTTTATACAGTGTTATGTTTTGGGGATGATCAATTCAAAAATCTAAAAAGGGACAATCAATGAATAAGTTACTATTCGTAGAGCATTGATCACTAAAAAGTCTGAATTTTCAAAAAAACAAGTGAACACTGCTTGACACCAACTAACTTTAGCATAAACTTACATTGTGAATCAAGCTCCCCTCTAAATACCAATGAGGAGAGGGGTAAAAAAAATTTTCCCTAGACATAATAAGTAAATTTTCATATTATAATTCCTATGGCTCCAATGGAGCTCCTTGTACCTGTGATAGATCCATAGCCAGCCAGACCAATTTGAAAAACAGAAAACGTCTATGTTGATGTTGACAGTTTTGATTCACAGTTCCTTATAAATGGACATAAATTTGGTGTTAGAAAATTAGATCAAAGGTGCCGGAATGAAACTAAGTTTTTGAAATATTTTATTTCTCAGTGTCTGCTTAATTTGATCTATGGCAAAATTGGGAATATCCGTTCAACGAATTTAGGATGAGAAGTTTAGCTTAAGCAATAAATTGTATCAAACTTCATGCCTCACAGGTTCAAGTAGCTAGCCTATAATGTGTATCAAAGTGTGATTGATACACGTTTTTGAATACAGAAATATTGTGTTTTAATGGGATTATGAAAGTTATGCTTTATTTGCTGAATAAAGAATGTTGCCTGTTTAACTGACGGTTTTTAATGCTTTTGCCAGTGTGGATAATTTTAGGATTTGTCATTTTTGGTCATCTATATGTTGAGGAACAATACCATGATTAAAATCAAAAACACAAAGCTAAATATAGACCACAGCATCTACTTTGGACAATGGATCTTCATGAAATCCTCAAAAGAAGAAGAAATGAAGAGAAAAATCACTCTAGATTGATAAGTTTCTGGTAGAGCAAGCTCAACAGTCAAGAACAGAAAGATCCCATTGGTTTTAAAAATAAGTGTTTATAACCAATGTATCCTCCTAATAGTTGCCCATGGAGCTGAAACATGGAACCCAACAAAAAGATTTAAAAAAACTAAGAATCATTTGCTGATTTGCTGCTGGCAAAAAATGAGTTGCTGTGACAATTAAGACTGGTTCAGGAGGTGTTGGCACTACAATGCTTGCAATAGGCAGATCTGTTGGATCTTGGAAGTTCTCTCTCCAACAACAGACATTATAAGGCTACTGATGATAAGGGTCATACTTCAGCAGTTCTATGAGATGCTTGTACATCATATGTGGGTAGTGATATACTGATAGGGCATCCCACCTCGAGTGACACCATGATGACTGTCCAATTTTTAGATTAATACATTTGGTTATTTGATGAATTAAAACTGACCTGGCCTTCTTAACTCTGAAGCGATGTGCAATAATTTGTTTTGTCCTCTGTAGATCTTGAATATAAGATTTTACAGATTTTTTGTAACTTTTACATGGGGGCTATATTGCTATGTTACCCTTCTAATGGGACATTGCACTGGTGAGATGGTCAAAATTGTAGCCAACCAAAGCCCTGGGGAGAAAAAACTGGACACATCTGGAGGTGGAAGGCATTTAGTAAATGAGAAGATCTAAGTTTGCAAGATTAGTATTTTATAAAAGGTGAATATTTTCTTGTTGCAACAGAAAATATGTGCAGAACCCAATATTTTCACAAAAAGGTGATATTTTGTATCTTCTGAGGAATTCAGAAAACTTATCTATATAAGATAACTTTCAATACCCTCTACCAACTAAAAACCTTTAGATTTTCAACATATTCAATGTTAAAAAGACAATTTACTTAGTGTAATGAAAAGCAGAAAAAAGGGCTCTAGAAGTGATAGTGTTGAAATTTAGGAATGAGTTCATCCATATTTTTTTAGTAACTATTGGGGGAAAAAAGGGAAAAACTTCAACCATTACTAAAAGTATGATTTCTTGTCTTAAAACATTTAAGCCTCATTGGGAGAAATTTTACTCAATTGGAGCATTTATGAAAAAAAAACCCTCAGATTTTATGCAAAAAGAAAATTCTATGTATCTTTTGAGGTATGTATCCTGTTGTACAAAAGATATCCTGGGAAGAGAGCAAGTTCTGGAAGATGGGAGTGACACTAACCCTAGGAATCCATTTGACATTTGAACAGAATTGACAGATACCCACTTTAAACAAATGTATTTTTTCACTATATTCTAAATAAGGATTGGGTAATATTCATCAAAATCCAAATAAATAATCATTACATTAATTAATTTTTGTCAAATCGTATGATGCTTAGTTTTATTTTTTCCTAAAGATTTTTGATTTCAGAGTTAAAATTTTTCTGTTGACAGACATCAAGATTTAATTAAAATGATTTAGGATGACAAATTATTAACTTCAAAGCTTTTTAAAACTTGCATTAAGTACACAAAATTTTAAAAACAATTTTTATAACTTTCTGCAATTAAAACTTCAAAGAAGATATTGGAATTATTGCAATAAGTTTTCAAGATATTTTATAAAATATCCTTGATCATTGCTACAATTAGTAATGATTTTGGCACCTACTTACCTAGTTGAGACGAGTAACTTATGAATTTTGTCATTTTATGCGGACATTTATTGAAGTTATGTGTATAAAATTTGAAGGGTGTATCTGGTTTAAACTCTGCTATGTAGACAAAAACATAGTATGACGTATTTTGTACGTTTGCTTTGGTGATACCTACTGATGATTAATTTCAATGTTCCATTGTTATCTTTATGTATAAGAATGTACCAAAAAATATATAAAGACCTAACCTTTTTAAACAACATTATAAAGATGTTTTTGTTTTAATATCAAAAATAAAGAAAACATAAATTCACTGGAATTGATTTTTGTTTATTGTGAGTTAGTCCTATGTAATTTTTTTCACTGAACTTTCTCAAATCATACAAAACCAGACATATTTACAGTTCCTATCAAAGAAATATTGATATTTGACTATCTGATATTGATTTATTACTTAAGTGATAGGTTTTCAGAATATGAAGTCGGTTTTGGAGAAAAAAGTAGCAATATTTTTTTTCAATTCTATTTGGCAGAAATGGTGAAATGTAAATCAGAGGAAATGGAAGGAAAATGTGAATTGTCTCAAAATTTGAAATCTCACAAGAAGAAAAAGAAAAAACATTCCAAAGAAGAAGATGCTGGAAATGCAGAAAATATCAATTCCACAGAGTGTATTCCAAGTCCTAAAGAGGTTCCCAAAGAATCTGACAGCAAAATACACGGTAAATAGTTTTCTTTCTCTATTCTTTAACATTTATCAATAAATATAGTAAATATGCTAACAAATTGAAATTCTTTTAAAATTTGTTGCAAAGATAGCCTGGCTAATGTCTATAGCTACCATCTTTTATGGTTTATCTGGTGTTGAATTTTTGTTTAAATCTATTACGTTTTTTTGTTTTTTTTCCTTTAAGGAATTAGTCATAAATAGATACTTACTGATTAGTTGAAGTATTGAGAATGCTGATTTTAGTAAACTTTTGCTATAAATATACATATGTAGTAGATATGTGAAATCTCAAAATCTGATCCTATTATTCTGTTTGTCTGTCATGCATATGTTATGCATTTCCACTTAAGATGATGATATAGAAATACGACACATTAAAAAAAATATATGACTACACATTGTGTTTTATACATGTATGTGTGTGTATATATATATATATATATATATATATATTTCTTTTTGTGTGCACCTTTTATGTGTATAGGGAGTGGTACCGTGTATCTGTCAAAAAAAAAAGTTAAAAAAGGGATTGCAATAAAAGTTTAAATTTTATTAGTTTTTTAGTATGAGCAAATAGATGCGAGTGCCACTCATGCCCTTACAAATTAAGTTATTGTAGTAATTGACCACAGGAATATAGTCTGATAGCAAATGTAATCAATGGTAATAACTGATGTATTAATTTTATTTGCCTTTACATGATATCAAATAATATAGATATGTCTGGAAAATATCATTTTATATGAACAGAAAAAAAATCCTACCTGTGGCAATGGCATTTTAATTCCTAACATTATATATATATGTATATATATATATATAACATAAGGGAAAGGTTAATTAGTTTAATAAGACGGTATGAAAAGTGGGAGGGAGAAATTAAACTTTGATAGTTGGGGGGGGGGGTAAGAAGAGAAAATTAGGGTATGGAGATTTCAAATATGAAACAGACCCATGTCTGTATTATATTTAAGATAAAAACATGGATGAGCTACAAAGACTGCAAGGGATAAGGGTGAGAATGAAAAGATGGAGGCAATGGGTACAAGAAGAGTTGAGGCATGAATGGAATTTCCAAGCTAGTATTGATTAATTCTGTTATCAGAAAATCAGCCTTCTTCTGTTTCATATCTCACAATGGTGTACAGCTATCAGTTAGGCCACATAATTTACAGTTTTTCATGTTTATAAAAAAATTAAAATGGCTCCTCTTTAATATCTATAGGCCACTCATTACGTCTTGTTCCTCTATTTTGTTGATCCTCACATCTGTTTACATTATTCCTGAGGTTGCTGTTGATGCCAAAACAGTAGTTAACACACAAAAAATGCGCAACTAATATGGTGCTCGGTGAAGCCCCAAAGCACAAGGAATGACATGCTGATAACAAAGAAGTACCATAAAATCTATTGTCAAATTTTTCCCAACTTGACAGCAGTTCAAGTGAAAAAGTGTAATTCTTTCTATTAGGTTTTATGAAAATGTCAACAAGTATTAATTATTTTTTAGAAATTTGTGAGGTATTTAACCATATAGATATTTTTTCATATAATATAAATATCTCTTTAGATGTAGGTTTGAGTTTTTAAAACTATTTTTAGAATGAATCAGAATAATTTCCATATTGGTAAAGTGTTTGCTTCCCTGATCAACAAATAAGTTCAATCTTATCTTTATCCCTTCCAGTAAATGTATATTGTAATTTTGTCCATCTACATTTATGATACTAAAATATTTCTTGAATAATTTATAGTTGTATTTTTTCTTTTCAGGAAAACATAAAAAAAAACAAAAACATCTGGAAAAAGAAATCCCAGAAGAGAGTGTACAAGAGAAGGGTGAGTTCATTGATTAATTTGTATTTTCCTGTGTGGTGTGGATACTACTGTTTTGTTAATGTCATTACTGTTTTTATTCTTTATGTTACTATTTGAACAAGTCATTTATTGACCATCTTTGAATATTCTAGTTTTGAGCTCAAGGACAAAGAATGCTGTGGTGAAGAATTTAGAACTTGAAAATGAGTGAAGTAAAACTTTTGAAGGAAAATGCAGTGCAAAGAATTATTGGTTATCAGTCAATTGTAGTACACAAACTTATGAAAATGAATATCAGTCAGCAGAAAATGTTATTTTTGAACCAGTAGTCACTGGAGATGAAAAATGGATTCATTATGAAAATCAATAAAGGAAAAAATTGGTTGTTAGATCCACTACAGCCTTCAGTATCCTAACCTAAATGGATTCTACTGGGGAGAAAAGGTCTTTGTTTGGGATTCAAAACAACTTTGAATTTGCTAATAAGACGCAGCAAACTATCATGGAACTGAGGTTCCTCCACACGCAGCATAGCTTACAGACAGCTTCTCTAAGAATCAAACGGAATTATTAATGATGGAATACACAATTTATCTGAAAAGTACACAAAACAGTGTTTTTCTCATTGTACAAAAGTGGACTCATTATTGCCTTGTTTACCAATGTTTATAAAAAAAACGATACGCAATATTCTCTACTAATTAAGTAGGTAAGCCAGATTTTCATGCATATCCTGTCAAAAGTGATTGATTCTAATTACAATCTTTTTTTAAATGTTATTTTTTCAGTAAAATTGAAGAAAAGTAAAAAACACAATCATCAAAAAGAGGAAAATCACCAAAATGAAGGTGAGTTATTTGAGCACAGCTTGTCACAATTATTAGTAATAATAAAAGTAGAGTCTAATTTGAGTTGGACCCAGTAGTAAATAGAGTAAAAAAATTTACAGCACTTTCAAAATTGTAGTATTTTAAGTCAATTTTGTTAAGAGTGACAATTTGGAAATTCAAAATGGATGACTATAAATGTACATTTCTTCCATATTATGACTGAGTCATCGTGAATCGTCCATCCACAAATTTAATTACTTCTCCCATGGCCTACAGCCCACTCTTCCATAAAATATCATTGAAATCTATTGAGAACTTATGGAGGTATTGTGTGAACAGAGGAGTGAATGCAAAAATCTGAGAACAAACAACTCAAAGATCAAAAGCAAATTCCTGGATTTCCCTAATATTTGATCCCTTCTTCTTTATCGCATGGTCCACATTTCATAAAATTTCATTGAGAACTTTTGGAGATATCGTATAGACACAAAGGGTCAAACCAAGAATGTAGGAGAGAAAAGAAACAGAAAAATATCTCTCAATCAAAAATTGAATACCTGGATCTGCCCCCAAATTCAATTACATCTTACATAATATGTACTTGAATCGAAATTCATTGGGAAATTTTGAGATTTAGTGTAAGCTGACACAAGCGAATATGAAAAAACACAAAAACACCTCTTTCCTCCTTTTTTTTTTTTTTTCATAAATTTCTGTATTTGCACACAATATCACTGAGAGTTCTCAATGGATTTCAATGACTTTTTGTGGAAAGGTGAGCCACATCATGAAAAGAAAGTGATTGAATTTTGGGGTGGATCTAAGAATTTGATTTTGATTGAGAGGTATATTTGCATTTTTCTTTGTACATTCCAGTATTTGCTTCTATCTACACAATATCTCCAAAAGTTCTCTAAAATCCTGTGAAAGAGTGGATAATAGGCTACAGGAAAAGTGATTCAAATTTTGGGATTGATCCATTCACAATGACTCAGTCATCATTGGAAGATATGTACATTCAGTCGTTCATTTTGAATTTCAAATTTTAAGATTCATAGAAAAACCGGCAACAATTTTCTTCTTAATTTGGATGGTTTTTGGGTATGATTTAACCTAGTTAAGATTCTACCTCCAAAATGTTATAGAAAATGTGCTAGATATACTATTAGCGTTTTCAAGAGCTTCACTTCTAGATTTTCTACAACAATATATACACACACTCTGTATTGTTATAATAATTTGCTCATTTACTTCAAAAGAACAAAAATACAGTGTAAAATAAGAACATTACTATTTTTTTTTCCAATTATATACTTTACTCAAACAATCAGGATAGCCATTTACAGTCTGTTTTAGCCATTTTATAGCCAACTGAAAGGCTGTTTGAATTAACTATCATGAAATTGATCAAAAAATAATGACAATGTAGTTTTGCAGTTTTGGAATCCCTTTTTTCTTTTCTTTTTTTTTTTTTTTTTTTTTTTTAATACCACCCTTAACATTTGTACTCACAAAAAATTTTCCCCAAAAGTTCATGTCCTTGGGTTTGTTGTTTTTTTTGTTTTGTTTTTTTGTTTTTCTTTTTTTCTTCTCTGTTATTCTACATAAAGTTGCGCTTTGTTTAGTACCAAACTTGTTGATGATGTATTTACTTCTCAGTTTGAGCATTTTTGCTGAAATTCAACAGGACTATAAACAAATTAGGAAATGAGATCTGGATAGAAGAGGAAAATCTTGGAGAATCTGAATGAAGATGTTGGAGAAATATATCATGAAAACTCTTTGGAGATAGAACTGATTAAAGTGAAGGAGAAGAATGTATAGCATTGAATAATCAGTTTTTTTACTTTTGATATTAAGAATATGATTTTTTTTTTTTCAATTTTGTTACAGTTCCTATCTTGGAGGAAAGTCCTGACAAACCTGATGTTGAACCAAAGGAAAGCTATGATTCAGAGAAACCAGCTAATGGTAGTCTAATGTTTGCATTTTTAATAATCCAGTTGATTAATAGATCTTTTATACCTTACCATCAACTAAATTAGAAAGTTTATGCAGTTTCTAGTTTGTGTATCCTATCTAGCATATTATATGTTATTCTTTGCTCTTCTACTATTCCCATTATTGAAATATTAATTAATATTAATAAACTGTAGCAATTATAGCATCAGTACTATTTATGAATGAAGAACATATCTGCAACAACAAATGGAGTTGATGAAGTTTTCTGCAAACTATATTATGTGAAAGAATTTCTGAACTTATTTTCATTTCAGTTTATATTTTGAAAACAACATTTTGGTTGTTGTACACTATGCCCTTCATCAGGTGTTTGTCATAAATAGGGAGGTTTTGGGATGCTGGGACAGGTGGTGGGGATCAAAGCATTGGGGTGTTCTCTTACTGCTATCAGGGGTGAACACCTCACATAATTATAATGATAATGTTGCCTTCTCTCACTAATGGAACCTTCAAATAATACACAAGATGCATCTATTTCAATTGTTATGTAGTTGATGTACTGGAGATTTTATAATTATGGTTTTTCAAAAACAGGCAGTTAAAAAGATTTTCTGATGAATTAAAATTTTTCTCCGATAGAATTGAAGAAAAAGAAACGCAAACACGTAGAAGAAATTACTGTGATTGATGGTCATGATAAAGAAGGTAGGTTTCACCCTGAATTTTTGATTGCCATTCATATATTACTTCTTGAACATGGAAAAAAATATTACAAAAGTTAGTTTGCTTCCCTGCCAGGTTGTAAAATGAAATTCTTGATTACAAATTGTAATTTATTCGCGTAGCTTTGGTTCTGAATTTGATTACAGCCTATAAATTTTACAATTATTTTTGACTCCAATTCATCTTTCTTAAGTGCTGTTGCCTTCCCCTTTCCTTGAGTCTCCAGTTTTTGTCTTGAAAGATCTTGAAGTAAGATTATCTTACACAAGGATTGATAGGGTATTTTGTTTCATTTGAAAGTTTATTCTATCTTTAAAAGAGAACATTTGAAGGACAATTTTTTTAAAAACTGATTCAAGAAATTTTAGGAATTGATGAGTAAATTAAGTAAGTAGGTCTCCTAACAGATAGTCTAAACAAAATATTGTGGGAAGATGGCAGTCATGATTGGTATTGTAACTCATTTCTGTATGTATTTTCAAAATAAAAAATTTTTAATTCATAATGCAAGATCAGAGGATAAAAGTCTATTGATCTATCAATTTCATTATCAAAAATTTAATGAATAATATTGTTTGGTATTAAAAGACACAAAACTACATCAAATAATAAACAGCATGTGACAATTTATGCTCACAACTGTTGAAAACTACTCCCCCCACTTCAATCTTCCAGATAAATTAAATTTGGGTCCCCAAAAACATTATTATGCTAAATATTTGTCTACATTTCAATGCATTTATCGAACTTCATTCAGTAAATCCAAAGTCAGCCCTGATGGGTCCACAAGCTATAGCAATGGATTTACATACACAACTGCAATAATGTTTAATTTAGGAATTAAGCACAATAAGAGATTTACCACTGTAACTGAAAAGAAAATATAACAATATTCTTTAATAAAAATTTTGTCAATCTTTATTCTTATTGAATGAACTATTGTAACATAATTTCCATTAAATCAGATATGCCCTTAATAGAAAGTTGTTTAAAAAAAGACACAATTCAAGTTGAGACGAAGGTTAAAATTAGTCCAAATTTAATGAAAATTAAAATTATGCAATGGATAAAAGATTTGTTCTTTAGCAACCTCATCATACGATTTTGCTTTCCTTATCAAGTCGAGAACTTTCACCTTTTCACTGGAAGGAAGCACTTTAGTATATCCAAATAACCAGCATCACGACTTTTGTAGGATCATTATTAAGCAATCATCAAGTGGGGGGTTACTGTATAAGCTGTTATGAAATCTGAATTGATATTTATGTTTTGGGGGCTTTTTTGGAAATTATATATATGAATAGTTTAGAAAGATTCAGAATGCCCTGCCTGCCTTGTTTTTAATTGACGATATGACTTTGTTTATATGAAAAAAAAGAAAGACCTTTTAGATATTATAGCATTAAAAATTTTGTTTTATTTTTATTGCTTGATTATAGAAAAACACAAGAAAAAAAAGAAGCACAAACATTGTGAAAAAGAAAATGCTGGAAGTGAAAAAACAGAAGGTGACTTTTCTCTATGCACAATTTTGACTGAAAAGTTGACATGAAATTCACTAATTAGGTCTTCTTGACATTCTGAATAATTTCTAGTATCTAAGAAAAATAAATTAAAACTGGCCAATGATGCCTTAAAACATGATTATCTCAAACCAAAAGTTGTTATTCAGTCAACTTGAATTCCTTTGATGGCCCTTCCTTTGGTATGATAGATTAACTCAATTATTTTTATACTTATATCTCTTATTGCAGATTTTACTATTTCTTTATTTAATATTAAAATATTTTTTCCTGTTTTGAAAAGATGTATACATCAGACTTCCTGATCAGTGGTGTTCCTAGGATTGGTGTCACCAGGGCAGTAAAACAGAATGTCACCCCCAATGTTGCCAAATCAAATGAAAATTTTTGCACTATAATAACCTCAAAAAACCCCTAAAATAGCTGAAAATTGGCTAAAAGAAGAATTAAAAAGTTATATGGATGGAAATGAGGTACTTTTAATTCAATTTGTTTTTAAATTCGATTCAATACATTTTTTTCTGTTAGAGAAAAAAAAGAGTGGCCAATGTTGAAAAATGGCAGATTAAGGGTGTTTGGCTTATGTAGAAAAGGGGGCTTAATACTTTTTTTTTTTTTTTTTCCAAGTAAAAAATTCAAAGGAGGGGTATGATGTTAAAATTGGCAAATAGTAAAAGAAGGGGGTATGCGAGTGGGATAAATGTTTTTGATTGAAAGTGGGGCTTATGTCTATAATAAGGGCCAATGTTCCAAAAAAGGCTTATTCCCAAAAGGGAGGGTTAATGTTAGAAAAAAAGAGGAAAGTCTCCCACACTCCTGATTTTGACTTATAGAAGAGAAGTAATTTCACATTTCGATTTTGACTCCTAAAAAATGAAAAAAAACATTCCTCTTAAATTAGACCCTTGAAAGAGAAAAAGTTATCCCTCGATTTTGACCACATGAAGTGAAAACACCTATTTACTCTCGATTTTGACCCTTGAAGTGGAAAAAAGTTCCCTCTCGATGTTCTAAAATTCTTTCGGTTCTATTTTAAATGCCTAATAAAAAAAAAAATTACCCTTGGATTTTGACCTCTAAAAGTAGAAAAAAAATAATTACCCTTAAATTTTGACATCTGAACATGAAAAAATACTTTCCTCTTGATTTTGACCCCTAAAAGAGAAAAAAAATCTCCTTCCTCAATTTTGACTCATAGAAATGAATGAAAAAGTTCCTCTTAGATTTCAAAACTTGAAAGTAAATGATAGAAGTACCCCCTTCATCTTTGTCCCCTAAAATTGGAAAAAAATCTTAGGTCATTATTTGGATTAGGTAAGAAAATAATGCCAGTAGCTAGAGTTGGGGTCAGTGGGTACGTATGTTTTTCCTAGATTTTGCAAGGCAAGTAAAGTGAGACGTTCTATTTGATTGGAACAAATTGTCATCTGATTTTATCAATTTGTCTCTTTTTATTTCAAATTTAGTAAAATACAATTTTAAATGATCTTAGTTTTTTGCTTCCTTATCGAAATTTCTTTTAAATCCAGCTACTTTTAGCTATTCTTCCTCAAAGATCTTGTCACTTTCTGGCAACAAAAAATGTCCAGTATGGAAATTTGGCCAAGACATCTGTTGATTATCTCCCTTGTCGAATATCGGCATTACATTAAATCCCATCTAATCCAATTTTTACCAAATTTTCTCTTGATTTTGTCCCAAAAAAGTGAAAATCGGATCCCTGAGATTGAAGAAAAAAAATTTCTTCCAATTTTGACCTCAAAAAGTGAAAAAAAAATCTCTCCTTCAATTTTGATCCCTAAAACTGAAAATGAATTTTCCTAGATACTAACACATAAAAGTAAAAGAAAAAATTCCTCGGTATAGACCCATAGGGGAAGAATTCCACTTGATTTTGTGATAATGATAATAATAATAATAAATGTCCCCCTTTCAATTTTGACACCTAAAGATGAAGAAGAAATCTCCGTCCCCAATTTACCCTTTTTTTTCTCTCAGAAATCTCCCTCTTCAATTTTAAAAAAAGTTCTTTTTTAATTTTGTCTCCTAAAATTCAATGAAAAAAAAAATCTTTGCCCCAATTTTGAACCCAAAAGTTTAAAAAAAAAAAAAATGAATGAATAATATTCCCCATCTAATTTCCCCAGATTTTTCCACCTGAAATTGAAAAACAAATTTCTCTGAAATTTCAACCACTAAAAGTAAAAAATCATAGTTACCTCCATGTAATCCGCATAACCTGTGATCCCTAAATTTTGTGTTTTGGAAAAATGTACCTTAACTGTACTACATCAAAATATAAAAACAGGACTATTCAATGTATTCATGTACAACCATTAGACATTGCAGTATGTGGAACAATTGTCTTGAAAAACACCAATTTACATCTTATTTGATTTCAAGAATCGATGTGAAAAAAAAAAATGTGTCATCATGAAGTAAGAGATCATTTTAGCAGGATGAATTATATAAATAGACCTCCTCCTGACTTGAACCCCGAAAAAACATATTTTATAACTTGCTAAAAACATTTCCCATGTATCAAATCTGTACCTACAGATAATTTTATGTATTTAAGTCAGGTAGTTTTGGCCAGGTGAGTACGTACAGACACACATACATACAGATAGACCAACATACTTCGAGAGAATTATGATTAATTATAAAGTAAATATTTCCTTTCTGTTACAGTTCCTGCCTCAAAGGGAAGCCCAGACAAATCAGATATTGAAGCAAAAGAAAATAATGATTCAGAGAAACCAGCCAATGGTAAACTGTTTGAGTTTTCAATATACAGTTACTTATTTTTATAATTCCCCACCGTTACACTATTCTAATTGTTGAAAAAGATTCAGCATAATATAAAAAAATCTCACTAGGTAAGAATAACTTAACTAAGACAAATCCAATCAATAAATAATTCAGATCTCAAACATTCAAGAGACAACTGAAGACACAGATCTACACAAGTAAACAGCTATTAATCAAGTGGCCTCACAAAGCTAAAGGGTATTTTTTATATACTATCTCACTAAACAACTAGTCGCTGATTGCAAGACTTGATGTTAAATACACCATGGTCTGTACTGATGTATGAGGATACAACACATAAAGAATTAGATTTACAATATTGAAGAAAATAATTGAGATATATTGACTTATTAATAAAGCATATATAAAATATATTGGTTAAGGAAAATCATTGCAAGTCTAAGAAACTTCTAAAATATGATGTTTGCTGGGAGGTGCCCACATAGCATTTGCTCTCCCTTGGGTCAAACGTTTTCACTGAGAGTAAGGGGGGTTTGAAAGTTGGAACCTTATAGAAGCTTTGGATCAAGGGGTCACTGAACAGCAACAACTTGAGACAAGTCATATTTCAGCCACTCCCTAATTCCTTACCTGACAACCAACATTCTGATATACCCTTCCCTGAATATATCCTTTTGCCCTTCCCTTGAAGAGACACCCATGACTGTTGGGCTTTAAATCATAGTCGTAAGTCATTTGACTAAGTCACTTAGAACCAAACTATATTAGGAAACAAATGTGAGTAGTCATCAAAATTGAGAATAAAACGTGTGGAGGCCGTGGAATAGTTATGTAACTCATCTGACTTCTTAGTAAATATAAACTGCATGAACCAATTTTATTACTTGATAAATCATACACTTTACTTGAACAATTGTAGCATCAATATTGGTGATAAAATAACAAACATATCTGGCACAACAAACAGAGCCTATGGAGGTTTTGAAGAGACCATATTGTGTTCTGAAAAATGTAGAAAAGGAGAAACTGGAAATTCAACTTTGGGAGATATCATGTGGGCAAACATGAAATTTTGGCAATATTATGTTGTTTTGGACTTATAACTATGGATCTGCTTCAAAATTTAATCAGCTTTCTCAGAACCTATTGTCCACTCTTCCACAAGATGTCATGGAAATTTAAAGGTAACTTGTAAAGATAATATGTGGACAGTTATAAATGTATACGTAAATATAATAGGAAAATAAAGATAAAGTATCTCTCAATCAAAAAAAGATTCCTGGATCCGCCCCAAAAGTTCACCACCTCTCTCTCTCTCTCTCTTATCCCATTGCCCACCCTTTCACAAAATTTCATTGTACTTTCGGAGATATACACACAACATTTTGGTGATATTATGTGGTTTGAACCTATAATTATGACGTAGGAGAGGTAATTGTGCATGAGTCGACTCCAAGATTTATCCAGTTTTTCCATAGTCTATTGTCCATTCTGCTTCAAAATATCATAGAAATTTATTGAGAACTTATGGAGTTATCTTGCAGACAAGAATTGGCGATGTTATGTGGTTTTGACCTATAACTGCAACATAAGGGAAGTAACTCTGCAATGATCCGCTTGAAATTTACTCAGTTCTTATTGACAGCCTTTCACAAAATGTCATTTCGAATTTTTGGATATATTGTGTGGACAGTCATGGAACAATGGTAAACAATGGAAACACAAAAATGGGAAAAGTCAAATATTCAATGAAAAAATAGAAAAATCTTTTGCCTGTAATTTTTTGTGCTTTCAATCCTTAATGCTTATTCACTATCAGAAATTTGTTAGTTTTTAGAAAAATTAATTAAATTATTTCTATTTTTCATCAAAATTAATTGATATTTTATCATATAAATAAAACTATGTTGAATTGTTTTGTGGGAAGGAAATTGATAAAACGCTTGATTCAAAAGTTTTGCTGATACACAGTTGAAAGTGAATGCATGGATTATGAATCCAAAGTCAAATTATGAATCTGTAGTGAATTATTTAAGATATAAAAGAAACATTCACTTGAAAAACAGTTCTGATGATGACTGAGACAAAAAAGTGAAGGTGTCTCTATTGTGTGTAGTGCTGCTGACTCAAATTTTTTTTTTTTTTTTCTGCTTAAGCTGCTTCAAAAATCCCTAAAATTGGCGAAATTTTTTTTATGATCTTGATAAAATAACTAGATATTAAAACTCCTGAACAAATAATTAATAAAAATTGCACATCTACTTTTAATGAACGCAATTTGCAGTGGACTTGCAAAAAAAGAAATTAATATCTGACTCCAAAGATATTCTCAAAGCAAAAGTTTTTGGTTGAAATTTGGTTAATCAATCTTAAGTGAAAGAAATAATGAAAATGTGAAAATATATTTCTCCTATATAATTTTATTTGCTTTGACTGACCTCTAAAAAATTGGCTAAAATTGCCCTAATATTTCCCACTAAACTTATTGCTAAAAAAATATCAATTGAGTTTGCTATAAAATTGAATTGGCTAATTATTTTTTCTTTCAAATGGCCAGATTTTCAGCTATCTGCTATTGCAGTTTTTTATTAGTTAGATAGGGAAAAAATCTGCTTGATCTAGCCCCAAAATGGCTTATTTTACATCCCTAATTGTGTGCATTGTATTTGAAGTTGAAATTGAATCCAAAAACATATAGGGGTCTGTTAAACCGAGGATTTATTGTATCTCTTTAACTTTCTAACTTAGTGCAAACGGAAGTTAATTTAATTTGTTATTGATATTCATATAAAGATGAAAATAAGTCAGCCTAATATCACAAAACATCTGATGGCATATATACACAACCATTACCATCTGCATTGAAATACATTTACCTAAGTTGATCGCAAAGAATAAATATGAGGGATTCCTGATTGTTTTTTAGAGATTCCTGGTGAATAAAAAAAATATACTCTGGTCTTCTTTGTTAATACATTTTGTTAATCAAATCTAACATTCTTTTTGTTTTTTTATAAAGATCATGAGGTCAAATGAAGGGTAATCTGGCAGGCATAATGGAAAGTTTATTCTATCTTATGGAGATGTAAGATTTAGCTGCATTTTTTACTCTATTGAGCATCTTTTAAATGCAAAATGGAACAGAATAATTTTCACTGACAATATTCACTCTTTCTCTGAGAGGGGAGCAAGACCCCCAGCCTGTAACTGAAACAGCAGATTCTGGCACTGACTGTATAAGCTGTTATAATAAAATCTGAATTGATGTGTTCTTTGGGTCTTTTTGAAAATTATGTTTCATAAATGTTAATTAGATTCAGAATGCCTAATATTCCTTGTTTTTAAGTGACAGTATTTTTTATATAAAAAAAAAACCCTGTTGATGTTGTGTGAGAAAATCTCATTTTATTTTTGATGATTGATTTAGAGAAACAAAAGAGAAAAAAGAAGCGAAAGCACCTTGAAGAAGAAAATGCTGAAAGTGAGAAAACAGAAGGTGAGTCTTCATTTTTCACAGTTGTAACTGAAAAGGCAACAGGATTTGCTTTAAATTGTTAGTGAAATTATAGAAACCACCTAAACATAGATACAGCCCTAGCAAATCTGGCATGCATACTCAATGGACTTGCAGAAAGATTAAATAAAAAGTTTAAGGGGCAGGGTCTATTTACTATGTAACAATAATGTTGGAGTGGAACCTCACTTTATATATATATATATATATATATATATATATATATATATATATATATATATATATGGACGGACGGTGTGTAAGAAGAAATATGTTAAGGAACCTATTTCTTCAGTGTTAAAGTGAAAATATCTTGAAATATTTGTAAATGAATACATGGGTAAATAATCGGAAAATATTGAAATGATACTTTAAAAAAGTAAATATTAACATTATTATGAATTATGACAAGCTTTTTATCTACATCCTAACTTTCAGTTGCTTTTTATCACAACTTTGGATTGAACTAATTCTACTGTGACAATTAAAGGGCGCTATCAGAAAATGAAGAACAAGCCCACCATGAGAATTCAACGAACTCCTTCTAGCCAGAGGGGTTCCAGTATATGCCTGGCCATTTTTAACCATTCAGCCACACGGACTTTATAGTTGAATGGAAGTTGGTTTTACATCTTAAACCTAACTCCTTACATCTGATATTCCATGTTCGTAGAGTAAGTGAGTTCAATTCTCATTGTGGACTTGCTCTTTATTTTCCATTTGGCTGTTTAATCACAAAAATTATCAAATGAAAATATTAAAGATGATTAAAATCTCATTGGGCACTATATATAATCTGTTAAAGTTTTTTGAAAGACAAATGTCTGATTTTTTTTTTAAATTGTCTTTTTTTTCTCTGTGAAATTTGGGGAAAAATGAGTTGTCCCCTTTAAATTTATGACCTCTAATGATATTGAATGACCTGACGTCAAATTATTTTACAATTGCTTCAATTTGCTAGAAATGATTATAAATGACCCTAGGTGTCCTGGAATGACCTTCAATTTCGCATAGCACATGACATTCACTGTAAAAAACAAAAAATGTGCCCCTCTGCCAACTTTCAGTTTTCTAGAGGCAAATTATAGTCTACGATTGTTTCAATCATCAGAAATCACCACAATTTTCAAACTCTAAAAGGGGGGGAAAGTTTCATTATATTTTCGACCTTCAAGAGTGGAGGAATAGTTTTTTTTACTATTAACCACTGAAAGGGCAAAAAGTTGGGTGAAATATAGTTGAGTAGTGAATCATAAGATAAACATGAACGTTGGAGGAACAATTTAGCAGAGGTGTTTTTTTTGTGTGTGTGTATTGAATCTCCTACAAAAACCTCTCTGAGAAATGAGTTTTTAAAAGTTATGAATTTACAATCGCAGCTGGAGTAAATAGCTGTCGAAAAAATGATTAAAAGAAAGATAGGATATTAGTGTCTGTTTCAGTCTGGTTTGGCTTAGAGTCATTTGATCTATTTTCTGTTCTGCTAACCGATTGCCCACAAGCACTTTCCATGATATTCAGTGAAGCACTGTAAGATAGTTGATTATAAGTTAAGTATGAATGCTGCTGGGCACAAAATAAGAAACCAATTTAGCAAAAACTTCCATTGCAAAATGAACACCCATAATCTTTGAGTGGGATATTCGTAGGAACTAACTCACTAAGAATCTGCTCTGGGTTCCCATAAATAACCACAGAAAATTTGGTAGTCATAGCTTGGGTCGATTTCAAGTTTTCCGATCATACCAACAAACATTTGGTGAATTATAGTATATATATATATATATATATATATGTATATATGTATATATATGTATATATGTATTTTTTTTTTTCAGTTCCTGTCCTGAAGGAAAACCTTGACAAATCAGATGTTGGACCAAAAGAAAACAATGATTCAGAGAAACCAGCTAATGGTAAACTAATGTTTGTTTTCAATAATCAGTTTTTATTATCTCACCATGCATGTTATATAAGCATATTCTTCCTATTTTATACAGTTCTCAAAGTTGGGAAAAAAAACTTCAGCATCCTACTACAACTTTTTATCTAACAGCTTCTCATCAAAACAACTATTTGCTCTGAATTTGACTATAAATATCATTAATAAATGTCAAAGCTAGTGCTAATAGCCCTAGTAGTCAAAGCTCATGCTAATTGTAGTAGCAAATGCTTGACACTACAATGCACAATAGTGATGAAGTACAAAGTGACAACGATAAAGTAGCTCTGAGAAAAATTGTGCTATACATTTCAATATTTTAGTCAGCAAAATTCTGTCTCTTTAAAGACAATTCTAACACTTGAAATTCAATCATTAAAATGGGACTGATTAAAAACAAGTGATCAACTGTTTCTTTTGGAATTTAGGAAAATATTTACAAATGCTGCAATAAAAAGCAACAACAATTAAGATTAAGGTGAATAGTAGCAAAGTATAAATGATGATTAAGTAATCTATGGAAAATAATAAGCTACTTACTTCAACATTCTGTACCAATGGTTTTGATAGATAATTGGTATTTTAATTAAGTTTACCAAGAGATCAACATTTGTATCTTTCAACTTTGAAGATTTAGCTTCTGAACTTTTCACTTTTCGTTGGTGACAGGGTGAATTAAGTATAATGAAATAACTTCTCAACATATCAGGAATGATTCATTCTCATTATTTTTCCCTAGAATAAAAACTTCACTTGATTTTGTATGAAGTATATTAAATTCAAAAATGTACTACTCTACCAATTCTGAGGCTAACTTAGTTTTGGTAACATATTAGACATATTGTTACGTGGTTCTTTGTCTTTTGTGTTTTTCTCTGCTGTAGCTGATGGTAAAAAGAAGAGGAAACCGAGACACCCTGGACGAGAAGAGAGAAAAAAAGAAAAATTGAAAATGAAGAAACTCATAGCAGATGGAATTGTCACCCCAGAGCCAAAGAGTAAGGGCTGAAATATCTTACTTTGATAAAGCTCCTTTTACCTAGATACCACTAAAATATTATATTTGGTTTTCAGTTTACGTATATGCAACAGTTTATCAATTCTTTTTGCACAGTAATTTTTCTGTTACAGCTAGGTTTGTGTGCTACATTATTTTGATGCATGCCTCTTATTAGTATCAAATGATTCCTGTAGTGAAGGCTTGGTTTGAAAACCTACCACAAGCCCCAGAAGTCTGACT
Source organism: Thysanoteuthis rhombus (assembly GCA_963457665.1). Classification (NCBI taxonomy): domain Eukaryota; kingdom Metazoa; phylum Mollusca; class Cephalopoda; order Oegopsida; family Thysanoteuthidae; genus Thysanoteuthis; species Thysanoteuthis major. The sequence goes on from OY735202.1 coordinate 53,849,478, forward strand.
TATATGGCCACAGTGCTATTATTCTTTATTTTTCCTAACTTTAATTTGGTATGTGTTTGGCAACTTTCAGTAATGGTTTCAAAACCTAAGGATATGTAATTGAATGAGAATTTGTCTATTTTTAATGAAGGTCCTTGAAATTTTACATGAAATACCTTTTTTGTAGATTTAAGTTAATAAAATTTTTCATTTTTCTTTGTTCATATTTGTTGAGATGAGATATTAAACATTTCCATTATGCAAATCAAGATCTGCTTTTTCATTCTGTTTACAAATCATCTAGAAAGGAAAATGTTCAAACTGTATTCCCTTCTCTCTGAAGAATGGCAATGAACACAAAAAATTTTTTATCCTAGTATTGTGAACTGACTCGATCGACTTCTCCGCACATGTGTACTTGGCACTGACAATTGAACTTTGTCTTTTCTGCACACAACCACTTGGTGCAGGAATAACTTGGTGCACAATAATTGAGCGCATCTCAGTATAAGGACAAACTAAAATAAACTATGGAATCAAAGCAGTTCATTATCGTACAAAAATTGAAATTATCTTTGAATTAATGCAACAACGAAATTAAAAGCCTATTTTTTGTTCATTATTAAATCGCCAGTTTGGCATGTCAGGTGCACCATTTCCATTGTACCTTGATAGATTTATGGTGTGTTAAAATTTGATTAAAAATTACGGGATTTTTTTTTCAATTCTTTTTAATAATTTTTTTCATCTTCTCATTTTATCAAAAAAAAACAAATGATGTTATGAACTGTGGATATTTTACTCTAGGGGTAAAATAATGTTGAACACCATTTTGTAATCTCCATTGTTTTCACTATGAGTCAAAATGGAGACTGGGTTCTAATTTCATTATTGCGTCAAGTTCTGATGAATCTCTGTATGACTTTCTGAGCCTTTCTACACTGTTTGAAGCCGACTTTAGATTTATGTACATGAAACTAAAGATTACCAATCAAGTAAATTGACCAAAACAAGAACAACATAAAAAGCAAATAACTAAAAATGAATTGTTTATCACTTTGAGAAGACCAATTATTATTCCAACTTTTGTTATTTTCTTTCTGTGTTGATGATAGCAATTTAAAAAGAAAACAACACCTAAAGACCATAGATAAATAGTTTTATAGTTCCAGTGGGCTATAAATTATCAAATTGATTTACATTGGTCAAATAATTTGCTAAAATAATTCAACTCAAAAAATAATGTCAATTTTTGTATCTCAGTAGTTTTAATTTCATAGTTTGTTTTTGTCGGTCCTTTTTGCCCTGAGATGCACTCGATTATTGTGTGTTGTTATCTTTGTGCTATATGCTTATGCATGGAAAAGTTGGCACCAAGTACAAGTGTTCAGAGAAATAGATGAACTGTGAACTGATATATGGGAACTTCTACACTTTTTATTCCAGCTAAAATAAAAAGAAAACGTAAAAGGAAAGTAAAAAAGAATGAAAAGGCTAAGGATTCCAGTGTGAGTCAAGCAGAGAATACTCCTCGGCCAAAAGGTGATATTCCCTTGGAAGATGAATCCACGGCAGAAAGCAAAGCCAAAAAATTTTTGAAAATCTGGAAGAAAGATAAAGAAAAGTGGAAATTCGTCAAAGCCAGACAGAACTGGTTGGTTCATCACATGTATAATCCCGAAAAAGTAAGGCAATGACATTTTCCTTAAAGTTTCATCTATCAGTGGATTACTTTTCTACAACAACATTGATTATAAGTAATTTAATGTGTATTTGATTTATAATTTCAGATTAATGATAAAAAGTTCAAGGTTGTCTTAAAGTATGTGGCTGGCATGAAAGGTCACAGTCGAAAGACAACATTGGAACAGGCCAAAAGTGTTTTGGATGCTGCAAACGGTGATGCTAATGCAAAAATACACAAGAAGATCGTACTGCCAGGTAATTGTTAGGACAACATTAAAACTAAGCCAACATACCACACCAATCACTGTAGTATGTCCAGTAATTATACAGAAATCAATAAAGATTTGTTGTGATGAGATGTTGAACATTTCCAAAATGCAAATCAAGATCTACTCAAGTATTCTTTACTGAAAAAACCCAAAACTTGAAAAATTGAAATAAAAATAATTCTTTTAGAAGTATTGAAATACTCCTGTGCATTTGTTCTCTATGCTAAAAAGTGTGCCCAGTAGCAACTGACACAAGATTACAAGAATTCAAAAAGCCCCAAAAATTGTATGAAAAAAAACTACTAAAAATAAAAAATATATTTTTAGAAGGTGTCTAGTGAAGTACCCCTGCACATTTGCAAAGTTCTTGGCCAAATGAATTGTCCAGTTGCGTGGACAAGAAAATAACCTTGGTGATCAAGGCTATGGTGATTCAATATTTAGATGAATTATGAATTCTTTTCCTGATATTATATAATTGAATTAGTCTAGTATAAGGGAGAATAACAATTCTTGCAGAATCGTAATCTTTTACCCTAATAATGAATAGAGTGATTTTCTTGGTTCTCTGTCTGTAACACTTGACCCTTCCGCTTGGAGGTAAAGTTTTGCTCATAAAAATTTTTTTTACCCACTATTTCAAACTATGCACTCTTCCAGGTAAATGAATTCAGTATTTTTAAAAAGAAAAAGAAAACATCTCAATCCAGATTTATCCGTGAATTTTTTCCCTGGGAATAACGAGTAGATCATTTGGAAAGAAAAAATACATCAAGATATAGCAATGATCAGCAAGTTAATCTTGGTGGCGCAAATTAGTGAGTTCAATCCTCATTGAATCTCTCTCTATTGATGGTCTGATACCAAACTATGTCATGTCCACAGATCATTTCAATGAAAAAAGCAGATAAAGACACAGTGTTACCAACTCCTGCTAAGTCAACATACTTATACAATGGTGAATGTAATGTATTTGTTCTTCTATCAGTAACACTCAACTTAAGGGTGAAATTTTGTCTTTAAAAAAAACTTCCTACCCACTATTTTATACTATGGACTCTTTAAATGAAACAAATTCACTTTTTTCTTCTTTTTTAGTTCATTCATAGAAATTTAAATATATCCATGGATTTTTTCATAGTTATTAATTAGCATTTAATGATAAATATCAAAGCACATCTTGTAAAATCTTACTGAAGTTTCTAATTTCATAGAGAATTTCTAACAATACGTCCTGATGAATTCAATTTGAGTATATTGTTTTGGTTATGATTCTACCGAATATGTAGTAAATTCTCATGTGTTATTTAGGGTGAATATACTCTGAGAGCTGTTTTTTTTTTTTTTTTTTTTTTTTTTTTTTTTTTAAGGGTTTAAGAGACATACCTCTTTTATGAAGCCGCTTGGCAAAATTTTTTGTCTGGAAATCTCCACTTCCAACGATTTTAATTCAACAATTATTCTGTTGTTTTAAAAGCAAATTTTATTACATGCCAAATTGGATGGAGTACTTACTCTGCAAATTATACTATCTGATATTTTCACTTTACAATGAATATAGAATTAGAGCAACCCTCTTGTCTGCTGATTTATATAACTAGGAAAAATTATTCAAGCACATATGCTGCTGATTATTTTGTTTAATGATTACATATTTCAATGTCTCCACAGGTAAACCAGGTGAAATCCAATTTGCACGTGCCCGTGAAGTTATCCAGTTGCTGTAAAAACAAACTTTTTTTTATTAAAGATTTCGCCTTCATCAACCCATTTGCTGAAGAAGAGCAAAACTGACCACAAAGAGCCTTATGTGGATAATAACCAAGTATTCAAGTTCATCTCTATTTTAAAATGAGCATCTCCTGTGAATGTGTTTTCTCTTAAGGATGGAAACACAAAATGAAAACAAAATTGCTGTTTTTGTTTCCATTTCCATTTATTTGCAAAAGCCATTTTTAATACACTACCCTGGGAATAATATTCATCTCCATGTTTGCTTGCCTTTTGAGATATATTATACGAAAAGACAGTCATTCATCCTTTGTTTGTCCATGTTTTTATTTTTTTTGTTGGAGCATAGATAATTTGATCAGTACTCATTATCCATATAAATGTTGATGTAGCAAAAATTTGTATTTCAAATTCCAAAAGCCTTACTAATCAGAATTTAAATATTTAAAATAAAATTTAGTTTAAGAATTTTAGCACAGGATGGCAAATACTGAGAGAACTTACTGCAACTGAAGATGAAAAAAAACTTGCAAGGAACCATGATTTACTGATCAGAGGACTATCATGAGCTAATTTCACTTTGGCTTGCTACTGTAAAATTATAAATTTATAAATGGCTTTTATAAACTTGAATTTTTCACATTAAGTTATTTCTCATCAGTATAGATATTCTAAAGTTATCTTTTACAATGTTGAAAGTACAGAAAAATACTTTTACAAGAAATAATATTAAAAAAATCTTTTATTTGTTGGATGCTGAAAAATATCATTTGAAAATATGTATAGTACAGCAGATGAGCTCTCAGATGAAGACCAATTGTGCTCTTTTTGGAAGGAAAAAAACATGAAATTTCTAACATAATACATATGGTAACATAAACTTTCAGATGTGGAGGGAAGTCATATTTGACCTCTGGGGACTGTGAGAGGTCAATTTCAAGATGGGTACCAGTCAACCAAGTCTCATGTTCAAATGCGTTTAATTTAGAAATCAAACTGTGAAGAAAAATAATTAGAGTGATATTTCCAACTAAGTTGGGAACACCCATTCATTTGGTGATACTTTTGAAATCACCAGAACCCAAAGAAATGCATTTAAGTCAAGATCAAATCAAAAAAGATCTTCTTTTTCTTATACATTTTGTGCTGGGAGCATGTAGCTCACGTTAGAAGTAATATCTTGCTGAAATATCAAAGTACGTGTACAGCAGATATGAAAATGACATGTTTCCGATTTCTTTAACAATGCGATCAGTAATTTACAGACCAGAATCTATGACGCCATCATTTGCAGTAATTTCTCATATTCATGATGATTTGATATGTTTTCGAGCAAACTTAACACTACAAGAAACCATTGCAAAACTTTTCATAGGTGAAAAATGAACTGGTTATGTGCATTTTAAATTTTACGAATGACATAGTTGGATTCTGGTCTGTAAATTACTATTGTGTATTTATTGTATAGTTGGGTGCATTAAGGGGGGGGGGACACCTTCCATCAGAGAAAGGGTTTCTCAACGTTTCTTTTGTGGTATCATGTGTGCTCAATAACAAAGTGAAAGTATAACACAGTCTGAACACTTGAAAGGTGTAATTTTCATTATGGCTGCCAAATCTTCAGAATGCCTATTACTTATTCATTATTCACAAGTTTTTTTTTCTACAGTTTCTTGTGTCAAGTGTGCTTGAAAACATTAAATTATCATAAATAACATTTAATGTTTTTTTACCTTGATCTTAATGCATTTACTTGGGTTTTTGTGATCTCAAAAGGAAATATCACCTAATTAAATGCGTTTGAGCTTTAGACCCTGTTGACTGGCAGCCATTTTGTCCTCAGAGGTCAGATCTGAAAATTAATCTCATGGTATGTACAGTGTTGGAAATTTCAGTCTTTCTTTTAAAAGTGTACAATCATCTTGGTTATCCACTGCACTAGTAAATTGTATACATTGAAATCTGAACCACTTTTATATTTCATTAAAATATTTTAATCTTAAGAAAAATGTTTCTGGTCATTTTCATTTATTTTTTTTCTTCATTTCTGTTATAAATTTTAAAATGATTTTACTATTCATCTTTTTATTTTTTTATGTATTGCTAAACGATGACCCACCAATCTATCTTGTTTCTATCACTTTTGGTTTAATAGATTCTTTGTAATGAAGACATTATTGAAGAGAGTTAAGATGGTTGAACAAAAAGTATTATTAAAACAAGTATATTATGACTGAAGGATTTGGTGCGTTTAAGGTTATTGTAATCCAAATCAGTTGGTTCCAAACACTTCATTTGAGATAAATTGAAAAATTATTAATTTTTTTTTTTTTTTTTTTTTTTAATAATGTAAAAGTATTTATGACAATGAATTTAATAACATTACATTCATTGTTTATCATTCAAATTTGTATATCCTTTGCCCCATGTTATTAGCTGGTTATTGTTATCTAAATGATTATGTCCCAAAATGATCGCAGTATGTGGCTCCCTCTGTATTGAAAATGGGGCAGAAGAGTTAAGCTATCAGGTCAATGACAAATGAATGGCCTTGAAAATTACAGTTTCTGTATCCTGTAAGAACACAAGCTCATTTAGAACCATAATTACTTACTCTTCTCTCTACCTGCTAATCTAATGCTTGTAAAATCCATAATGCTTCTATGATATAAGTAGCTATCATAGTTTATAAATTCATGGAAAAATCATTACATCATTCCTTATTCATTAGAATAATCAGGCACAAGACTTCATCTCTGGAACACTGTGTTAGGATTATATATGCCATCAAGTTTGTAAAACTTATCAATGTTTGGGGGGGGGGCAACAGGAAACAATTAGAGAAAAGCCTCAATCCAAACATTTGGATTGTATTACAGAGTAGATATTTTCATTAATTATGGATGAAATAAATGTTATTATGTATGTCATACTGAAGACAGGCTGATTTTAGCTCCCTTATTTAATTCTCAAAATGTTCTGCTCTTATTAAAATTCATTAATGAAATAATGAAACAATTATGTTTAAAAGTTTCTCTTCTTTTTTTTCTTTTCTTTTTGCTCCCTAGTACATCATTTTTATCTAAAAACTAAATAGTTTGTATAGAATTTTTTGTTAAATGTCAAATGAAGAATGTTCAAAGGATGATCGATTTACTTGCATCAATCCATGCCTGGAACAAAGAATCTTTTGGGATCTAAATAGCATCTGAGACCATGTCACTGCAACATTAGAGAGTTATTATTCATGGTCCTTGCTTAGTTGATATTTAGAATATCTCATTTTCTAATATAAACATGTTTAGATGATATTGTCGCAAGTTACTTTATTGCCCACAGATTTATTGGGTTTCATATGAAGTGTTTTTTTTTTTTCCTTTTGAATAGTCAAATGATTAGCTGTAGGAGAAATGACAGGTAAATATGGAGGATGCTACAAGACTTCATATCCAAATTCCTAATTTGTCTTATTGCCTCAAGATGATATGTTGCCTTATGGTTGTTGTTGAGGTCCTGAAATCCCTGTTGATGGTTCTTCATCAAGATCAGGTTTGGGTCTCCTAGTGTGGAGCCTTGTGTACTCCTTGTTGCCATTTGTAATAATTTCTCACATTCATTACATAGTTGGTTGTATTTATGAAAAAAAACTCACACTACCAAGAAATTTCTAAATAACTGTTTTTTTGACATGGGGTGGAGAGCTGGTGTGTTCAAAAGCATACTAAAAGCCTACCACAGTTTGATAATTGGAAAGTTATAATTTTCAAGATGGCTACCAAATCCTTACAATGCCCATTACTCGTTCATTATTTATTTTAAACAAGTTTTTCCAATGTTTGTTTGCAGTTTCAAGTGTGCTTGATAACACAGTGAAAGTCTATCAGAGTTTAACCACTGGAAAGGTATAAATTCCAAGATGGCGCCCAAGTTGACTGCCAAATTAGTTGGTTTGCATTCATGATAAAACCCACTCTATCCCCCAAAATGTCATAGCAAAAAGTGTTTTTTTTTTTCTGTAACATCAAATGTATTCAATAACATATTTAAGTATATCACTGTGTGACAAATGGAAAAGTGTAATTTCCAAGATGCCCACCAAATTTTTTAAAAATCCCTATTATTCGTAACATATCAAAAGTCTATCACTGTTTCACCACTGGAAAGGTGTGATTTTCAAGATGATATCTAAGATAGTCACCAAGTTCTTCAGATGCCTATTATTTAGCATAAATTCTGCAACTTTTTTTGTATTGTTTGCTCAATAACACATCAAATGTCGATCTTATTCTTATCACAGGAAAAGTGTAATTTTCAAGATGACTGCTAAATTCTTAAGATTCCCATTATTTGTTCATTATTCATCTTGGACAAATCTTTCCAATGTTGTTTTTTTTTTGTTTTTTTTTTGTTTTGTTTTTTTTTGTAGCATCAAATAATGCTCAATAACATCTAGTCAGAGCACTGAAAAGGTATGATTTACTAGATGGTGTCCGAAATGGCCACCAAATCTTTCAAAAGCCCATTATTTGTTCATAATTCATCCTAGACAAGTTTTTCTAACGGTCTTTGTAATGTCAGGTATTCTTGATAACAAATAAAAGTCTGCCAGGAATTTCTAGAACATTTATCAAAATATTTGGATTGTGGTTTGTAAGGAACTTGATATCACTTTTAATGAGTCCCACCCAGTGATGTGGATGAACATGCAAAGAGAATGCGTTCATTGAATGTGCTCATCTTTTTAGTGAACACATCAGTTTTAAAACAATGAATGTGAACAGTGTTAACTCTCTGAATAAAAAATAGTCATTTGATTCAAAAACATCCCACCAGAGACTACGTTGCCCTTTTATGAAGGATGATCTTCTGTTGGAGAAAAAAACAGTAAAAAAAAATGATTACAATAATGTCTTGCATAGCTGTGTTAACAATGCTGCCGATATATTTTTTTCAAGTTTTATACATTTTTATAATCTGAATTAATCTTCTACACCCTACTTTAAAACATAATAAAAAGGAGGTTCTTCTGAACAAGAATAGCTGGTAGCTCTTTAGAAAAACCATCATTTAATAAATGATAAATCAAACTTTAGTTGATAGATATTTACTGTTCATTAATGATTATTATTTGGAAACCCTCTGTAAACAACTGTTTCAACCATCATTTCTAATAAAGTTTAAATAACTATCAGTTAAGCATGGTTGCAACTTTATAATAGCCTTCCAAATAATGTTTATAGATAATTATTGACTGTCTATAAACAGTAAATAACTATCAACTAAAGTTTAATTGATTATCAATTAATCATTTATTATTGATGGTTATTTCAAATAGTCACTAAATAACTTGAAGCAGCTCGTTGGCAAAAAAAAACAGGAGAAATGAATGTGAACTAGTTTATTGTTGAGACTGAACGTAGTTCAGAAAAATTGAGAATTGTAAATTATGAACATGAAGTGGTTCATTTCAATCTGTGTGAACTAGCACAACACCTCTGTGTCTGTGATTCTTCTTCTTTTGCTTCGGAGTTGAAATAAGACCTTATTTGTATTGTTTTTCCCTCATTGTCATAAAATGAATATTGTCCTCATTGTTCTTTCGATATTCCCTATAGTTACTGATTTCCAAATGGTGCCGAATCTGTATTAGTCAGACTGTGGTAGACTTTTGATATTTTTCCATCTTGAATACCATCTTGAAAACTACATCTTTCCTATGGTTATAATAAGATAGACTTTTGGTGAGTTATTCAGCACATTTGATACTACAAAAAACTGTTGGGAAACTTATGGTAAAATAAATAATGAATGAGTAATGGGCTTGAGAAGAATTTGGCAGTTATCTAAAAAATCACACCTTCCCTGTGATAGACTTCTGATATGTTGTTGAGCACACTTGATACTACAAAAGGCATTGGAAAAACAAATTTAGTGTGTTAATGATCAAACCAGGCACCACCAAAAACTGTTGAGAAATCTTTATTTAGCAATCTTGGGGGCAAAGTGATTTTTTTTCTCTATAAATGCATCTGGCTATTTGATCAATTTGAGAAATTACTGCAAATGATAATGTCATAAATTCTGGTCTGTACATTTTTAAAAAGTTGACTTTTTCTCATCTGCTACACAGGTAATTTGATTTTTCAGTGAGATATTGCTTGTAACATATCTTCATTTGGGAGAAAAATTTTGGACATAAGACCTTGCACTATCCCTCAAGGTTTATTATTGGTATTCATATTTCCAGACATGAACTTGTTAAACACTTTGCACTTTAGTAGTGTTCACTCCAAATGCATTCTTGACATCAGTAGCTTGAGCAGCAGTTTGGCTCATTTTGAATCTATACACCAAAATAAGTCTAACTTCTTAGGTAGACATCATTTCTGTTAAGGGCTCTAAAACTCCAATAATGATGAACTTATTAGACCTGAGGAAATTCTATGGGTGTTGACAAGATAATCCATTATCTCATGCCTCTGCTCTTCTCAATCCTTACACTGTTTTTCTTCTAAAAAATTTTTATTTTCTTTTGTGCGTGTGTGTGATTTTTCTTATATCATGGGTAATCTTTCTCATACACTCAAAGCATGCAGATTTATTTTCAAGTATGCGTTCACACACCTTGGAATGGGTCATTTTTGCCAGAATTGGAAATATTTTACTGAATATCATAGAATATTTAAGATTTTATGCATGTACAAATATCATTTTAAATTGGCACAGGTTGTACCTCTCTTATCCGGTGCTCTGTTCCGGGAAATTCCCATGTCTGGCATGTTTTAATCTGCTGCCATGAGTTCGTTTGTCTGTTATTAGAGTTCTTTGAACTGTAATCTTTGTGGTTTATGAACCAACTTGTTAAATTGAATGTGTAAAAACCTCTGTTGGAGACCAATTCGAAGAACTCGAAAGACAAAAACTCTTTATTTTAACATTGTTCAAAAATAATTTATGTTTAATTCAATCGACAGAGTGGCAAATTTTGAGGTCATCACCTGGCTTCCGGCTCCTGAATTATTTGCTAAACAATAACTCTGAGATGATTATGGTGGAAAGGAAGCTTGTTTTCTACACTTGAAATGGAGTGTTATAGATTTTTTGATGAAAATTTTTTCCAATACTCCTTCTTGGAAATAACACGAAGATTATTACAATGAAATTGGCATGGATACTAGTATAGGATTGCCAGTTATAAGTATCAAAGTCCTATTTGGTTGGGAGTAATGATAGAAGTAGTGGCACCAAGTTGTAGTAGTCTCTGGAGAACAAAGGAGTTCACATCTTGAGTTTGCCGTCAAACACATGACAACATGGAGATAAGTTGAGGAAGGTGGAAGTCAGCCATGACAGTTCCAGATGTAAACATCCAGTTGACATGTTGCCTTTGTTAGAAGTAAGAGTTTTATGCACAATTTTCAGATGGTTGGACACAAGATTAAACAAAAAGTTCATAAAACAAGTTTCTAGACAAACAATAAAACATTAATTTAATGGATCTGCAAAAAAGACATTTCTAAACAATACAGTCAAAGCTAAAGAGGGGAACATTTGAACATTAGGACAATCGTTTTTTTAGCCGGCCCAATTAAGAGAAATGAAATTATGAAGGAGAGAAGGAAGCTAGTAGAATAGAAAGATTTGACCTATCTAGTCATGGCTGTGAATTTACAAGGCGGATAGACAGAAATGTATTGTTTCCATAATGCTTGGTTATTTTGAAGACCAAAGCATAATTATCGGATATTGAGGGATTGAGCAAATATAGTATATTTGTGACTGTTATGTAGGAACAGATTGCTAGTTAATTTAGGTGGGACAGAGGTGTGGATATGCATTAGGTTAGAGAAAGAGGACACAATTATTAGCCGGGCATATGAAATAGATCTCAACATTAGTGAAATGAAACTGCTAAGGTTTGCTGCAGTGATTGGTCCCAACAAATCATACCAGGCGGGAGCTGGGGGTGTTAATTGGTTCTTGCAAATTGGAGCTTGATTTTAACTGGAAATAGGGCACAATACTAGTTTAAATCATTGTATCGAAATGTTGATTGTGTTGTGATCATCAGTCCAATCCTGTTAATGCTTTGTCTGTGCAAACCTCTGGAGAAAAAAAAACAAAATAAATCACTAAAAGTTATCAAAATTTCTTAATAAGTATACACTGGTTGTCCTATATTGACAAACTATGAAATTGCAGTTGAAGTAACCAAAAAAATAAACAAGCAAAATTTTCCCTATTAATTTTTTAGTATTAGTATTATTATTAAATACCTAGGAGCTAAAAGTCAGGTGATGTCAGCATTTTGCCAATCTATTAAAATGCGTAAGTTAATAATTTCCATTCATAATAGTATAAATTATGTATTAAAATATTTTGTTCAGTTTTCCACACTTTTAGAAAAATCATTAGAAATGACAAATTACTAAAATTTATTATGAAGTGCAAGGACATCATAGAATCCATTAAAAATCTCAAATGGCGATGGGCTGGCCATGTTGCAAGAAAGGCAGACAACCGATGAACATCACGACTCACGACATGGATCCCCTGAGATCACATGCGCAACCAAGGCCGGCAGAATATTAGATGGAGAGACGAGCTAGACAAATTCAGGAAATACTGGCTCTGCGACGCCCATGATAGAGAAGTGTGGCGAATCCTGGGGAAGGTCTATGTCCAACGACAGACGTTAAAAGACTGATGATGATGATAGTGTGAAAAAAAATGTTCTGTCCATTGGCATTTTCTGAGGCCCAGCGATGACCTCATCCCAAGGTTGCTGGTTTAAAGCGGAACTAATGTTGTCACTTCCCCTCGAATTTTTATATCCAGAATTGAGTTTTTTAAAAATATAGATTTTTCTGAAATAAAAATGAATTGTAATTCAACATTTGTGATCAATAAAATTTAATTTCTTGAACAAAAATTAATTGAAATTTCAAAAAAGGTCAGACTCACTTTCACATACCATGAATTAAATTTGATAAATTTGAATTTGTAAAAGGTGATTAAAAATTGCTAGTTAAGGATTATTGGTTCAGATGAACACTTTTCAGATATTTTTAGATAAATATCTAAAAAAAATTCCGTTATCTAATAAGTTTTTAAAAATATCTAAGTCTCATTAAAAATATATATCTAGATGTGAAATACCTAAACACAATTTTTTTTTACGTCTAAACGCGTAAAAGAATTATCCAGATTTGAATGCAAAATATAAGTGGCAGCACTGGGTATAACTCTACAATTAAATGTACAACTTCCCTTCATTTCCCTTCCAACTGACTCGGGAGATAATACAACTTAATTTTGAAACACTCCCAATGATTATTGGCGACACACAGTTTGGAAAACTCTGCCATAGATAATGAATCGCTTCGGCATAATCATTACAACAGAATATATAAATCATAATTGGTAGTATATGTAGTATATCCCCTCCCCCCACGTGTCATTGTACTTCCTCATGAATTTTCTGTAATCAAGGGAGATAATTGAATCTACTCAGCACTCAAGATTATTGTTTGTTGCCTTAGTGATCGTCAATTTGGAAAATGGCTGAATCCACACCCAACAGTAACTCAAGAAAGCTCCCACCGATATCTCCTCGTTCTTTACCGTCTCCATCAAAACGGAAAAAGAAAAAGAGAGCTCCAAATAAGTTGAATGGGGAACTTAACAGCAGTTTCCAAAAGTCTCCTGATTCTGATTTGAGTCCAGACCCTAACAAACTTCAGCGTGAAGAAATCTTGGAGAGAACAAAAAGTAGTAGAATTCTTCCACCAATTGAACCTTCTCAATCATGTCCAGAAATCGGGGCCAAGGAATCTCAATCACCCGAAAAACGGAAAAAAAAGAAAGTACTAACTTCATATTTTATTATTTTTTCAATTTTCTTTCTCGAAGTGTCTTAAAGTGAATACTTTAAAATCCTCAGGAAGCCATTTATCAATTTTCTTTTTTGAAGTTTTGTTGTGATTGCTGTTTAAATCTTTATTCCCTCCTGTTCTTACAGTCTTCCCTTTTACCCTTCCAAGGGAGATAACTGGGTTAGTCAAAGCGGGATATTGTTTTAATTCTATTCGATGTATTACGAATCTTTATTATTATTTCGGCTTTTTTTTTCTTTTTTTTTTTTAACCGGCTGGCGTTCATGAAAAAATATTACCTTAAGTAGATTATGAAAGCTTTAAACGAACGAAGGGAAGAAAAAATATATAAATCTTCTTGACGGGCTAGAATGAAAGTTGGTGGTATAAACAACTTCCCTTGTTTTCCCCTCCAACTGACTCAGGAGATGAATCCTTTGAAAGATACTCAATAATACAACTTATTTTTGCAACACGTCTAGAGATTATATGCGACACACAGTTTGAAAAGCTCTGCCATAGATAATGAATCACTTTAATACAATCATTGCAGCAGAATATATAAATCATATTTGGTAATAAATATAGAATATCCCCAAGTGTTGTCAGATGTTATTATTTGATTTTGTCATCTTTATTCTTAACTGCCACTTTTTGATCGATTATCTATCATCTGGGCAGCAAAAGTTCTGAAATATCATCTTCACATGTACACACCGTTTTTTGCTCTTGGACGCCCTCTCTCCTCTAGTCCGCTTGGCTCAAACCTACTCTGCCTAATGGTTATTCTGCCACTGAAGAAAATGATGATGCTGTGAAAGTCATTTTCGTGCAGAGTTATTTGGCAATATATAACAAAAAAATATCACAATTGGAAGCTGAAATGTTGTAGAATTGTTGACATTCATTTAATATTTAGTGACAAGTTCTATGAAAATCTCTTGAACTTCAATTGTCTATCTGGTAATTATTATGGTCACATGAATGTAAGAATTAGTTCAGAGCCATATCTGGTCATTATTTCATTACTGTGTGTACTCTTTTCTCTGCTAAATATGGCTCAAACTAAGTAGTTATTTCTTGCAATTCTTTTGCTGAGAGTATATCTGGCTTTCTCTATAGTTGGTTCAAAGGTTTTTTGTTTTTAATTTAAAAACAAAAATCCCTTACCAGATTTTGAATAATCTCTATTCTATTGTTAGATAAGATTTTTTGTGTTAGGTGAAATCTTCAACTTACTGACTTTAGTTTCATTGACAATTTGTAAAACATAATTTATCAAAATTGTGCAAAATTATCGACTGTTGATATATTTATCTCTAATGTTTTGACTTAGAGTGAACAATCGCCAGTGTTTCATAGTGAACAAGCATCAACAGACAATGGGCTTGATGAGCCACAGAATAATGGAACTCCAAGAAAGAAGAAAAAGAAGAGAAAGAAAAATGCAAATGATGGAGAACAAGTGGCTGAAGAATATCTTAGTACACTTCTTCATGACTTGGGTAGCATTGAAGAAGATGTTATCACAAGTCCTGAGCCTCCTAGAGATATTCCAAGCTCTTTAGGGACTCCCATCATACTCAGTCAGCCTGCTGAGATGCTCTACATTGAAACCAATCGTAAGTTTTTATATTTTCCCTGTCATATATTATGTAAATTTGATAAATCTTTATATGTATGCATGTTTTAAATTGTAAAACTCCAAGTGGAGAAGAATACAAGACAAAAAAAAACAGATGAAAAGAAATGCTTCCAAATGCCTAAGATGAAGCCTGTAGAAATTTGCAATGTCATAAATGAAGATCCTTTGATATATCCTGAGTTTTTGAAACTAAAGATTACTTTTAACTGCTGATAAAGACAGAATCTCATAAGCCTTAGGGATGATAAGAGGGATTTTTTCAGCTTCATGCTGGAATGTAAAAAGTTATATTGTTAGACTCCTAAAGGCTGGTCGATTGATTATATTAATGTTCCTCCATTCATTAGAAAAACTTGACCTAATCACTATATGCATTGTTTTTACACTTTCAAAAACACATACACATTTAGTTTAATTATTGAGGTGTTTGAGAAACATTTGTTAGTTATAGTTATATAGAAATAACTAGAAATGAGTCATATTTCCGGAACAAATTAAGCTATAATATACATAGGATTTTTTATAATTTTTTTCATTGACTGAATCAGTGATGTATTATAAAAGTGAGAACAAAAACCTGTAAAGAAGCCTTTATTTAATGTCAGTTTATTTTGCTTGTAATTTGTAGTAACATTTTGATGCTTCTATTGCAGTGTGTTAAAACTTCTTCATCCTTAATTTTGTTGTGAGCAATTTGGTTTCTCTCTTCCACACCAAAAGACAAACCAAGTGAATCACCTAAATACATTCTTTAGAATTGTAGTAGTTACTTGCAAAACTTCTCGACATTTTCATGAAATATATATAAAAATACATTTTTGCTCATATTCGATATGTCATATATTGTAATTCATTTCTTATTTACTGAATTAAAAAAACAGTTTTCCATCAAAATCCCTGGAGCTACATATAGATAGATAAAATGATTTTATGAATGTGTATTTAGAAGACCTGTCTTTGCCATATCTAACTTTTATCTATAAATACTTTCATAACAAAGTGTAAAACAGCTTTATGAACAGGATATTATGAAAGAGATCTGACAAAAAAAGTTGAATAAATGAAAGTTTTGGGTAATTTTATGCCTTCGGAAAAAAAGATGAGAGCTAAAATTCCATGACACTCAGTCTTCAGTCATCATGACTTTATCTTATTAGTATCTTTGTGGAGACATAGAAAGAGTAAAGGTGGTGCTGTGGTAACATACTGCAAGAGAACAATAAGCTTTCTTTAGTCTGTAATAGACTTTCTGTATCCATCATTTTACTTTTATTTCCCCATTCACCTAGGTTTATGCAACTGATAACATTTTTGATTCTTTTGATTTTTGCAGGAAAGTTCAAAGCTACTCCCAAATCTAAAGCAGTAATAAATTCTACTGAGCCTATTCCAGTAAATGAAGACCAGTTTCATCCAGTTGGAAGTATTCCACAGCAGACCACATTAGAATTTGCTATCAGCACCCACCAAGTTTGGAAATGCTTGTGCCTATTTATCCATGGCCTTACTGCTGGTATTGGTCTATGGCATATTGTCATGGTTACTATACTCTCTCATAAGGGGTACCAAGAGTTCCTAGAAATCTATGGTGGGCTGGCCTTACCCATCCAGAGCATCTTTTATACTCTACTAGTTATTTGTGTGGTATCTGTTTGTGACAGGTAAAATCATTTTGTTATTTGACTTTTAACAATTTTATTGTATTGTATAGGTAATCTTTCCTTATTGACCTGTTTTCCACTATGAGATGAAAGATCCCAATTATTATAATATATGCTATAGAAAAATATTTCTTATGTGTTACATGTGTATTGCTTTTTAAATGCTATGAAATTTTTGATTAAAATTGTTGCTCATTTAAAAAACCTCTCAGAGACTTATACACACTCTGTCTTGAAAGCCATGTCCTTTAAAAAGTGTATGGATTATAGAATATTTTACAAAAAGAATAATCATTTATTTATTTAGAATCAGATTCAGTTTTAAAATATTTTCCTTTTGTTTTATGTTGGTAGAAAGTCAACTTTCATGACATCATTTTCATTTTATAAGCTTTCAAACATTTCCTACTGGTAGAAAATTAAGAAATATGCAATTTTTTAGATTTTAATAGTATTTTTTACAAATTAATCTTGAATTAGGGAAATATAATATGTGCTAGATAATTTGTTGTATTTAAAAACTTTTAACATAAGTTATTTGTTTTATTTAACCATATATTTAAAAGTATCAAAGCAATGTCTGATTACATAAAATCATGATTGCATGAGTTATTTTCCCTTGTTCTTTATGCACACCATAAGATGAAATGAAAATTATTAGGTGTCTGTTGCAATGAATGGCACCATTACTTTGAAAATATTTTTGGTTTTAGGGTCAAATTACAACATACTCAGATTAGTCTTCCTGGATATTGCTAGAGAGTTCAATCCTTCATTAGGTTCTTTATTATTGAGAACTTGTGTCAGGCTAAGCCCAGTAAATATCTATTCTATTCAATAAAAAAAGTAACAATTTTCCCCTTAATATCTAATTTTTTTTTATAAGGAAAATAGCACTATTACTATTATTATAAACATAGTATCAGATGAATTAAACTTGAATTTATTATTATTGAAAAATTAATAAACAAACATCAAGATTCTATTCGTACAAGTACCTTGATATTTTCTTTGTTATTTTTATTGCAAACAAAATTCCAATCCTGAAAAGCACATCTTTTTAGTTACACGGCTGATTATAAGCACAAAAATGACAATGCCTACATCAACAGATGTCCGCTGATAAATTTTTATTGTTGTCTACTACTACACATAATGTAATCATAATTTGTTGTTTTCCCATAGTTTCAACCAAATTTAAGACTCAGTTTCTTTATCATCACATTTTTATAGTAATGGAAATTTGCCTCAAGTGGTTGAAGCAATTTTCTGAAAATTATGTTTTACTGCAGGAAAATGGTTCTATGCTTTAGATATTTCATTGATGCAGGTTTAAAACTATAATTCAAGAGTTCTGTGAATCTGGTCTGTCCAAAAACTAATGTTTATAATTTTAAAATATAGAAGACTAAAAAGAAAATAAAAAGATCAAGCTGTATTTTCTGATGTGTATTGAATGAATATTACCTTAATTTCTTTGAAATTTTTTAATTTTTGATAAATATTAAATTTTAATATATTTGCATTATACATACATTGTAGATTTTTTTAAAATATTACTTCTGCTATGATTGCACGGCTTCTTTAGGACTTGGTCTGAATTTTAGATTGTAACATTAAGTTTTTGTTTTCATCTGAGTTGTCAAGATGACCAATTGTGTGCAATTGGATTATGGCAATAAATTCATTTATACTAAAAGATATAAATTCAATTGTTCAAATAAATAATCTCTTATTTCCAGATTAAATAGTGATAGGCCCCCTTTAGGTATTTTGAAGGAATTAACTGGAAACCTACTCTAATGGGCAGATTTTCACTTGCTTATTTGATGGATCTAAGTGACTCAATCCCTACAACAGTTTGCAATCCAAAGGATAGATTCATGGCTGAGATAGTTGCATATTTTCTACCTGTGCTAGAAGTGTTTATACCCAGATAAAAGCCAGGACTTCAAATGCAGATTTCCTGGGCAAGCAGGCCTGTCTCACTTGAAAAACTAGAAGGGCCTCTCCTTATTTGGTGTTGTGCTTTAGTTCACAAAGCATTTGTGTTGTAAGTATTTCTGTAGAAAATCTTTTACAATGAATTTCAAACTTCAAAAAGATGAAAGGAAAAATTATTATTAAGGTGATATTAATGTCTAATGAATTGCCTTTATCAAAAATGTCTATCACAGAAACCTAAATTGATATTTTTTGTTTTTGTTTGTTAAAGGTATGACATAAGCAACATAACACACAGTTTTCTTTTGCGTTCACTTACCCTACAGACTGGGGCCATCTCTGTCATCATCTATTTCGTGTGTCTGATTCTCAGTGTCACTGTGGCTAATATTGATGACAAAATGTATCTGCACAACAATAATGCTGGATTCTTCAATACCTCTCAGGTAAACAATACAAAAACATTTTTTTTATTTTACAACTTGAATCTTTCAGTGTTGATTGAACATTCAATAATTTTGTCAGTGCTAAAGCAACTGAATATAAAGATTGCAAACATTGAGATATTAAAATCATTCAAGCACATAACTCTTGTATCTGTAATCATGAGTTTACAATTTAGCATGTGTCTGCTAATTTTCATTCATTTTATCTATTCTATTACCAACTTCTAACCACCATGAGGCTGTCGGCTAATGTTCATAAAAGAAGTGCAAATCTAGTTGAAGTCAATCGCACATGTGAATACTTTATGGGAACTAAATACTTTGTATTAAAGCAGAAAATGTAACATACACCAGTTTATATTTTATCTCTTATAAATTTGTGTTATGGTAACTTGAATTTGGGGGGTTTGTTTTTACTTAATTTTTGAGTGGTGAACTTTTGATCAAGTGTTATTTGAAAGCCAAAACATGTTTTGATACATTTTGATTATTTCACAGTAAATGTTTTTGTATTTAGTTTCTATAATTTAAATAGTATATCCATTCATCCAGGCTGTAAATCAAGACAAGTTTTAGTGAAAAGTCCTTGTTTAGCACTAATTATTTTATCAACATTTTACAACCAGTGTTTGAATTTGACTCTTGTTTTTAAAACAAAAAGTGGGCTCAAATGCTCGTATAAACAAATAGTATGAATAAAGATTGTAGCTTCATTCAGACCAGCTTATTGTCAATCTCCAGAGAGTGGATTTCATTCAAAAGTCAAATGTAGTTATTTCTATGTTGGCCTTGAACTCCACTGTTCCAAATTGCCAGATTTAGCTCACTAGTATTAGCCATCATTTTCCTTCAATTATATTGAACATGAATCCTACCTTACAAGGGAAATGATATACAATAAAATGCATATATCTATGGTCTTTCATTTACATTTAATTGTAAATGACTAATAAATATTAGTTATTTGGAATATTTTGTTGTTTTTACATGTTTAAATTCATTATGTACTTTTGTTTTCCAAAGATTCGTTAGATTTGTATCAAGCAGTATGCATGCCTCATATGTGATCAGATACCATAAAAGGAGACCCTCATAAATAATTTCAAACTCTAAAGAAATTCTTCAATGAAAACAAATAAATTTAACTTTTATACCCTCCTTAATTTCTCTTCAGACTGATAACAATATTTCTATTTTCTTGAAATATTTTAAGTGTAAGTTTACACATCTGTTAAAAAAAACAATATAATCAATACAGCCAAGTTGTTCCATCACTACATCTTTAGAGATCAACTTTATTCTTGGATATATAAGTATTCAGATACTTAAGAAAACCATTTCGATGCAAAAAGACCTACATATATATACACAAAAATACACTTGCACTTACATTCATGAAAGTGATATAAAACTATCACACTTATTATAATAAAAAATATGTTTAAAAACTATACTAATCAATTATGATCTGTCATACAGTCTTAACCATTACTGATCTTATATTGTTGTTATCATTTCATTTCAGGAAGTGGAAGAAGATTTGGCTCTGTGGAAAATTATCAATATTCTACGTGGTGTTGGTACTGTTCTTGGTTGGTTTGTGTTGTCTATCTCCCCGAATGCTGACCGATTGACTGAAAGTCTCTCAGAGGTTACAGATGATGTTATAGGAATCATTGTACAACAGGAAGGCAGAATAAATGCATAAAATTGCTAAAATGAATGGAAAATCACATATCAACATTGACTTCTCGGAGAATCCTATAAGATACCCCCAGAAAATATGCTCTCTGAATAGCATTTCTGTTCATAAGTTAATATGTATTTAGGAGGTGTAAGATGGCATAAAGAATGGGATTGGCTGAGATGGTTTATATTTTTTTGTGCTAATGCCCTTGGGAATGACATGTAGCCATCTCCAACCTTCCAACACATCATAGGCTAGCATGACAGCAGGGTAAGGTCCATCCCGAACACATCATAGACCAGCAGGACAACAGAGAAAGGCCCATCAACCCTCATGTCTTACAACTTGGGGAAGGCCCTTGTTCAACAAAAGACTTTTAAAGAATAGGCTGATTTTAAACAATGTACTTAAATGTATATAAAAGCAAATGAGAGCTTCTTCTCTTGGATGTAATTAAATTACTTTTGCTTGAAGTTTATTTTTTTGTAAAGAAATTTTGTTTATTGAGAGATTCAAACTATGAACCAAATTCAAGTTTACATCTGATTTTGATCTTTCATTGGTTTATAGCCTTTTTTAATTGAATGATATACAGTTTTGCTTTTCGTTGGTCTGTTTCAGATTTTGTTAGTACCATGTTTAGATGATTCACTACAGTACTACATGTATGTGCAGACTATTGTAAGGGGAGAGAACTCAATAAATTTTTGGAAAAAAGTTCTGGAGGGTCAGGCGTGTGTTTTGTTTTGCATCACTTAGCAGAGAATATAGCCAAGCGTATCAGCCAATCAGCTGACTGTAAATATAAGGGAGGCAACTCAAAAATTTCTTTTAATGAGGTATTTCCCTTTTGAAATGATTTTTTTTTTCATGCACATGTATAAGTGAAAGTAAATATACTAGCAAATTACCTGTAAAAAATGAGAAAATTTTATTTATTTCATATAGATGTATATATTCATTTATTTGGATGAAATAAACTTGCAAATACCAAGTTAGGAGTTTATTTTTGTTACATTTGTTATTATTTTCATATTGATGTAATGAACAAAGGTTATGTAGCAGCAACAAGCTGTTATGATTTTTTTATTTCTATTTTTATTCAGACTATCCTCATCTTGGTTGTTTTTCATACAACGTTTTGGCTGTTGTACACTACAGCCTTCAGCAGGTAGGTGTGGGGAAGTAACGAACCGAACCCTTTAGTTAACCGACGGGGGTATATTGACCACACTCCCCTCTTAGTATTAGTAGTATTATTATTGTCTCACGCTGGAATTGAACCTAGAACGATCAGATTATTTGCAATAATTTTGTCTGATTCTTTAACCACTACGCTATGTATCCATGTGGACAAGCTGTTATGAGTTGACTGACATTCTTTATCTTAATTTACACCCTATATTCAAGCTATGTAGCAATGACCCAGCATGTTTGGTACGTCTGTTAATCTCTAAGTCACATGTTTGAATCATGACAAGGCTTTATTAATTTTACGCATTAGTTTGCTGTAGTATATATATATATATATATATATGTATATATATATATATATGTATATATATATATATATGTATATATATATATATATGTATATATATATATATATGTATGTATATATATATATGTATGTATGTATATATATATATATATGTATGTATATATATATATATATGTATATATATATATATATGTATGTATATATATATATATATGTATATATATATATATATGTATATATATATATATATGTATATATATATATATATGTATATATATATATATATGTATATATATATATATATGTATATATATGTATATATGTATATATATGTATATATATATATATATGTATATATATATATATATGTATATATATATATATATGTATATATATATATATATGTATATATATATATATATGTATATATATATATATGTATATATATATATATATATGTATATATATATATATATGTATATATATATATATATGTATATATATATATATATGTATATATATATATATATGTATATATATATATATATGTATATATATATATATATATATATATATGTATATATATATATATATGTATATATATATATATATATAGATATACATATATATATATATATATATATATATATATATATATATATGTATATATATATATATAGATATACATATATATATATATATATATATATATATATATATATATATATGTATATATATATATAGATAGATATACATAGATAGATAGATATATATACATATATAGATATATATACATATATATATAGATATATATACATATATATATAGATATATATATAGATATATATATATATCTATATATATAGATATAGATATATATAGATATAGATATAGATTTATATATATATAGATTTATGTATATATAGATATATATATATATTGATAGATTGATATATATATATGTATAGATATATATAGATATAGATATAATGTGTACTGTAGAGAGTGAGACAGACTTGGGAGTGAGGTGTTTAGAGGTAAGGTTTATCAATCCTTTGAAGTAAATTGTCCAGACATGTTTCGGGATTCTTCCCATCTTCAGTGGTGTGTGCTGTGTGAGTCTGTGTTAAATATATATATATATATTATATATATATATATAATATATATATGTGTATATATATATTGTAGTCTCTCCAATGTTTCAAACTTGATTATTTGTGAATTTGATAATGATAGTAGAGGGAAGCTAATCTCACAGACATTTAAGGAAAAATTATAATTTTTTGTTCTCAATTTTTTTCATGTTTTGGCTCGAAAGAAAAAATCCAAAAATTTATTTTAAAAAAGACTAACAAATTTCCATTGATTATAATCTGAAATCAGTTTGTTTTGATTCTGGGTTTGTGTTTTTTAAATTTTACCAGCATAACTTTAAAAATGGGTGTTGACAGCTTATTGATAATGGGTAGGTTGACGAAATCTTTTTCTAAAATGGTGATCGGAAGCGTGATCAAAAATTAACTGAGAATTAAATTTTAACTTCAATTGAAAAAAGCAAAACAGCTATAAATGCTTGAAAAAATTCAGATAGGCTGTATTCAAATTGTGTCTAGAATAACTCGGTAGAGTCTTTGAGTTGACATCTCTGGCCATCCATACTTACAAAAAAGCTTTTATTGAAGAAAAATAAAACCTTATACTGTACAGCATATTTTTGTATAATGCAGTTTTTCGCAGTATGTTGCAACCCCCACCCCAAATATTTCCATTAAATTATTCAAAACTGAACTGTGAATTGCGCAAATGAAAAACCCATGAAAGGCAAAGGATAATCATTTGATGATTATGGGGGTAAGGGACTGCACTCCAAGCTTGACAGACAGTAGATCTCAGGCACTCATCAGAGGCAAGGTGATTAATTAAGTAAACAAAATAATCAACGCATGATGGAAAATCAACACAGAGGAGATGGTATCTTTACCCATGCCAACACCTGTTCTGCAACCTATGAGTACACATCATCCAGGAGAAATAAAAACAATAATAATCCTGTTGACCAGGGTTTTTTGTTCTCTCTTTTTTTCCATGTGGACTTCTCCAACAGAGGAGCTCTCAAGTGATTGATTCCACTTTCTTTTTCCAAGCACCTGTGAAATTCTCCTGCAATCCCATTTGACATTCATTTACTAGGACTCTCGTGTTTCACCATATCTAAGTCTGATTGGACTTCAGCACTTCTTGCTGTTTACTTGCTTGGTCTCTTATCTGTAACTGGGTCTTGTGTCAGAACTCTGAACTGGCCATTCACTGATTTCAACTCCTGATTTTCAACTCTCAAGTGTCTCTCTCTAACTACCTGAGACCTCCGGTTTCTAAACAGGGTCTTTTCTTTTTGGGGGTGGCCAGCATAACAATGTAATGTCCTTCAAATTTTCTAAAAGTTGATTGTATATCTCTGTCCTGCTTTGATTGATTAATCTCACATAAGTTGGTGAATTAATGCGAAGCCCACAGCATTCTAAAAGTATTTGTAAATACATCAATCAGTCATTAAAGTGCTATTGTCATTTTGAGTGACTAACTGAGGAAACAAGCTTCAGACAAGATTATGTTATCATCTAATCTTAGATCTCATGGAATTTATAAATGCTTGAATACACTGACTGTAGAAAATTGTGCTTTGTGAAAATTAAAAATTATGTCAAAGTTCTTTTTTAAACTAATAAAGAAAAGTGAAATCAGTTTATAGTTGAAAATCTGATTTCACAAAAATTGCAAAATAAAGACAAATTTGATATTCAGTCTAAGAAAATGTTATTAACTACAGATATTATACTACCTTAGCTGGGAAGTAGGTTCCTATGTCTTTCTGGAAAAGTTGGATTTTTAAATAGTTTTGTAAGTAGATGGCAGCCTTCTGGTTCAGTGTTCATTGTTCTTTGAAACATAATTTGAACCAATTCAAGTGAAGAATTTCTTTACTGCATATGGAACATTATCTTTGAGTGGGGTTGGGGGCAAAGGATATATTTCCATTTGGGGGAGCGACTAAAGGATATATTTGGGTTGGAGGAGTTTGGTATCAAAGATGAGTGCTCTTTAAACTATAAGATTGGGTATTGTAAGACTTATTGCATGGAATGTACATTGAATAATGGGTAGAATACTGGAGAAAGGAAATGGCAAAATGGAGTCAGTCTTTAATACCATGATCATTTTTCAGAAAAAGCATGTACTTGGAAGCTACTTCACATTCCCCAGCAAAGAGAGGGGAAGTCAAAAATGCCAGCTAAAATTAAAATTGCAAATTAAAAAGTTGAAATTAATCACATGGTAAAGAAACAAAATGCTGCCGATGAAATATTAAAAAAAAAATGAACTCTCTCACTCCCTCTCTATACATATCTATATTAATACTTGAATTTTTTGTTTGTCTGTATATCTATGCCTCTTTTCCACAAAACCTACCAGGCCTATCCACAGAATATCTTGCATGGAGACTTGGGAGAAGTCACCTGAGAACAGGCTTTGTGAGGTTGATTTCTGAGGTAAATCGAGGTCACCTGAGGACATTTCTGGTTATTTCCAAACTATTTTCCAAGTTTCAGACCGCAATTTAGCACCTATAAAACTGAAATTGGGCATAGAGCTACACCTTTCCATGGCAAATCTCTTATGTAATGCAGAATTGACCTATAAGGTCATTTGATGCTAAAAGAGATCATTTCTAGCCAATTTTCAGAATGGTGAACAACAATTTTGCAATGAGGATGCTGAAATTTGGGTACATCTCAGTGTAAATATCATATCTATGTGACTTCTAAGGTTAAGGTTACTAGAGGTAATTTAGGTTCATTTGACAACAATTTTCCATGTTTTGGGCTTCAATTTAATACCTATGGAACAGGACTGTCAAAGGTTATATACAATATAAAATCACACACTGAGGTCATTTCTGGCCATTTCTCTGAGTAGTGAGTCATAATTTTACACTAAATATGCTGAAATTTAGCATATGGGTGAAATCACCTTAAAGGTAACCTGCTAAGCAAGGTTGATCTTGGAGGTCATTCAAGGTCAGTTCTGGTCATTTTCTACTAATGATGATTTTGTGCCTTTTGAAATGAAGGAATAATTTTCTTGGCAAAGAAAGGTAAATTCTTAAAGGCTAAGGTATATAGAAAAGTGATTTGGACATCAGGGTCATTTGAGGTCACCATGTATCATTTCTAGTGATTTCTAGCAAATTTACATAGTTTTGGGCCACAATATGGCACCTAGAATACAGAAGTCTTCATTGAGGTACATGTTCACTCTAGTGATGTTTCATGTATTTTCAAACGTCATATTAGTACTTAATACTTGAAAAAAACCTTCAGCATTAGGATTTACATATATATCATATGAATATATTATATATATATTTATATATATTATACATGTGTGTATTATACATATATTATACTATATATATATGATGAAATGAAAGATTTGCTGGACGAAAACATTTGTTTTTACTCTATTTGGGCTTCTTTGGGAAAATGATTCAATTCATTTCAGTGAGGATGTTATTTCACATGTGTATTTTTCAGAGTGAAGAACCTTCCTCTTATTCTATGTATGTATCTTTTCTTTTTTCTTTTCATTGTTTAGTTGTAGGTCACTGCTTGTTTTGTCCTACATACAGGAGATAAATTACTGACTAGTAGTTGTATATCAACATGGTATGCTGTAGACACTTTCTTTATCAGTGTGTTGTTAAACCATCAGCTCTTATTGGCATGTTTCCTTCCAGAAACTATTCTATTCTTACTTCCATCCCATATATATTTAGGTATATTCTAGGATTGTTTTGTTTCCGTATATCTAAGATGAGTATGAAAAAGAGATTGGGTTGTTCTTAAAGGCACTGGGGGTATATAGTAATAATAGTGTTAGTGTTAATAGTAACACTGCTACTACAATTATTCATAATAATGAGAGGAATGTTTGTTGATTTTAATGCAACACCAATTTTTTCTATTCAATAATTCATTCGTTGTTCTACTGGTAATATATCATGTGTATTATATAGGACTAATTATATATATATATTTTTTATATATATATTATATTATGCATATATATTTTATATATTATGTATATCATATGTATATATATACATATATTATATATATCATATATAATATATATATCATATATATTATATATATTAGGTATATATATATATATATATATATTATGCATATCAGATATACATTAAATATGTATAGATTATGTATATTATTTATGATATATATGTATATTTCTATTACCATACAACCGACTAAGGTCATATAAAAGGGATTTTAGCATGGAGAAATAAGAATAAAGCACTCCTACAGAGAACATACACCAACAACCCCTTACTGATAATGTAGATATCCACACCAAACCCCCAGTTTGTAATTTAAGACTACCTGCAGAAATACACAAGCTACAAATCAAATAACATAAAAGAAGTGTACAACTCACCTAGAATGGGAGACATCCCTACCAAAAAATATCCCCCCAAAAGAATTTGAAATATACCCTAAGAATCCCAGTCAGGACAGAAACATAAACATGTTTGAGTATGAAACCCCATTTTACTAAATCTCCTGCTCTAATCTAAACTAACTTGATATTTAAAGTTGAATTTACAAAACACTCTGAGAAATAAAACATTCATACATTGCATATTGCATTACATCATATAATATCATGTTATATTGCATCCTTGATTTGTACTGCATATATGTATTATACATATATTATTTATATACATATGTTTATATATATCATATTACGCATATACTATAGATCTCATATATCATATTACATATCATATATTCACTATATATTTTATATATCTTATATATATATGTTATATTGAAAATGTATTATGTATTATATATCTTACATATATATCATATAGTATTCATATATATTATATATATCTATACATTATATATATGTACATTATATTATATACATATGTAAACTGTATATCATATACATATATATATATTAGAGATACATATGTATTATATATAGATATGTTATTCATATGTACATTACATATTTATATAAATTACTAATTTATGTATCATACATACATTTATATATTATATATCATGTATATTATATATATTTAATGCATATATTCAATATATTATGAATATATATTATGAATCATTTATATTACATATCTATATTATATATTACATGGATTGTATATCTATATTACATATATGTATATGCATTATATATCAGTAATATGTATCAGTATTATATATCATATGTATTATATTATATGTATTACATATCTATACTATATATTTTATGTATTACCTGTATATTCTGTATATCTTATGTGTATTATAAGTATATTATGTATATATATGTATTATATACAATATACAAATTATATATGTATATATAGATATCATACATATTACTTGTATTATATGCATTATATGCATGTATATAATATGTATTCTATATATCATATATATGTATTATACATATATATTATATGTCTTATGCATATATATCAAATATATCATATGTAGTGTGCATATACATATTATATATTATATATATATTATATAATTATATGTATTTTTTGTGTTATATGTATTATACGTAGGTATTATATTTATATGTATATATTATATATCATGTACAATATATGTATTATATATATATTTATTATATATATACATACATCTTACATATTTTGTATTATATATATGTCATATATATTATGTATCATATCTAAATTATGTGTATATTTATAGGATTTTTAATTTCTCATTTGAACATAGGTAACATGAGGTTTCAATATTCTGACATATGAATGTTCATTACTATATTTTTTATTTTACTGTAGGTTTGAGTTTGCTATCAATAAGTTTCCAGGAATATGTTGACAGCGATGTACTATATTCATATTTTCATTTGTAAATGATGATAAATGGTTCGCTTATTCTAGTTTAAAGGGTCTTTCTGATATCCTTACATAGTATTTCACTTCTAAGGGTTTTTATTCAATCTCCACTCTGGTAATCAAACAAGAAAACAAAAAATAGAATTATCAAACAAAACGCCGGAATAGTGTTGAATTGCTAGTACTGCTCAAAATTACCAAACATAATTCAATAACCCACTCATAGATATGCTTAAAATTACCTCCATAGATATCGTATTCACAGAGCCACTTGAAAGAACAACCCAATCACCATAATTATCTTAGACATGTGCAAACAGAATAAACCCAAAACTATCAAATTAAGAACTAACGTTTTATAAAAGAGAATTCTAAAATTGGGAAATAGATTTGAGAGAGAACAAAATACTCCCAGAGAATACATACCACTAACAAACTGATAGATCAACTACATACTGATAACAAAAATGCCAATACCACATCCTCTTAATTCATAATTCATGACTATCAATAAGCATAGCATCCCCACTAAATAAAATAAAAATCACAAACAAAAATATACATAAATAGAATAAACGGACGATTCTACCACCTAGAAAAATAGACCCCCCCCCCAAAAAAAACTGTCCTACATAGGAATTTATAATGAACTGAATCATTTGCCAGAAGAAGCCCAAATAAGGTAGAAACATAAGAGTGTTTGTATAGAGAATCCTTACTCCATTATATCTTAAGATCTACTTTAAATCAACTTAATGTTTAATGTTGAATGTATCAAGAACTTTATGAAACGAACACATCATACATAAGATATTATATTATATTGTAGTCCTGATTTGAATTGTGGGATATAGTTCCTAGCCTAATACCCAAGTAGAGAACTCTTACGGATATTATTTCTATCAGCAATACAAATGGAAAAATTTGATATCAACAAACACCACCACCAAATACGGTTACTGGAAAAAAAAACAGAAGATATTATCAGATGCAAGAGGTGGAAAACATTCTTCTATACTCACCAACTTAACCAACAAAATGAAGGAAAGGAATTTTTTGATTTCAAAACACAAAAAAAAATCATCACATAGCAAACAATTGGAAAAATTTGAACAGGACCTCTTCATGGCCATCACCGACATCACATAAAAAACCCCTACAAGCTCATACCAGAATTAAAAAATAAAAAAGGAAATAAGACAAACATATTTGTGATAGATAAGAGTAACAATATATGTGAAATGTACTCCTAACCAACAACATCACACAAAACAACAAAAACTCAAATACAAAGAAAAAAACCCACGAAGAACAACCAGAAATAAACTATAAATTAGGAAGGGAGAAGCATCACTGACAAATTAAACCTCAGCAAGAGGGTGGGAAAACTTTAAAAAAATATGCTTATATGCTCATAAAGGACCACGAACCGGACTTCATAAATAAACCCACCACTAAACTTATTAACCCCATTAAATCACAGATTGGAAAAATTTGTAAGAAAATATTAGAAGACATAAACTACAACATCAAACAACAACTTCGACTAAACCAATAGATAAACATCAATGAGGCTATTATATAATGTTTATATCATATACATATTATGTATATGATCATATCATATATATGTATAATATACACACATATATATATATATATTATATCATGATAATAATGCATAATTGAGTCATTAACAGACAGCTGTTTCGTTGTATTACAACTCTTCGGTGTGGCTATAGGCTATCCAACAACCCTTCCAATACCACGTGATAAGATCAAAACCCACACTTCAGAGGCAGACATTCCACCCCTGCCCTACGCAGAACTAGACCGACTTGAGCGATATATTTACTTATGCATAATTTAATTGGGATGTACGTCTGTTGGCGGTTATAAATTACAAACCAGGGGGGTATTCATGTGGGAGTTTTTATTTTCAGTATGTGGTTGGTCTATCACCACCTTTGTAGCATGTTTCCTTTCTTGGAGTATTTTATTCTCACAAATCTACTTCTCAATGATAGTTTTCCCTTTTATATGACGTTAGTGGATTATTTGATTATATCGAGTTTGGTCTATTATTTCATATCTACGATAATTATGTTGACTGGATAGTTCTTTTAGGTGGCTATGTGAATATGTTATCTATGTTGTTATTTTTAGTATAACTATAAGTAGATTACAAAGTTATTTTTGTCAGTAGAGATTTTGAGCTGTGCCGGCATTTCAATGCAATTTATTTTTTCCTTCTAATAATTCTAATTTATATTTTTTCGTTCTGTTGGCAAAAATGAGGATTTCGAATTCCTCATTCAGGTGCATGGGGTTTCAATATTCTAGTACATGGATGTTTGTTTTAATATTTTCCATTCAACTGTAGGTTTGAGATTGCTATCACTCAGTATCCAATATTATGTCAACAGTGGTGTTCTATTTTTATACTTTTGTTTGTAAAGGATAATATGTGGTTGAATAATCTAAGTTTTTTGGGTGATTTTGATTTTCATTTATAATATTCCACTTCTAAGGGTTTCTCTTGGGTTGATATTTCGGCTTGGTATACAATAATCAATTTGAGAAATTTGTTTCGCACAAGACATCAATTTTAGTTTCTACAATTGCAATATGGTTCATTTATGCCTTCTTCGTTAGTACCAATTCAAATAATTCTATAGTTATATTTTGTAGTGAGTTTATTAGAATTTTCAGTTCAACTTTAGCTAATTTTCTGTCTCTTCTAATATTTTACTCAGTGGGTTGCTTGGAGGGAAAAGTTTTTTTTAGTATTTGTACAGGGAACCTTACTCCATTGTAATTCAAGTTCTGCTCTAAAATAACTAAATGTTTAATGTTGAATGTATCGAACTCTTTATGGAATGAACATATCATACACCAGTTATTGTATTGTATTATATTGCATCTCTGATTTTTATTGTGTGATATATGTATGTGTTATATAGATATATGTTTTTTATACATATATTAATATATATTTATATTGTATATGTTATAATATTATCTTATATATATATATATATATATATATATATATATATATATATATATATATATATATCATATTTGTTATATACATATATTTCATATATGCTATATTATATATTATGTCATATTTATATTTTAAAAGTTATGTTATGTTTTATACAAATTAATATTTTGTATATTATATGTAATTATATAAGTATTTTTATATTATATGTTATATTTACATTATGTGTTTTATATATATATATTATACATATATATATATTTGTATGCATTAGATGATCTATATGTATTACATACATATTATATATAATGTAGTTGACTTTGATGGATTTTAGAAATCTTGAAAATCTTTCAGTATTTTGATAAATTTGCCTCAGATTCAAAATAGAAATGCAAACAGGAAAATTAATCGACCATCAGTGCATCCAACAAGCAAACAGATAATAAATATGCATATACCCATATAAAATGATGATGTACTTATGTAAGGATCAATACTAAGAAGCCCAAAACTATTTGATTGGGAAATTTCTTCTTTAATGATTCAATCCAATTCTTATGCAACTCAAGCTGTTTTAATGAGTTATCAGAAATGAAGTCTTGAAATTTTTCTATGATCTAATTGTTATGTCATGATAGGAAAGTGAATTAACCAATGAGATGTGTCAGCAACAAAAAGAAAAAAAAATTGCATGTATGCTGATCTGGCAGCAAACAGAAAGATTTGCATCTAAGCTCATTGTATGTTTAGATTATGTATAAATACTAATATTTGAACCATCTATTAGTTTACTCTTGTCTCTCTTCTGCATAAACTTAAAGGTTAATCAACTTAATATTCTGCATGTAGACTGAAGAGAGGTCAACTTGAAACAGAGACTATACAAAATTGACCATTGAAGTCAATTCTTGGTCATTTCTAGATAATTTTCAGAATTGTGGGCAACAATTTTGCACCAAGGATGCTGGAATGCGTACGTATTCTTATACTGAAGAGAATGGAATTGGGCATGAAGGTACTCCTTCCCATGGCAAAGGTCATGTGCAATGCAGATTTCACCACTGAGTTCACCAGAGATCATTTTTAGACAATTTTTAGAAATGTGGGCCTGAATTTATAACCAATGAAATTTAGCATAAGAGTACATCATCTTACAGTGAAGGTAACAGGTTAGGTGAGGTTGAATTTGGAGATCATTCAAGATCACCAGAGGTTAATGCTGGTGATTTTACTTAATTTTCCAATTTTTCAGCAATGATTTTGCACCTATGTAACTGAAATTTGGCATAAGGGTAAATCTTTTCAAGGTAAAAATTAAAGGTAATAACTATTGACCTCAGAATTTATTAGAAGTCACCTGAGGTTATTTTTGGTCAATTCTAGCCAATTTTCCAAGTATTTAGCCACATTTTTGCACCTATGAAATT
This sequence comes from Thysanoteuthis rhombus, assembly GCA_963457665.1. NCBI lineage: Eukaryota > Metazoa > Mollusca > Cephalopoda > Oegopsida > Thysanoteuthidae > Thysanoteuthis > Thysanoteuthis major. Next base: position 53,883,312 of record OY735202.1, read on the forward strand.
AAAATTGGGTATAGAATTAGATTTTTTCATGGCCAAAGTAATTAGAATTTGATTTTGACACCTAAGTCATTTAAAATCATTTCTAGCATTTTCTGTTGTTGGCCATAATATTGCACCTGGGATGCAGAAATTTTGCATAGGGATTCATCTTTACCTGAGGAAAGTTATTGGTTATGTGAGGTTGATGCTGGAGATCACTAAAGGTCACCTGAGGTAATTCCCATAACAAGGCACAAGGACAATCTCTCAAGATTGTTGGCCTTTACCTGGGTTCTCTATGCTTCTCCCATGGATATATCGGTTGTTCTAGGGTTGGATCCATAAACAATCTTTTCAAACTGGTACCTAATGGGGGAAACAATGTATCAAGAAGCTGTGTCAAACCAAGCAACACCATCATTTGTTCTTTTTTTGTGCATTAAAATATTTCTTCCATTACAGCTACTTTTCCATGTATGCATGGTGGAAATAAACATTTTTTGATTTGTTCTTTTGTGAAAGACGAAATCTATCAAAGAACATATTTTCCCTGTTTGGTTATATTTTGGATTATTTCTTTCACAGGAAATGCTCTGTATCCCTGCTAGAATAAATATATATATAAATAGATGTAAGTTACAGTACATAGGCAAGTCCGAGTGGCAATTTAATATTAGACTCAACGATTATAGACATAGGATCAAGTCAAAAAATAGTCGTAGCCCACTTCCTGTAGAACTACACTTTCGCACACCTGACCACAATTTTGCCTCTGACGCTAGCTTCACCATCATAGAAAAAATAGAAAAAACTACTCCAATTGACATAACTAAAGTTCTAGAAAAACATGAAGACATGTGGATCAACAAACTTAAAACCCTATATCCTAATGGATTAAACACTAAACTGAACAACCCTCACCACACAGAACACTAATATACACAACTTCCATCATTAATATCCTCACACCCACATCTAAGACACATTCAATAATGGAAGCTTCAAAGTCACCTAGACCCATAGGAAAAACTTCACCTTAGCCTGTTATAACCCCTGTCCAAATCATAGCCAAAACATTTTCAATAACTTTTAAGGTTGATACCTATGTAGCTCCTTGACCTCACCACCCCTCCATCTACACTACCCCAAACATACCAAAAAATCCAACTCCACATCACTACCCCCTACCTTGACACACTCTGCCCTCCCCAAGACCAACTGCTGCTGCTTTACCAAAGTCCTGATACCTGCTGGTCATTCTTCCATTCAGCAGGAGGCCTCTAGTAGCCCTGACAACAAAACTTACCCACAATGCATAGCCCCTGGCAGTGGACTCTGGTTCCACATGGTACATTTTAATACACACTCACACAGCACACACCACTGATGATGGGAAGAATCCCGAAACATGTATGGACTATTGACATATAAGGATTAATAAACCTTACCACGAAAAACTTCACTCCCGAGTCTGTCTCACTCTCTAAAGTACACATTATATATATATATATATATACACACACAAATATGCTCTTAAGAAATGTATACATGATCTGACAGAATGATAATAAATTTGCGGTATATTGAAACTATTTGAAATGACCTCCAGACTTTGGAGTTGAAACAGTTATTTGGGCCTCTGCATCGCCAACAGCTGTTTAGCTCAATGTTGAGAACAATGTAATCAGTCATAGGTTCGATTCCTGCAGCAGCCCTATTTTCTTTAATTGCTTATTCTATTTATGTTGTCTAGGCCAAATGACACATTCACCGTGTAATAACAGGAGATCATTCCAAATAGAGTTCTAATGTAATATAATGCAATTTATAATCAAATATATGAATAAATCTAATAAAATGATTCAAGTTTAGATTAATGAAGTTTAGCATTACCAGTATTATTCAGTACTTCAGGTGTATACCAAAATAAAAAGTAGGCATTAAACTGAAAAAAATCCTTGTAGATTATTAAATTGAAACCCCAAAAGAATGGGTTAATTCTATTGATATCTTGATTAACATTCACATCATTAACCACTTTTTTATTCAATATTTACCAACCAAACATGAATTGCCAACAAACAATTTTTTTAAATTCACTTTCTCATTTTAAAATTATCTGATTGAACTTGTTCCGGGGAACACATTGTTATTACTTGCATGGATATGAATAAAAAAGCTGCAGCCTTAGAAGTAGTTGTGACGATAGAAGATGTGAAGACTTACGCCTGTTGTTACTATTTAAATCAAAATATCCACTAACCGGTAAATAGGCTTAAGTAAGTACCTGGCAAATTGCCTTGAGTACCGACTGTTCATCCCAGGATAAACTTGTCACTACTGCAGAGTGAAAAAGTCATAGGTGCTGTGTAGGTGTGCTGTCAGTGAGATATGTTCATTACGAGAAAGAAAATTTTGATTTCATATCAAACCAACATGCACTTTTTTAAATTAGCATACTTATAAAAATATGCTATAAATGCGAGACTTGTTTTTCTTAAAAAATGATGGTTTATTTCTTTATTTCTATAGTTGGTAAAAAAATAAGTAAAAACACTTTTTATTTGGGGGGCTTAATTACAATATGAGTGGTCTTTCTATTGCCAAGGGTTCAATTTCATTTCCATTATAAGATCTGTATAGTACAGAGTAAACTTGTGCTAAAAAAAACAAAAAACAAGAACAACAGCAGTCCTAGTCACAAATACCAAATACACCACCACACTGTGGTATTAGAGACAGATTTATAGTATTGACACTTCATCTCAAATTTTATAATCAGATTTGAGTCAAAGAATATCTGAGAAAAAACACCCCAAAATGTATTTATTAATCTTTCTTTATGGCTGCAAATGATGAGAATGGAACTTAATTCAATATTTGTGACCAATAAAACCTAATTTCCTAAACAAAAATGATATAAAAGTAAAGATCAAACTCATATAAACTCCCCATAAAAAAATTCAGCATCAACATCTGTTGAAATTTTGCTATTTAGGATTTTGTTCTGGTCTAACCTTTTTAGATATTTTTAGATGAATATCTAAAAATTTCAATGAATATCCCAAGTTTTTAATGATATCTAAAATGTTTTCAAAACATTAAAGAAAATCTCTCTGGATGTGAAATATCTAAATATGAGTTTTTACATCTAAACACATCAAAAATATCCGCATCTGGATGTAAAATATCCAAAGTAGTAACACTGTTGCCAACACTTCCAATTCTCATATCTACAAGAGGCAAGTAAATTCAAATATATCTAGTTGTTCCAAAAAAAAAAAAAAATTCATATAAAATTGAGGCAAAAATATCCAAGAATATCTAGATTTTCCAGATTATCTGAAAATGTTATTCATTTAAAATATAAAGAAAGCATCAAAAAATGTAATCAAGTAATTATTTTAAGTACAGCTATTTACTTTTCTTAGGGCTAATAATCAGCTAATCAGTTGGCTAAAAGCTAGCATCAGTTAAAAATTTTGCACCAACTTACAAAAAAATGGAAAATTTTAATAAGACTGGCATTTATTTTGAAAAAAGTATAAAACAAAATTCATTAAATAGCAAACATTTGGCTATTTAAATGAATATGCCTGCCATTAACTAATTAACAGACACAAATAAGTTTTCAGTTTGTTTTAGCATAGAGGCAGTCATTTTGGCTATTGGACAGCTCGTCATGAAGAGTTTAACTCGGATGAGGATATTTTGGCAGCAAATTTTTCTGTCCCGCACAATTTGACCACAGAAAGGCAAAAATTACTAACTAGATGGGATTTAAGATGATCTGATGGAAAATTTACAATAAAAATAAGTTAACAAATGTTTGTTAAGTCCTATAAATCTTTGTTTAAACTTTTTATAGTTATTTTTGACCACTTCCTACACTCCAGTATTGTGACTTTTGCTTCAACTGGTTTACGGAAATTTGCGAGTTTTTGTAGGGCTGTTTCAACAATGTGTGAGTGGGAATTCTGACAAAATCTCTCTCTCTCTCTCTCTCTTTATATATATATATATATATATATATATATATATATATATATATATATATATATATATATATATATCACCTGAAGAAGCCCAAACAGGGCAGAAACATAAACATGTTTGTGTAGCAAATCCTTACTGCATTATTTGTTTTAAGCTCTACTCTTCATCAACTTTAGAGTTAAATGTATATAATAAAACCCATCATACATTGAATATTGTATTATATCATATTGCATCACTGATTTGTATCATGGTATATATATATATATATATATATATATATATATATATATATATATATATATATATAAGAGCATCGCTTTGTTGAAGCGACTACTCTATCTGTCACAGGTTCGATTTCTGCAGCAGCACTATTTTCTTTTATTGTTTATTCTATTTTCGTTATCTATTATCTAAGCCAAGTGATACATGAACTGTGTAATGACAGATCACTTCAAATAAATGTTTCTATATAATATAATGCTATTTATAATCATTGTCAGATCATGTAAATCCATTTCTTGATATCTATCTCTCACCCTCTCTCCCTCTATATATAATTATAACTCTGCAATTTCCAATATTCTTACACAAAATTAGATTTCATAACCATCAGTCTTTTAACGTCCATCATTGGACATAATCCTTCTCCAGAATTCGCTACAACTCTCTATCATGGGCGTTGCGAAGCCAACACTTTCTGAATATGTCTAGTTCGTCACTCCATCTCGTATTCTGCTGGCCTTTAGTTGCGCATGGGATAAATGTTGTGAGTTGTGATGTCTATCAGTTGTCTGCCATTCTTGCAACATGACCAGCCCATTGCCATTTGAGTTTTCTAATGAATTCTATAATATCTCGGACTCATGTTTTCTGTCTGATGTATTGTGATCTCTCAATGAGAGATTGAGCATGATTCTTTCATGTGTACGTTGCATACTTCTCTATTTGCGGTTGTTATTCGTCAATCTGCTCGTGAACAACAACAACAATAACAATAACAATAATAATAATAATAACAATAATAATAATAATAATAATAATAATAATAATAATAATAAAAAAACAAAAAAAAACCGATATCTAAAAACAATTTCTTATAAATATGAAATACCTGAAGTTAGTAACGCAGCACGGCACATTTATAACATCAAGGTCCCCTTTACCCTTTCCGAGAAAAAGGTGAACTCTATTTCTATTAACATGTACAAGTATAAACTATCAGAAGAAACTAGCTTACCACACAAGTATAGAATTTTCTATAACACTCACACCTTAAATGCCAACTCGTATTAAATCGATTAGATGTATCTTCAGTTGGTCATTTTTGTGATACACCAAAACAAAAATAGTTAACTAAATTCACAAATCCTTATTTTCTGTGTATGATGATCAGATTTTTTTTAGCTTGTTGAGTATTCCTTTTTTATGACCAGTAACATGGCTGATTTGATCTCATCTGCCGTCAATTTTTAACGCACCACCACAAAATTGCTAACAAAATACCCACTTCACTTGAGGAAAATGAAATACCCTTGCTCCATCGATTTTGGTAACTACTGCATACCTTCGATGGTGATAAGCACGTGTTTAATTTTCTCTGCAGTACGAGAATACATTAACATTTTTAAATGTTTTTAACCGTATCATCTTTTTGTAAATCAACCTAAAGTCAGTTTAAAGTCACAGTATATTTGTTCTGCAGAAAGTATTACTTTCTGAGTGGTTATCTGATTTGATTAGTAAAAGTCGTCTCCTTCTACACTTTTTAAACAGCATTCATGCTAGGAATTCTCCAACTAAAATAGTGCTTATCTACGTGTGGTTGGTGTTTGAGTACAAGAGCCGGTACGCGAACAACACGTACTCAGGGTTGTTAGATAGAAATATGTTTCTGGCCCAAAATATTCAATTGTCAATACACATAAAAGAAATTACTTCGTTTAGCTTTATTAAATGAAGTATTACAAATCATTAAATGCACTTATTTTTCAATCACTTTTTCTATCGCAACTTTACGATGACGTAAACTAAGTTTAAAACCAACTGAAAATTAAGATGAAGGTAAATAAATATAATTATAATACAAAAATTATTTTAAAAAAAATATAAAATATTGCTACACTGAAGTACATACTTGAACAAGAATTTGAAAATAATATGGACCAAAATCTAAGTACTGCTAAACCATAACCAAAAAGTGCCAGATTCGTCAAATCAGGCCATAAAATGGCCGAAATGGCAACCTTGCAAAGTATCGGTATGCCTCTCCTCCTTATCACATTGACATTCATGATGTTCTCGGCCACACTTCGGCATTCGAATTATTTTACATAAGAGAAACTATGTAAAATATATAATAACATTTTTCTGATCATATACGAATAATAATTTGGTATAGATAAGCTACTGGTCTATGAAACATGGAAAAACACTGCTGGCCCGCGAGAACAGATAGTTTGAGTGAGGCCGAATTAGAGGACTAATGAGACCAACCAAAAGTAATTATGTCAATGACATAGTGTACTTCATTTGAAAAAATGTTTTCGTTTTTAATAAAGTATGAAAAAGGTTTATTGGATTTACTTTGTTGCATAGTTGAAAGTCGACGATCAACAAACATTTCAATGTATAAAAAAATCATTCGTAAAATTCGTAACAATGCGGGAACACTGAACAGTTGAAAGGTAGAATTTCACGGAGTAATATCTATCCACTCGTCAACATTGTACTTGTACAATAATTGTAAATCCTTTCAGTAATTATACTTCTCAAGCTGTCGTGAATCTCCTATGTAATCACAGACCGTAACAAGTTTAGTTGTTTACTGTAAAATGACCGTATAAAATGAAAATAATTAATCGCTTTGCCGTTTAACGTGTAGACAAGCAAGGACAGGGCAGGTAAATGAATTTTATAAACGGAGTAAGGCAATCGAATCATAACCATTCCTCGCGGGTCCGTCAGGATCGTTTTTTTCATTACAGGTAGTGGCAAAAATTGAGAATAGAAAAAAAACCAAACCATCTTTTTTAAAATTAACGATAATGCGATTGTTACCTCGTTCTGTGTAGAAAATTATTTTTAGATGTGTTTTCAGAAATGTTCGTGGGTGTACATGGTGAATTTACCTTGCACCCTCACTTTTAGTAACTGAAAGATGTTTGTATTTTGTCTAAAATTATCATTACTGGTCAATTTTAGCTATAGTATTGAAATGAAATATTTATAAATGAATATTAAAAAACTATAAATTTACAGTCCTATCGTTGCAACTTTGGAATGTTGACCAGATTTTTACTTGTAAGATCTATCACAATTAAACCAGAATTATCGCCCTTTGATTGTTCTTGAAAAGCCCCCCCCCCCCCGTAAAAAGCCGTGGTCTCTTACTAAAAGATGCTCTAATAAATTTAGTGAAAATAGAATTGAAGAAAAGCAAACATATCATGATATCAGACAATTTGTTACAGCGTGTTGTACCGTCATAATTCTAGCATCTATCTCTCTTGAGACTTATCAACTCTGACGGCTTAATTTTTACGCTTCGTGATATCTATCCAATGGAGATAAAATAACAAATTTAGAATTTAAACATAATATTCTGGGAATACATATTTTGATAAATTTTAAATCAAGTAAGAAAGTTGTAGTATGGGCATATAAACTTTTAGAAACGCACATTGTGCGGGAAAATAGGGGCTGGATCATCACTGATCAGTCGTTTGAAAGTAAATAAGTTCAAAATTACGTTTTCTGATAAAAATGATGGATGAAATTGTTGGTAATAAAGGCTGTAATGATTTCTTGCCTAGTTCGAAGTTAGTTGTATAAATGACTTTCACTCATGGAGACAAAGTACACAATGTCATGACCTTTTCAAGCTGAGGCGTAGCCAATGAAAACGTCATAAATACGTCACGACTTATGCGCAATTCTACAGATACTAACGATTGCTGTTTTGACATCATATGTACAGTTAACCATAAGTGCAATAATTTACTCGATTAACTTCACTTCTTTATGTATTTTCCTGATCGATCATAAAAAAATCATTTGCATTTGTTTTTGTTTGCTGCTATGGTAAATGAAAAAATTGAGTTTTCAATTTGGAATAAAGAGAGGAAAAAATGATATAATGGGTGAAAATTAAATCTGAATTTCTTTCTATCGTAAAATAGGTCAAAGAACTTTAAAACTGTCCCTTTTAAAGGTTAATGTTTTCAAAATTTCTCTCTGAATGTGAAGGTCTGTTTTTAAGGGTTTAAGAGCAAACAAAAGTAACCAAAGCAAAATTCATATTATTACCAGTTGTGGGCACAACTAACAAAAACGCCAAACTAATAAAGCGTCAAAAATTTGGCAGAATTTAGCTTTGGTTCCATTTTTTGCCTTGAAACCTTTCAAAACAGACCTAGGGAACTGGAATGTTGATTTGTTGTAAGGTTAGACATAGAGCTTTTCAAAAAGGTAAAACATGCCAATATCAGATGATGATCAAGTTGTACATTTGTAATTAAATGAACAAATGAAACTGAACATTAGTTCACATACAACATACATTTAAATCTCTGTGTGTAAGCTGGAACATATTAAAATATCAGCTCGCTAGATTAGTCTTTAATGGTTTAGAGCAAACAAAACTGACAAAGGCCAAATTCATATTACAAAAGTTTGCATGTATCCTTGTCTCTTCTAATTCTTATCAGTTCAGCATTTATGTTAGCTGGGCTCACCACTGCATTTAAGCAACCTTCATTATATGCTAGAAATTATTATAAGTATTAAAAATCATCAAGATCATTATTAATTTTATTCAGAAATTGCATTTGTAAAATCACTTTCAACAGGACATTAAGAAACTGAGGAAATTTTGATCACTCATTAGGGCCGAACTAGTTGAGAAATCGAGAATCGTCATAATTTGAAAAAAAACCACTCTTGGTTTCGTTCTGTTTCATCTAATCAAGAAAGGAGTTATTGATCACAATTTATAAAGAACAAAAAAGAATAAGAAAACAAACACAACAATACCAACAGTAAAAATAGGAAAGAAATAATGCTATTGTTAGAAATAACTGTGCTTTTACAATGGTATTGGTGAAACTGTCTATTTTCTGTTTTTAATCATTATTTGATTGAATATTCATGTGTTCAGCAACAATTTCTATAATAAATGTTATCAGCTGAGAATAAGCCAGTCATTATTTGATTACAATGACCTCCTGGATTCCAGAATTGACCTTTCTACCATCACCTCTAATCACTTATAATTTTACTTTTCGCTCTTTCAATGTGTTTTTCATTCACCCTTTTTCTTTTTCTAACCTTTCATCTACTTCATACTGTTTGGATATTCATTTTTAATTACATATAGACGTATGTATTTAGTCAAAGTCACATTCATTCATAGTGTTCTAAAAAAGCTATGAATAAACAAAATAGATATTAATGAAATCAGCAATAAAATAACTATTGTTTGTTAATTGATGGCCTTCAAACATGCTTGGTGGAGAAATCTCCATTTTCTCTCACTATCTGTCTATCTGCCTCTACACATATGTGTCTCTCTCTCTACATATATGTCTAGTAACCTATCTCTCCATATATTTCTATCTATGCATATGTCAATCTATATAAATGTCTATCTCTCTCTCTCTCTCTCTCTCTCTCTATATATATATATATATATGTCTACAAATATATATATGTGTGTGTGTGTGTGTGTGTGTGTGTATCTCTTTACATATATGTGTGTGTATATATATATATGTATATATAGGTTATCTCTCTCTCTCTCTCTCTCTATATATATATATATATATATATATATATATATATATATATACCTCTCTCTCTTCAGATATATATATATATGTATATATATATATATATATATATATATGTCTCCGTCTTTATATATATATATATATATATATACATGTCTATATATATATTTATGTCCATATATACATCTATACATATATATATGTATATATATACGTATATATATATATATATATATATATATATATATATTCATATGTCTATATATATATATATGTGTGTGTATCTATATATGTTCTTCTCTCCATATATGTGTATATGTGTATATGTGTATACATATATATATATGACTATGTGCATATTTTTTCTCTCCCTATATATATATACATATATATGTATATGTCTATCTATACATTTATGTCTATATATGTGTCTCTCTGTATATATGTCTATGCCTCTCTCTCTCTCTCTCTCTCTATATATATATATATATATATATATATATGTGTGTGTGTGTCTCTCTCTCTCTCTATATATATATATATATATATATGTATAGAAGCAAACACAACCTCCAATATAAAAAAAATTGAATGTAAACATCTAAGGTCATGCAAAAGTGTGAACCTCAACACTGGGTATCAGATAAAAGTAAAAATAGAATACTTTCTGAGAGGAAACATACCACAAAAAGCTGATGGACTGACAACATGCTGATAAAGAAAGTGACAACAAGATCCCCTATTAATTCATGACAACTGGACAGTTAATTATTCCCCCACTCCCATTTATAAACTAAAACAAGCTGTGACCTACAGCAAAACTAGGAAAAGAAAAAAGAAATGATATATTCTATTCAATAATTTTGCTTTTTGTTTTATTTTTAATTTCTCATTAAGGCATCGGTAAAATGGGGTTTCAGTGTTCTGGTGTATATGCATTTGTTTTGATATTTTCCATTTACTGTGTGAGAGGTTGTTGTCTGTTAGTTTCCAACAATGTATGGAAAGTGATTTATTATTCTGTATTTATCATTTGTAGAGGATAATATATGCTAAGCTAATCCTAATTCAACGGGTTTTTTTACATATACCTATATAATGATTCACTTCTAAGGGTTTCCTTTGGGTTAATATTCCTGTTTGACAATATTCAATTTAAGACTTTTGTTTTGTAAAGGGCATCTGTTGCTGTTTGTACAATTACTGTATGGTTTGTTTATATTTTCTCCTCCAGTATTATTCTTTATTACTCTATTGCAATGTTTCGTTATGAATCTATGAAAGTTATCTATACAACTATAGCTAATTTTCAGTTTGTTCTTAGATATTTTATACAGTGGACTGCTTGAGGGTAAATGTTTTTCTATTAGTCGGAGGAATATTTATCCTATGTTGGTTTTTACTCGTAGGTTGAATGGTGGTGTATACCAGATGATTTTCCTTTCTCTTCATATATATATCCATTTCTTAATACATAACTATCGCATTGAAAGAAACAAATAGAGCAGACACAGACTTGTCTAGGCCAAGTGATCTATTAACCATATAATGACAGGAGATCATTTCGAATTAGTATTTCTATATTGTATAACACAATTTATAATCATATTAATATAAATCTATAAAAAAAAATTACTCCAATAAAAGTAGTAGGGTTGAAGTTTTGTAATTCAATTCAGTATATTACAGAAGTTTTTAAACAAAATACAGCAATAATATAATTACAGAAAATCAGAGTGATATACTCTATATGTGTATCATAGTTTAGTCATTTTTCAAGAATGATAAAAAAATATTTTGTATCACCTAAATGACGCTTATAATTTTACTTCAAACATGGTATTTGAATCAACCCAATCAGGACACTCCAATAATTTAAGTATTCAGAAATTGAAATCAGATAAAAATTGTTGAAAAATTGAAACACATTGCTGTGTAATGAGTAGCTTCTTTATTGGGATTAAAAAGGGTGTAATCACTATTTCTGTTAATATCTTATTTCAAAACATTACAATAAAACAAAAATTGTCTTCAGCAAATTAATTGTTTTGGGTAACCCAATGAAATATTTTGGGTCTAGGAATTAATCCCACCCTAGAAATAATTCCACCCTAAACATAATTCCTAAGCGTGAAGGGAGATAACTACGTTAATCATATTATAATGTTCAGATTATCTTTCTCTTTGGACTTAATTACCATTCTGATACAGTTTTTTTTTAAGGGTTAACTTCAATTTCCTATTTATTTGATTTTTTTCAATGGACCATGAGCAATTTTATTTATATTTTAGCTACTTACTAAATCTACAGATTGATCACAGGATTTTCGTTCAATTTTCTTGATGTATTTTCTTTATTTTTTATTGGTGTTTTATTGTATTATTCTTGCAATAGTTTATTTTCCGTTTATTTACGCAAAAACTGAAGAAAAAGACAAAAATGAATTAATCAACACAAAAAAATGGAAATGATGGGAGGAAGATTTTCTTTGAGTGAGAAGCTTTCTCAATAAAAAAAAGAGAAATAAAAAGATTTTTTTGAATTAAGAAAAATTTGGAAAAGCAAAGAATTGAGAATTGGAAAACTCCTAAAAGTGAAGAACTAAAAAAATATATCATTAATTTCATTTTTGATCACTAATTTCTTTCTTATTAATTTTTTAGTTGTTTTTTTTTTTTTGTATCAAAACTCAACTACAGCAATAAGTAAACATCATGGATAAGAATTAAAAAATAAGTCCTTGGTGCAGTTTGATTCTTTATCTCTGACCCACTCTATTTACCCACTGCCGTAAATCAATAGCTTGAGCTAAGCTGTAATGAAAAACAACTGAAAAAATGAAGTTGAAGGTATATAACAGTCAAAAATTAATGGTAATGGTTTGAAATATTCATCTAATGCAAAATAATTATTGTTATCTCCCTTTGCGTTCGGAATTATATCTAGGGTTGATTTACTATCTTTTCCTGACCCCTTTTTTTGTGTTTTTCCCAACCCAAAATCCGGCAATACCGAAAGTTTGTTATGGACCACATGTTTGTCACAATTATTGAACTTTGTTCAGTAAATCCAAAGTCAGTCTGGATGTATCCACAAGTTCAATAAAGTCGAAATTCATCATATCAAGGATCGCAACATTGATGGTTACTGTATATATCAGGCATGAGTAACCTTTTCGATTTAGCGGGCAACATAGGGTGTAATTGTTGCTGTAACCTTTATTCCGACCGCACATTCACTGAAAAATGTCGATCGTATTACTGTTATATTTAACTGTCATATTATTTACAATTATTACATTATTGATTTGTGAAGCTAAAACAATATTAATTTTACCATATAAAATATAAAATGATAATAAAATAAGGTTTCTGAAGAAAATTGTATAAAATAAATAGATGCTTATGTTGGTTGCAAGCCATAAAATTTTTGCAATAGGCCAAATATATTTATATCTATATATATATATATTAAAAAATGGATATAAATTATCCGACAGAATGATTATGAATTGCGTTATATAAACTTATTTTAAATGATTTCCTCATGATCAATGTATCAGTTGTCCTAGACTACGTAAATAAAATAATCATTTAAAGAAAATCGGGCGGCTACAGGAATCGAACCTACGTAGCGATGCTCTTACCATTGAGCTAATAGCTGCTTGTAATGCAAAGGCCCAAATAACTGTTTTCACATCAGATTCTCACCTCGTTTATTCTCAGTCTATTCTCTTCTTCCAACGCAACTGTTATGTATAAAGAAATGGATGTATATGATCCAGAGAATGACAACAAATTGCGTTATATTATATAGAAACTGATTTGAAATGATCTTTCATCAGCAGAACGGATTACATCACTAAACTGCAGGCAAGTTTGGATTATCGGAACAATTTTCGGAAACTGGATAAAAACGATGTACCAATTGGAAAACCAAGTTATTAAACTCATCACTGCAAATAACATAAAACAAAGTTCCATTGAAATCCAGAAAATTACCGGTAACTACTAAATGGGATATTCATACAGGAAGGTGAAAATTCATAAACCCTTTTCTCCCCTATGACCCATCATATCACAAGTCATCACTTTTATACCCTTTATCAAAAACTCAACATCAATTAATCATGCCATATTTACTTAGTAAACACAATGCAAACTAGTACCAGCACCCTAGCTGGTTAAGCTTGTGGCCCCGGCACTTGTTGCCAGTTTCTCTTTCTCTCTCTTTCCTTCTCCCTAAGATCGTTATCACTTCGCCGACCCCCAGCCAATCCGATCTTAACCATTTTTCCTCCGTGACCTATCTCTGTACTAACTTTGCCCATTTCACTTCCCCGATGTCAAGACCTCACACATACGCACAGCTACACAGCTATGCTACCATGTCTTCACCACGTGATCCAAACGCATATCACCTCTCACTTTCATGAATGTAATGGTATAGCTTTTTACTATCTGATAATCATGAAGATATTTCCTAAATTTCTTCACTTTGGGAAACACGCATGGATAAAACTCCATATTCTCTGTCTTTCATGGTCTGTCCATCAAGTGTCTGTCAGCGTCAGAGAATATCCCCCAAGTCCATGCACACAACTTGGGAATTTGGTTCACACACACTGAACCCGGTTTTCATGTATCCCTTGGTACGATCCAAGCCATACAGATTCCAAAGCAATTCAGACAACTCCACTTCGACTGATTGTAATGAAAACACACACAAGTATTTAGACGAATAAATAAAATGTACATTTAATGAATAGATATTTATAACTACATGTAAGGAAATATTATTATGATTGATTGTGCAGAGAAGAGGCCTGCTTGAGGCTGATTCCTGTACATTAAAATAAAATATAGGAAAGAAAAATAGCTAAGAAAAGATGAGACACGACGGGTCCAATATTGTTTGATTTATCTATCGAATGGAACCTGATTAGTAGTGCCTATTATCAGAAGTGGTGTGTTTGACTAAGCTAGATCATCAAAAGGTAGTTAGTTCAGGTTAGTTGCAAGAAGGAGCTAAAAGGGGCGAAACAATAAGTGCAATGTTTGCGTTGTTGCCAAAAATATGTCAAGTGAATGAATTGCAGCATTCACATTTAGCAGCTATAAAGTTCTTGCGAATTCTCACATCGAGGAAGATTAGTGACCAAAAGACAATATATATAGTCACGGTCAAAGAAGATGAACCACACTGAAAAAGAAGAAGGTGACCTGCTAGGAAGCCGGAGCAAACGAAGAATTGAACAAGTGTGCTCAGGGTTTTTATTGGGAGTTGTTGTCGAAAGTGACGTTGTAGACTCTGTAGATATCTCGCTCAAAGAAGGGCTTTGCATTAAATTCTTGACTAAAAGTATTGGGATCCTACACTACTATTGAAGAACAACACTTAAAATATTAGTATAAAAAAATAATACTAATTACTTAAAAAAAACATTGATTACATTCTCCTGATAATGACTAACAACAGTCAAAAAATCTAGAACTATTAACCCAAGACAACTATATCCAATGAATTACTGAAAATCTTTTATACAATGAGGAAAACATTGAAGGGAAAGGTCTTTATTCATGGAAGTTTCGTCGGGAGTGAGCCCATATCATAGAGAAATGAAGGGAACTGGAGTTTACTGAGTAGGGAGTAGGTTTTGCTTTTTTGCGTAGGGATTGGTGGTGAGGAAGGAGTTGTAGCCTTTTGCAAAGCTGGCTGGGATTCAAGTTGTGGGAATGGTGCATGCTCACAATTCATGCAGTGAATTCTCTTGGAAAATCAAAAATTAAAAAATACAAAAAATTGATTATAAACTAATACTAAAAAGTATACTTGTTCTCTTATTTGGACAGCATATCATTTTCATCCTCATTGCCCTTTATGAGTGAGAGTATAAGACACTAGCTGGGGTACCTGGTGTTGTCTGGGAAAGAAAAACTTGCTTATTTCCGAAGGGAAAAATAATTTATGGGGTCGGGGATAAGACTTGTTACTTTTAATTATGTTAAGACAGAGTTGTATTTTTTGTTAGTTATAGCGAATGGTCGTGCTACGGACAGAAAGTAATGGTCCAGCCCAGCTTTATTGGTACATAGTTGATAGAACGTCCACACCTGACCCTAAACCTAAAAATATGTTTTATTCAAAACTGACACTTCGCCAAACGTAATGAAGGTCTGACTGAAAAGAGGGAAAATTAAACCGGGGGAAAATATTCTTTTTTTGCTTTCAGTGGTAAAACAAAATTTACCTGGAAAAAACAACTAAAAAAATAGAACTGTTCATTAAATAAAACAAAAGAGGGAGAGAGAGAGAGGGGGGAAGAAAGAAAGAAAGCAGTGAGATGTGGTAGATTTAAAGAAGGGAAGGGTTGAGAAGTGCCCACGGCTTTGGTTGTTGAATTGAAATAGACAATGGGAGTTGCTCATAAAATTTGACTATGACTGTCTTACTACTACAACTTACACTGTAGATGATAACATGTAACTATGAGCAAAAACCACAGAAAACTTGTTAAAATTAATTTCATTGAAAGGAAAGTTTATGCCATTCACGAGAAGAATGAATGATGAAAGTCTTGGTATAAAAATATGTTTTCTGATTAGAACCGAAGATTGGTTAGAGAATGACCTTGAATGACATCTTAGCTTAGCCAATGAGGGAGGTAAATTTTTTATTGATTCTTCCTGTCGAATATCAAGTCAATCGACGTTGTAGTTCGTGCAGAGAAGAGGCATGAACAAACGAAAAACAAAAGGCTCAAATATTAGTATAGATAGGTCATCTTTGCTCTCAAGGGGATACCTTTGTCTTTTTCATGAACAAAGTGAAAAAAAAAAAAAGAAGATTCCTAAGGGAAATTATGAATCACTACCACTCATATCCGCTGCTTTTTACCTCGTGAATTAAGCTGTAGTGATGGTAAAGTCAAGTTACCTCGATGAAAATACTAGTTGTATGTGTTAAAAAATGCGGGTGTACACTCAGAGACACGAAAGTAAAGCTGCGTGTATTCAGGGTGGTCTACGATGACAGGTTCTTATGGAATGATGAACGTTTTCACGGACTGCAAAACTCAAGTGGTGTTTACATTTGTTTATTTTCATTGCATATAACGTATGCTATCTAGATCTTGATAAAAGGGTTTTTCTCATAAAAAAAAAATAACATTCGCAGCCTATGGTCAATAGAGTAAGCCTAGGGTTAAGGCAGCAGTCGTCATTTCGACCCGAATAAGAAAGGTTGTCCGCTTTCTTTCGCACTGTGGATACACAAATCACAGGTCCAACCTTTTAGCTTCCGTATCATTTCCCTCGGTATCTCAATACTCAACTGGTGTATTAATAAGTGTATGAATCAGTGATCGAAACCAGTTTTGGATCTTCGATCTAAAGGCTTAAACTTTGAAGATATCACGAGAAACTCAGCGTGATTATCATACAAAACTGATACCATTAGACAAGGGAACAAGTAGGTGCATATATTTTTTCGTTGGGTTTTCTCTCTTTTCTTTGACCATGGACCCTAATGTTTTTAACAACATGATGGTGCATCTTATTAATGAGATGCAATCATTTAGTGACGAGTTTGGAAACATCTGTATTGCAAGCGTCTCTCTTGCAAATATCACTATATTTGATGGTGGAAAAGAGAACCAATTAGCATGGAAGAAAGATGTGGAAAAATATTCCATAGTCAGGGAAATAGGATAGGAGAAAAGGGCACAGGTGGCACATCTGTTAGCAATGGGGGAGGCTGGGGACCTCATGAAAAATTGAATTGACTTGGTGCCAGGCGCATCTTGGAACAAGTTACGGGGGTTATTGGATAGGAGCTATTTGACTCCGAGTAGAAATAGAGACTTTAGATAGGAATAGAGAAGTAGGCAAAGCAAACAATGGCGTTAAAGAATCGAAAAGGAAAAAGAAATATAGAAATAACCAACCATCTGATTTGAAAAATTTCAACCGACCGTTCATCACTTTTTGACGATGCGATCGGTACGGTCTCATTCAAGAACAAAGTCTGGCTTTTCGGGAAACTAAAATTGTTCGTTCGAAGATGAAGGTTGCCGAACGAACAGATGTAACAACACTAAAAATTAATGCAACGAGAACCATCAGTGCAATCACAATTTGGATCATCATCATCATCATCATCATCATCATCATCATCAGTCTTAAATTATCATGCTCTAGTTGATGCCGGTGCTGACCTTCATCATCCACAAGAGGGTATTTCAGGCAATGAAGCGGAAATCATCATTTGTGAATAGTAAAGTTAACTGCCAACAAGTCGTTTTTATCAGTTGTGTTTTCGACCCCGAAGGAGTAAGACGTCAACTTGCAACCTCTAAACGTGGTCAATGGTCACTTGGACAGCAAATGGATGGAAATGTTTGTCTCTCCCTTCCGCCTGTCCGTAGAATCAAGTGGTTATGACCAGAGTATATGACGCTCAGCATTTCTCTCTCTCTCTCGTAACCCTTTTTTCTGTTACCCCAAAAGGTCACTGCTGCTGTTTTGATATTTTAACCGGTGCGTGCGGCCTGAGAGACAAATCCCTTAAAATTAAGATCAACCAACATCTTTGATTCTTTATTTGACGAGCATTTCTTTTACAAACCCTAATGTGTATGAACCGAAAAAGTTACAAATAGTTTGATTTATAAATTTCTGATCTACCCCTGGTCTAGTTAGTCCCTCAATAGAAACTGTCACGTGACCAATGTCTTTAGGGAACATACCATGTTGAGGGTTATAAATAAAAAAATTGAAAAAAGGGTTGATTATTGAATAAGGCTTCTTTTCTTGCCTTATTGGTGCTGTGGTGACTAAAAAGTCGAATTTTTCAAAAAAATAAGCCCCAATGCTGCCGAACACAAACTTGCAGACCAATTTAGCACCAATTTTACATCGTAAATTGAACCCCCCCCACTAAAAATCTATTTTGTGGGGGTTTGGGGGTTGAAGTCCAGATACATAGATACAAATTAATGTCGGAATTCACATATGACCTAAACCCAGTGCTTAAACTGATATGATGAGGGTAAAAACCATGAAATCAAGAGAAAAAAAATAAAAAAAATAAAAAAATGAAAATAGATATGTAAGGAATCAAGTAAACATGAAATCTGTTTACAGTAAGCATATAAGATGACAATGATATTTATCGAATTTACTTGAGTTTGACACAAGGCCTTGGGGGAAATTAGAATTGGAAAATAGTGTTGCAGCAGTCTTCTAAGTGTGATGGGCTTATGTCCCTTGGAAATCAACATTTGAAATCCTGGCTTCTACCAGGGCACAATTCTGACACAAGTTGGAAATATGTAACTATCTCAAGAACAAAAATTGACATACCGTTAGAAGTGAAGCGACTCTTTTATTCTAGTCAAGATTGAGTTTGAAAATTATTAAATATTAGCTTTAGATACGAAACCTTGAATCAAACTAAATATAAAAAAAAACGTCACTTCCTCTGTCGATTCCCTTTAAAAACCCTGAGCACACGTGTTCACTCGCACATTTGCCCCGGCTCTACTAGTCGGTTACTCCTTCTCTTTCTCTCTTGAATCGGATACGGTGGATTTTCTACTCTTTGGACGTGACTATACATATATTTTGTCACTTATCTTCCTCGATGTAAGGATCTGCAAAATCTTTATTGCTACTAAATGCAAACTTTGCAACTATTTCACTTGACTCATTATTGGTGACAGCACAAACACTGCCCTTATTATTTCACCCCTTTTAGCTCCTTCTTGCACCTAACCTCCTAACCTGAACTAAGTACCTTCTGATAATCCAGCTTTGTTAAACATACCATTTTTCATAATAGGTACTACTAATCAGGCTCCATTCGATAGATAAATCAAAACGATATTAGACCCGTTGTGTCACATCTTTTCCTATCTACTCATTCTTTCCTATATTTTATTTTAATGTACAGGAATAAGCCCCAGAACTAAACAGGCCTCTTCTCTGCACGATCAATCGTATTAATGTTTCCTTTCGTGTATTTCTTTTCAGTCTGATATAGTTATAAATGTCTAATAATAAAAAATATCTTGAAATGTTTGTTACAAAATTGATAGATAAATTACCAGAAAACATATTTATCAGCTAAAAGTCTTTCAAAAGACTAATGTCCGAGGATTTTTTCAGTTTTTACTAATTCATTATGAAATTTTGTGGAAAATGAGTTGTCTCCCTTACCTTTATCTTATCAAAAATTATAGTTGACCCCTGATGACCTTGAATGACTCAGAGACTACCTTCACATAGCTCATTACTCAAGCTATGAAAACATGTGCCTCTATGCCAAATATCAGCTTCCTAAGTGCAACACTATGTCTTAAAATTGCTCCGATTGGCTTGGAATAATTATGACCTCTAGTGACCTAGGATGACTTCTGAGTTCAATGCAACATAGCCAATGATATTCGCTGTAAAACAATATGCTCCTATTCTAAATTTCACCTTCGTAGGGGCAAATTATCGCCTACAATTGGTTAGAAATGACCACAAATGACCTCTGATTACTTTGAATGACCTGCAGCGTTGACTTCAAATAGCCCATGCCCTCTGCTGTGAAAGGATGTACCTCTATACCAAATTTTAGCTCCCTGGATGCAAAATCAATTTTGGGTATACGTTGTTCGATAAGTCAGAGTCTAGTTTAGCATTATGATTACATAGTAGATAAAGCCTCACTGTGAAATCTTTATAACATCACTCTTTCTATATCGCCTGTCGTGAAAAGCACTACCACTTTGAAGTGAAACAGACTGATGGATTTATATATTTCATATTTATATGTACCAGCAGAAATACTAAGCGTAGCCGGTTTTTCCTATTCCCTAAATAAATGCAATTATATGATTTATCTATAGTTGGAATAAATTGTTTCAAAAAGATGTGGAGAAAATGTTGTTAAAATCATCAGAATCACCCAATGTTTATAGAGAAAGTATTGTTATAATCACCTAACATACCACGATTTTATGTTTTAAATCGTTGCGAAAGAAAAAAACAACAACAAAAAACAAAAACCCTAGACAAATATAGGATGCGCTAAATGCTTCCTTGTTTCTTATGCTTTTTGTTCTACTGCCAGGCCCTAGATTTTCTGCTGAAAATATTGTATTTTTCTTCAAGTTATTTCGAAATAATTTTCTTACCGAGGAAAAAATTGTAAATGATTTTGAACCAGAAGATTTAACGAAGAATAATGATTAATCATAATCAAAGTAAAGGCTTTCCTCTCTGTGGAGATTAGTGTCTCTTTTTATTAGTTGAAAGAAAATATCTCAAAATGAATTGATACTAAGATTGAAAAGAGTTACCCCCAGCTTCTATGGAAATATACATTTGTCCCATCGACACGAAACAAAACCAAAACCTTTAGACTATAATAAACTTCAATAAGAAATACATCGGTACATTAATCCAAGAGGTTAATTGTTAATTCAGCTGATAATTCCATAAACGTTAGTTCAAGATGAAGCAGTCTG
This sequence comes from Thysanoteuthis rhombus, assembly GCA_963457665.1. Lineage (NCBI taxonomy): Eukaryota > Metazoa > Mollusca > Cephalopoda > Oegopsida > Thysanoteuthidae > Thysanoteuthis > Thysanoteuthis major. The sequence goes on from OY735202.1 coordinate 53,904,592, forward strand.
ATCAGTATATGACGTATAATCTCATTTTTCCAGTCCGATAAGGCGTGATTGGTCGCAGAGTTGCCAATTTAGCGCATTTCATTTGATTTTGCTGTGCGAAAAATTTCAACATACTCTTGGCCAATCTACAGGTATTTTTCAGCGATTTCAGACAAGTATAGCAACTCCCAGCTACTAAAATGACCATAAAAAAGCTAATGGTGACTTTTTGTGTATTTAGGCGTTTTTATTTTTTAAATTTTTTTAATTGGCAACACTGATGGGCTGGTCGAAGTCTTCACGTATTTACATAATATCTCAACCGTTTTTCTTCTTTATTACTCTTACTGTAAAAAGCCTTTACACTGATTATTTACAATAAAAAATGTAAGAAAATATATCATGAAATACTAACTTTATGCTCCATGATTTTTACTCTCTGTTAAAAAATGATTTTGAAATAACAACTGTATGCCAAGTGTGGTCGACTATGTTAGACTGACTATTATTTTGAAATAAGGAATTGGCATCGAAAACAAGTAATTTTTTCTCTTCCATGTAATGATGTATAAAACCCCAAAAAACAAATGAACAAAGCGTTGAAATCATTTTATAAGAGATATTGTTCTTATATTATGAGGGAGAGAGTAGAAAATAGCTGTTGGTGAGATGTGGCGAGAAGATGTATTTGTAGACAAGGATTTTGCTTCCACGCGGTTTGGTGTTAGCAGCGATGTCACTGGAAATGTTGATGAGGGTAAGGAGATTTAAGGAGAACATGCGCTCCAAGTACAAAAGTGGGCACAGAAATTAAATCGAGCAAAAGGACACATACAAATATTTAGATGTGAAAAATGAGAGATACGTTTAATGCAAAAACGAAAAATGTAAATGAAATACATGGAATGGAAGCATTAATACATTCGATTGAGTAAAAAGAGAAGAGTAGAGGCCTGTGAGTTTAGGTTATTCCAACGCATAAAAACTAGATATAGGATAGAATGAAAATTTAAGGGATACGTGACATAAAAGGTTTAATGTCGTTTCGTCTATCTATCGAATGGAGTCTGGTGAGTCGTGCCTGTAATATTGAGTGGTATAGCAGACTAAGCAATGTAGCCTTTTCGTGGTCGCCAAAAATAGTACTTTCTGTGTTTGCATTCAATGGCTATGGAGCTCTTGCGAATACTCACATCGATGAAGATAAGTGACAAGACAATATATATATATATATATATATATATATATATATATATAATTACGGTCAATGAATAAAGACTGCGCCGGCTGCGAGTTTAGAGAGGGGTGAAAGAAGATAACCGGCTCGAGATGCTGGGTCCAAGAAAGTTGACGTTAACCGGTTTAAAGACCAGGGCTGAGAGATGTTCGACTGAATGCGTTCAGGGCTTTTAAAGAGGGTCGTCGAAGGAAGTGACGTTTTAGATACCTTGCTAAGAAAGGGTTTCGTATTTAATTCGTGACTAAAAATAAAAGGGTCGCCATAATTCATTTAGATAGCCTCTACTTCCGATATATTTATAAATATCAATTTTTCACCTTGGTTTAGAAATAATTCTGAAATGATATCTTTGTCACGTGGTTTTCACTATTTCTCTATTAAAATAATTTTAAAATAATAACTTTATAGCATGTGGAGTCGACTCAGTAATTTTGAAATAAGGAATCGGCATTGAAACAAGTAATTTTCTCACATGTAACGATGCATAAAACACAGGGATAAAAATATGACCATTCTTTTAAAATAGCCCAACTTTTACGCGTAATTTAGAAAATGAAATAAATTCAATGACTGCTTCTGATGACCCAACCATACCGCCTCTGAAATGACTGCTTCTGTGAACAGATACATAGAATACATTGACATGGATAATATCGATAATACGTTTAAAAAAAAATCTACTTCATGTTAAAAGATACCTTTAAAAAACTATCACTTTTTGTTCAAAATAACTTGATGAAAAATATCTATTTACGTGGTTGGAAATTTTTAGCGTGCCAGTTTCCTTATACTGACAGTGTGATGTCAGGTCCATTTAAATCTGAGCCAGAAGTAAGCCGGTTGAAAAGAATCCCTCGAAGTCGAAACTTCCGGAATGTAAAGTTTTAATTCATAATTTCATTGAAAATTGTATGACCCTATACAACTTTTAAAAACCCTAATGCCCTATGCCCCCCGCTGCGAAAAGATGTTACGCTTCAAAAATCCAGCTCCTTATATGCAAGATTGTGACCTACAAAGACAGACGGACTTGTAGATGTATTTTTCATGAGATTCAGCTATTAGAAAAAATGTGTAATCTTGATGTATCTGATTAGGTTATTGATGTCAGCATTAAAAACATTTTTCAAATTCATGGTTTCACCTGGGCTCAAAAACTTAAAACTTGTTAGTGTCTGTTAACTAATTGATGATGGCAAGTATGTTTATTTGATGGCAAAAAGTTTCCCTTTTAATAGTTTTTGTTTTACTATTAAAAAAAAACTTTATTTTCTGAATAAATATTAGTCTTATATCAATAGTAAATTTTCCATTTTTGTCTAAATCTGTACCAAATGTAGTGGATACGGTTAAAATGTCTGGTTAGGATTTGTTTTGTTTTTTCAACCTCGCAGTTCTTGCAAAATATATCTTGTCTTTCAAAGTTAGGTGCTTTCAGTCCATTACAGGCAGATTCGTGGAACTTCTAAAATATTTTAAGATATAATTAGAATTAAGAAAATATTCTAGAGTTTTTTTCTTGTTCTTATAATTATAATAAAAAAGGAAGAAAAAAATTTACATTGAATACAACGTAGAATCTCCTTTTGAAATAAATGCTTACTTTTTAATCATTAAATCAATTATTCTAATAAAAAAAAAATCAGACACTTTGTCGACAGGTCTTGAAATTTTAAAAAAAATCAAATTTTATAATTTAAAAAATCTACTATACACTTTCAATAGATATTCGTGGAAATTAGTTTCATCATTACTCAACAGAAATGTGGTAAAAATCGCCACTCACTGCATAAAAAACAATGAAAAATAGCTTTTTAATAGCAAGGGTTGGTATAATCGGTGATTGGAAAATATATAAGTGATGGACAGGCCATGTCGACAGTACCAGACGACGAATATGGATTGGAAGGCAAAATAACGAACAAATGGTTTGACTCAGTTTCACTCTGATAACTGGAAGTCACTTGATTGGCAAGATTCACGGACATCCATAAAAATACTTTGATCAATTGAAAATGACTAAAAAATAACGAAAAATATGTGTAAAGTTTCTCTAAACAGTAATTTTAAAAAATACATTTTTCATAATAATTCCCAATTGCTTTGTTAAGATGGCATAAATCTTATTCTTTAACAGTGTGTGAAAGGATGAAACAGCATTGAAGAATTTTTTATAAAAAAAGTAATACATTTTTTTTCAGATCAGTCATAAAATGTTAGTCGACGAATAAATATGAAAACTTGTCTTGCACAATATTTTACTTTACTTTTCATTAAAAAATCCTAAATGATGCTTTGATACCGATTCCCTTAAGCTGCTTTTTCAAATGGGTAAACAGAATTTATTTGACTTTGAACTATCTTTATATACGAGTAAATCTCATTATCTAACTGCAATTAGGAACTAATTAAATTAGGAATTTTTAAAAAATCGAATAGATTTAAGGGGAGGGGATTCCATCACATTGAAAAGTTTTTTTCCTGAAATTTCGAATGGAAACTCCTTTAATAATAATATTGTGTATCCAAGGAATACTCGATTTTTTAAAATAAAATTTTGTAATCCATGTGTCTTGCCCGTGACAACTTCAGAGGGATTTCAAGTACAAATTTCTTTATTGCAATTTTTTGTTTACGCTGCTCCAGCTTTCCGCACTATCTTTTTTCAAAATATCTCCGGTTCTATGAGGTGTACACGGATGATTTTGATCTCAAATTTCTCCCCAGTCTCTTTTTAACCAATGCCACAAAGATTATAGATTATAGAACTAAATTTCAAATGATTTTGACATTTGTTTTCTAAGGTGTCTATTTCCGGTCAGAATATCAGTGAAGTCCGTTTGGGAAAAAAAGTCTTTTTGAGGAATACTGAGGGCAACGCTACACGCTCAAATTTTGTTTTGATTCCAACAATTGTTCTTCAATATGAATATTTTCGGTCATCCAGAACTAGTTGAGGAACATTATCAGATTGGCAAACACTTGAAGCTAGACGCTTTATTTTTGTTGACTTTGCCAACTTGTTCTGTATTATAATTTAATGAATTTATATCCTATATTGTATTAAAGCAATTTTGGAGTAAAATATTTGAATCTAAGAGAGATAAACAGAATAAAATGCCTTTCTCCAATAACATTCGATGTGATGGACATTATTCTCAATTAACGGGCTGTCCCCTATTCATTTTTATTTACTTTATATAAGGAAATTTGTGACGTATTTTTCTTTATTTTTATATTTAAAAGCTGAAAATAACATTGGAAACATTTTTTTCACTCTATTGCCTTATCTTTGCCATTTCATTAATACATATATATATATATATATATATATATATATATATATATATATATATATACATATATATACATATATATATATACATACATTTATATTTATATATATATATATATATATATATATATATATATATATATATATATATATATATATATATATATATATATATATATATATATATATATGTATATATATATATTATTCAATGACCTCCCTAATTGTCATTTTGTGATAGGTGGATTAATCATTTGATACTGTATTTGCATGTTATGAGGAAAGTTTCATTTTATCTAACACCGAAAAAGAGTGATAACGATGCAAACATTAAATTAGAAAAACTGCAAATCTTGAAACAATACATCATCTCGAAGTATAGATTCTGATTTGTGGAGAAATTGCGTATTTATCTAAAAAATGGATTGAATTGCTCATTTAAGTTGCTGTCTCCAGATTTTCATAAAGATATTTCACTGTAAGTAAAGCCAATGAGGAGAACTTATTTTGATTCAAATGTCAGCCATTCAAAGCAGAGTCAAGATTATTGATTGAAAATGTCGTTAACCTCAATATCTTTTTTCATAAAACGACTTCACTATTTTTTATATTTTTGAAAATAATTTTAAATGATTACACGAACGGCCTTCCATAGTTGTTCGATCTTCACCCTCAAATCTCGTTCTCCCCTTTGTGGAAGGTCGTGGACATGCGCGGAAGGCATCATCCGGGCCTATAAACTAAAGAATGACGTCAGTCACGTGATCACCCTCTATCAGTCTTTCACTTCGAAAAGACACCAGATTCTGGTGGAAGTTCTAGTGCGGCTCCTCTTCTACCAAATTTTATCATCCAACAGAACCTCAATGTGAGTACAAGAAACATTTTTTACGTTTTAACAGACATTACGATCATTCTCTCCAATATTTATCCTCATCCGAATCGTTAAATTAATCGTAATTCTCCTTCGGCTTGAGTCTTGCTCTAATTGTATACAGACGAAAGTATGAAGGACATCACGCATGTATATCGTTGCATAAATTTAATTCTTCTGAAAATCCGTTTTATCCACGATATTTTTATTTGCTTTATTTTTGTATCAAGCATAAGTATATATATATATATTTATATACACATGCCTTAGGATGAAATATATGAAATCGGATCTTATTTGATCATATTCCAACTTGATTTTTTTGCCTTGGGTGGAAAGATATGTTGAAGGACATATACGCCTGCTGTAGCAGAATCGTTTCTCTATCTAGGCCAACATCTAGAACGATCATTTCAAAGCCATGTCTGTTTTAGCTTTTATTTTAAATAACCTTGTATCTTTTCATGTAGAAACAGCTATGTCGCGTATTTAAAAAAAAATTTCTCTGTGAAACCTAGTACATAGCTGGATTTTGATATTTTTTTTTTTTTTTTTCCATAACTTTTTCTTTTTAATAAATTTGACATTGTCATGCCTTCTATGTTCGTATTAGTGGCATGGTCTATATTTCCAATTTTTTCATTATTGTCTTGCGATGAGCTTTAGTAATACGTTTCTTTGATTAAATCTTTTGAATATGAATAACCTTTCCTCTTGGTGAGAGGTCACGATTTTAATCGAGCGGTTGTAAATCCCTTACCTACTATTTGGTACTTCATTTCTTTAATCTGTGGGGCTGTCCGCTTTTTCCCTGATTTATTTACTATCCTTTCTGACCAAATCTTAAAGTTGGGGCTGATTGAATCGGTAGCTAAGTAATAAGCGGAATGTCTTCTGCTGAATACACAGGACTTATTGTTTTCTCACTCAACGCGTCTTTTCTCATTAATGTCCCTTGTAATTTTATTTCTTGACGCCAACACGAATCGTTCCAAATGATGGAAACTCTTGTCCATTATTACTTGACTAGATTTGGTTTTTGTTTCTTTCCTCCACCTTACCTGGAATGACCTTATCTTCGATTATTTTTTTTCAAGTCCTTCAACCTTTTGACACATCTCACTCTATCACCTTGAACCCCAATCTGTTTCGTTGGAACTTTTTATTGTAAACGTTTGAAAGTAATGTTTGCCTCGACCTTCATGATCTGTAAAAACGTTTATGGTAATTTGAACCTCTTGAATGAATTTATGATTTCGTGAATCCATTGAATCAATTTTCGTAACACCATTTGAAAGATGTTCATACTTATTAAAGTCAGGATTTCACTTACACGAGCTTTTGTGGCTAATTATTTGATCAATTGACACGATTAGACTTAGGAATTAATGTAGCCAAGTCAACTCAGTGTCCTTTCAGTACCTGGGAGGTAAAGGTCAACTTGAATTCTTATTATACCTGACCCCCCTTTTTTTTCTTATTTAATACATGACCCTTTAACTAACTGGTTCGTAACGCAGTCAGTTTGCTTGAGTACAATCCCTCAATTTAAAAAATGACTCCTGTTATGAAAAATAAATATGGTTAAATGAGAACAGATTATCTTGCTATTCTGGATAAGTTGTATTTTGTGTTCGTAGTTAGCTGAATTTTGAGGCTTTGAATCAATGCACGAAGATGTAACTTGAAAAACTTGATTTCTAAAAAAATTTTTTCTTCTTCCCGGATATTAATTCAAGATTTAGTATCAGGCTAATTCGTTATTAGCAAAACTTGGATAATTTTGCCCACGTTGAAGAAATATCGCAATTGTATGGCAATGGTCGATCAATTTAAAAATTTTTTTCTTCCCTCAACTAAGGAATTATTTATTACCTAATTGTTCAATAATAGGTGTCGTCGAAGTAATGGCCAAGGTTTTTGATTTCGTTGGAAAACTGTATTGCAATAATTCTGAAATCATTTAAAACAAGATCTGGAAGTGAACTCACTGTTTTTATTAATGTCTGTGACTATCTTGAATTTCTTCGCATCAATTATTTCAATTTTATTACCTGGTGAAGTACATCTTCCGCAAAGATGTAGTCACAAAATAAAGATCAGAATGGGTTGAATATTCTAATCTTGTTCGCTTTCAATTCATACCTTAGTTACCTCCGGAAATTCATCAATTTTGAGAAATATTTTAGTGGGTTCTACTCATCTACAATACACTTTTTTTTGTCTTTTCAAATGGTTCTATTTGCTCAACTGAATTATGAAGATAGTTGCTGCTTTAAAAAGTAATGTTTTCAAGGTCCTTCTCTTGACACACGTCAAGGATTAGAGGTGGTGAGAGGGGGCACTCTTAGCTAAAAGTGCAAATTCACGCAAGATCCCTTTCGAACAAGCTCTGATACCAACCAATTGAAAATAGAATGTAGCTGTTTTAAGAATCGTGAATTTTCTGGATCGATCATTACTTAGCAAAGTTGAATTATTGGGGAAACCCAGTGTAGAATGAATGTACCGTATACTTGTTGAGATATTTAAGGCATTAATATTCCAAGCTTTGTTCTGATTATTGAACTTTTTTTTCTTTGAAACTGTAGGGTGTATCTGACGAAGCCTAACGATATAGAGGAGTTGTTCGAACTAAATTGTGTTAAGATCATCCTGACCTTGACCTCTTCTTTCGGGTGGAGGAACCTAATCAAATAGTAATATGCTACATAATTAGTTGTGCAAATTCGAAATTCTCTTCCCCTTTTTTTTCTTTTTTTTTTTTTTTTTCAACTGAAAAATCCATACCCGATACCGTAATTTGAAAAATGTATCTATTATGAATTTTGTAGATCTCTTCAGTTTTGATTTAGCTTACTTTACTTCTATATGTGAATCTCTCTAGACTAGGGTATTGTGAATTACGTTGAAGCTAGTACAGTTGATAATCTTTTTCTAAAATCTAAATTTACACTATATGCCTAGCCATCCAACTTGATTTGAAGTTTATGGCAAGATATGAAGAGGAGCATAACTATATACAAATGTTTCTCAAAATGTATGCATAGTGAAATGTTCCTGTGAATTTCTACCAGAAAACGATATTTTAACTTCGATTCAGCTTGAAATTTAATTTTCTCCATGTAGTGAGGATTTTGAAAGGTGAATACTTGTATCACATGACTTCTCACCTTAACTCAAGATACGGCTTCGATGTAGGAAGATCATCTTTCCAATAGAGAAAATATCGTCTTAATAAGTCAATTTATTAAATTCTTACCAACTCAGTATTCATTTTCAGTCAATAAGATATAAAAATTGCCATTTCTCTGCATTGCTTTCAGTTCCCAGAAATGATACTACTGGCCTGAATTGTGACTCGGCTAACAACTACGTTTTGAAGTCTAATTGTAGTTCAATAAACATTATCGAACAAACTTTTTTCTTCTGGGTGATTGGCAATGTTAGCAGAAACCTTTTGAATTTTTGGTCTATAGTGTATTTGGATATTGGGATTGTTTATGATAGGACTGGGAACTGCTGAGGAATATTGCTATTTACTCTGAAAACTAACAATGAGTAACTGAGACCCCATAAGTGCGAATTGATGGTATTGGCATTAACTCTATTATCTTTGATATGAACTATAATTGTACGGAATCGGAATATGCATTTTGCAATCTTCTAATTTTTGATGTGAGTCGGATTTTCTTTCTATTTATTTGGAAAAAAAAAATTTCCCCTTCTAATAAGGTTCTCTTGAATTATAGGTAGAGAAATATTTTAAAAATATAAACTTGGAACTTTTTCATGCATAAATATTACCTTACAGATTTTTTGTTATTCCAAATCACATCAGTAGACAAGAGAAATCTTTATTTCAGAATCACAAAGCTATTTACAAGTTCTGTAAACGGCGAATTCTTACCCAATTGAATCCTTTATGCTGAATCCAACTCAAACTAGTGATGATGAATATTTTATAAATTCTCCCCTTCCAAGGGAACCGGATTGGTGGCCATTTTTCCCTAGAAACTAATAATATGATTATTAGGTGTAGAACAGCTTTTGTTCCATACCCTTGTAATAAGTATCATTTATAAGATTGTATTCCTTGAATGCCATTCCCCCTCCATCAAAGTTTCTTGAGTTTACATTCATTTTCAATGTTTTTATTTTCTAGATGTCAAAGCAACTTGGATTTGCTGAGAACTTTGCCCTTAGTGGTGCAGCTGCCATTATCTCAAAAACAGCTGCTGCCCCTATTGAGCGTGTTAAGCTGTTGGTCCAGAACCAGGATGAAATGCTGAAGACCGGTAGACTGAAGGAGCCCTACAAGGGTGTGGTTGATTGTACCATGAAAACCTTCAAGAGTGAAGGTATCATCCCATTTTGGCGTGGCAACTTGGCCAACTGTATTAGATATTTCCCTACTCAAGCTTTGAACTTCGCATTCAAGGATCAAATCAAAATTATGTTTAAGGCTAGCAAAAGTGATTCATACATGCTTAAATTTGGTAAGAATATTGCATCTGGTGGTGTGGCTGGAGCCCTCTCCTTGTGTTTCGTATATTCCCTAGATTATTGCCGAACCCGGTTAGCCAATGACGCCAAAAGCAGCAAAAAGGGAGGTGGCGAACGCCAGTTCAATGGAATGGTTGATGTCTACCGCAAGACAATTGCATCTGACGGCGTACAAGGATTGTACAGAGGCTTTGTAATTTCCTGTGTGGGTATTGTTGTGTACAGAGGGTGCTACTTTGGTTTCTATGATACCTTGAAACCAATTGTGATTGGTGATACTGCTAATCTCATGGCATCTTTCGTTCTTGGTTATATTGTCACCATCAGCTCTGGTCTTGTTTCTTACCCTATTGATACCATCAGAAGACGTATGATGATGACCTCCGGCGAAGCTGTGAAGTACAAAGGTGCCGTTGATTGCACAAAGCAGATTGTTGCCAATGAAGGGTTCATGTCCTTGATGAAGGGTGCTGGTGCTAACATCCTCAGGGGTGTAGCTGGTGCTGGTGTCTTGTCTGGCTTTGATAAGTTCAAGGAAATCTATATCGGTTTCCGTGTAGGAAAGTCATAATACCATTTACCAACTAGGAGGGGATTGAAAACACATCAGAAAATATTACAAACTATTAAAAATGATTTTGGTAGGTGAAAAATTTCTGGAATTTAGACAGGATGCTGTGACTTTTTGGAGAAAAAAATGAGAAAACCTGGTTTGGACTCTTCAAGCGGCGAAAGTCTGTTTGCCTGGCTGGCTCTTTTTAATGAAAAAATAAAGAGATTATGTTGAGCACAGACATTACATTTAACCCATCATATGTATGTTAGTCCATTCTCAATTTGATGGACCCGATTTATGGCAGATAATAAACAAAATTAACAAATTGTTTTTCTTGCTCTTTCTGTAAAAAGAAACAATTGTTTTCAAGCTAACTAAAAATTGGATTTTCCTCACGATTTTCAGTTGAAAAAAATTGTTGCTTATCCCACCCTACCATCTACTCCCTTCGTTTTTCCATGAGAGAATTTGCATTCAGTTATTGAAAGCAAGAAATGCATACCTGCACAATGTGTCAATATAATTTTTAAAAAAAAGATAACTTTGAAAATACTAAACAATAATACTTCAACATGAAATTGACTAAGAAATATTGATGACACAAAAACAGCTATGTATAGTAGTATGTATCCACCTGTTACTAAACTTTGCAAAATGAAAATTTGCCTCTGCATTAATATTTTTCTTGTTCAGTATTGAAGTTTTCATTCTTTTATTACATCATTGCGCAGGTACTTGATATTCTTACTGGTCCTGTTTTCTTTGAAAAAATGTACTCATGGCATCAACTATAACTACTATATTAAGAAAAAAAAGTTCCCTGGTGGATTTGAATCACCAATCTCTATTCCAAAACAGACACAACTATTGCACCATGGAGATGTATGTAGTAGAAATTATTTCTTTTTAAATGTAAACCATGTGTATTTGACTTATGAAATATTTCATTTCTCATGCTAAAACTATCTTTACAAATTATAGAATTTCTTGTTTTTCTTCCATGAAGAGAAAATTAACTGTCAAATTGAGACTATATGAGGGTAATTCACTTCTCTGGTAAAGACTTGCATTGCATTATATCAAACTAGAAGTGAATATTCTGTAAAAATTTATTGCAAATATGTAATTTAAGTTACAATAAAGGTTTCAAGGAAATGAAATGAGTTCTATTACAATTGTTTGAGTTTTACAAGAGTTATAAAATTGAAGTCATCTAATTGTGTAAATTTCATATGGGCAGAACACTAGATGCATCTGCTTGGATGGTGGTGTTTAGTGCCTGAAGCATATTCTGCCCCCCCCCCCATCATAATCTCCATTAGTGACATCAAATCCACTATTATATGAACTTGAGTATAAACACTTGAGGTGGTAAGTACCAATTTCATTTCTGTTGATCCCATACTTGGGGATGGGTATGTGTCTGATATTACTAGCGTTTAAATGTAATTCCAGACTCAAATCCATAATATTAGCCATCATAAGTTAAGGGATCCTGAAGACTTGAAATCTTCGATAACTTGTGCTGATATCAGCCCCCCCCCATATATCTCAAAGAAAGGGTTTTGTGAAAGGGGTAAATGCCCTCAAAAATATCAACATGAATACTGTAAAATTAATTTTCTTGTTATACTTACTAATGTAGCAACCATTACCTCTTGAAGAGAATTGTTTCTAATAAGAAATAATCCAGTCATCACTGTTTATTAGTGAACACTTAGTCTCATTAAATGAGAGAAATCAGAATGACTGGCATCTTGAATAAATTGATAGAATCTTTCAAGTCCTCTAACTTTCAGAACTTGAGTTATGGTATTGAAAAGATATTGACTTTTAGTTTATTGAAGTGTACTTTTTGTTGCTAACAAGCATTTTGTATGTAGAAGCATTGCATATATTTTTATAGAGTGTCTTACATTTCGATGCAATGGCAAGAATAAACTCAGAATTTCTAAATTTCTGACAAACTAACATCTTGCAAGATAGCTTGGAAGCTACCTTTATTCCTTTATATAAAAGCCATTTTTTCTAAATTCACAATGTTAATGGTTAGTATTACATTCACAATTAAAACTTGTGAACCCTCCCCATCTGTATTAAAGAAAGTTTGATTGAAGTCTAAAGTTTTAACCCATTTCTAAAATCTGAATCAAAAAATCTATCTGCATAATGAATAATGTAACTCTTCCTAGAAGTTCGGCTGTGATAGATCAGAGTTGAAGATCAGTTTCAATGACATGATGTACAAGTATGTAGTTGAACTTCATTATATGCATAGTTACCCTTCACTAACGAATAAGTTGATTGAGGCACTGTTCTTTGTTTCTCGCCAGCTTCTGTTATAAAAAGTAATACCATATTTTGGACACCTGACTGAAATTCTACTCAAAATACTGAATGATTGGCTTGGATACCACCTTATTAAAAAAAAAAGGAGTGTACAGGCCCAGCATTGATATTACAAGTAATGTTGGACAGCCCTACTGGAGATAATGGCTGAGTACTGAAGAGTAGAAAATGTAATGGTGTCAGCTATGTTGAACACCCCTTTTCTGTTGGTGTAAAGTCTGCCCTGCTATACATGTTCATTCTAAGATCCTTTGCTACTTGATTTGAAATACAAGAACTCTAAGCTTGAAATCCTGTACTATCTTTAGAAATGGTGAGTCAGCAAAGGCTCCTGAGGTTTTCAGTCCTGAAAAGAGCTGCTTTGGCATACACAATTTTTATTATTATTGGTGATATTATTATTAGTTGTAGTAGCAAGAAGGATAGAACATCCTAAAATCTAGCTGCTACTACCAGTAAGTTTAAATTGTGCAGAACACAATTTTTATCCATAATCTGTTCAGGAGTCTTTCTGTGGTTACTCTGCTTGATCTGACCTCTGAATGAGTTGTCTTTTTTTAACCTTTTTTGCAGACAGTCATAGCTATCAATAATGAACGGATCTTGACAATGCTCTGTTTCATCCATTGATCTGAATCCTTGTTTTCTTTTTCTTTTCTTTTTTTTCCTCATCATCACACAATGGATTTAAACAAATCTTGGGCTGAATAAGAGTGCAGAAATTGCCATCACTATCCAAGTGAAACTTGTGAGATACCCTTTTGATCCAGAAAACATGGTTGGTGTCAGAAGTAAACAAAATTTGCAGCTGATTTCTATGTGCACTAATTTGTTGTTGATATACTGACTTGCCTGTCACACACAGAACAATGAAAACTATTCTGAATATTCAAGTGAATGAATAGATCTTTTTGGTACTCCAAGATGGTGGATCCGTATAAATTTATGGGAAAAGTTATCTCCCTTGCTAAAGTTTTCCAAGAAAATAACTTAAATCCCCAAAAGTTTGATTGTTTCAACAATGGTCATTTCACGAACATTTGAAAGATAAGACAATGAATGAATGAAGTGAATTTTCTTTCTTCAACTTCTTGGACCGAGCATTCATAAACTCAGGAAGAAAGGAATTTGAATAATTGAAAATATAAGAGGTAAACCAAATGGTATGGGATGAGAGGTAAAGACAGAAAAATTGGAAGAAAGGATAAATAGGAAGGAAATGTTCAAAGAAAACAGGTATGGAGTTGAGAGAAAAGTGGGATCCATTTAATGAGAAAACTCAAAAGATAATAAGTTCTACTTTTTATGTTTCTCCCCTTATTTTGTAAAAATTCGATGGACAAACCAACAGAAGTAACTTTTTTTGCGAATTTTCACAGACATATCTTCTCAGGCTGTACTGATGTAGTAAAGTTTTTTTTGTCATATTCACACTTATATTCTTAGATAAATAAGCAAGACCCTATTTGGATAACAAACCCTACCTCTACATTCTCCTAAGTAGATTAAAATCAATGGTAACACTCCAAATTTGTATATTTTTCTTTTTGATGAAAGTTGGAAGTGATCCTGACTTAAATATTCAATGATTCTTCTATAAAATAGGTAGCTTATTTTTCTGTACACCTAGATAAAGTAAACTTGATTTTTGCAAATATAATATTCAATGCATTTAAATTACTTTCATTAAAAAAAATTGAATGCTTTTGAGAAGATAAGCCAAGTGTATAATCTTGTTCCATGTATGATTTGATCATTTGTTTCTGATGTTGAGTGTAGAATTTGAGAATTTCTTCAGATTAAATCTAATAAAAACTGAATGAATGATTTTAATGAGTGAGCTGGGAATCTCTACAATGCTACCACTTCCTGAAAAGAGAGCTTATTTGTGTATTAAAAGAAGTCTTTATTACAGAAACCATACAATGAAAACACATGTACTGTAAAGAGAGTGTAGTCTCACCACTGAGGTATTTTCTCACCAAAACTCCCCAAAATTAGTTATGGATAGTTTGAGATATTTTTCAGACCAAAGTACAAAGAATGAGTTCTGTAGATTTCTCATCTGATAGATTGAAGGGAATGTGCTGAGTATTGTTTTTAGGATGAAATATTACTTGCCCAAACAAAGTTATAAAATTATAGGAAACAAGTTTATAGCAACATTTGAACCTCAACAACTGTCTCGGGATTGGTAGTTCAGTAACTACATCTTAAGATGTAAATTAGATTATAAGAATTGATTTAAAACCAACCAATCTTGGCTTTTATGTTATTGTTTATTAACTGATCACTCCTACTAGCTTAGCTGTAACAATTATTAATGACGTGATAGGCTCCATAAACACGAGTGTACTATCATGTATTTTAGAAAAAATTTAACACGTGAAATAATCGTACTAAAAACCTTTAACACCAACACGAGAGAAATGCCAAGTTAATTAGTGTTTGTATTGCCTTTTACTCTCTATTTGCAAGGGGAAGAACTCTGGGAATCTGAAGGAAATTTTTTTGTTTATGATATATTACAGCACTGGTGAGAAAGACAATCAAATTTGCAGGAAGCTCTATTCATGGTGCAAATGATATAGATGACTCACTTACAGTTGCTTTCTAGATTTGCTCATTAATTAGAACTTCATGGATGACATCAGCCAGGTGTCTGTATAATACATTGATAGGAAATTGATCTCTACATGTTTTTAAAATAAAACTTCTGAACATGGCTGCCAATGCTGAGTCCCTGTACTGATCTGGGGTTCCCACCAACCATCTGGGTTTATATTTTGAAAATAAATTATAATGATATAATTTTTTGTGTGCCTGATCTGGTGTTTTCCTTGAAATCTCATCGACAGCCCTACCTCTGAAGCAAGAAATTGCTAAGTGTAACATTAGACTTAATTTTGATAAACTACTAAATGAATTGTAGTCTGGTAAAAATCATGGAAAATTGCAATGAACCTTGATTTTTGGTGTGCAGTATTTTTTTTTTCTATTTTTCATCAGAATTTAGTCCTGACTCTGAATCCAATTAATGTTACCTGTCAAAGCAAGGGCAAATAGAGATATTTGGGTAAAGTGATGATGGCATCATTTGGGGTGGGGTCTAATGGCTTGAAATCAAAGTTGTTGAAATATACACTTATCATATTGGAAAGGAAATTTTGTGCTGAATCAAATTGTTACAAGAACCAAGGGTAAGAAATCAAGAGAAAATTAGGCAAAAGTGTCTGTAAAGTGGACCTGTTTATTGTATCGTAATAATCTTTGCATTATTGATAAAAGAAAGACTATAGGAAACTATGGACTATGAAACCACTGATAACCAGGTTAGAAAACTTGTTTACTTTCATAAACTGGTAGACTAGCAGAAATTGCATTCGGAGATTTTAACCAAATTTACTCATACATTTTAAGATTTCACCCAAAATATGCTAATGGGCCTATTTCAATAAAAATTTAGGGATATCAATTTTGAATGAGTTCTCCTATGAGAAAGGTATTTTGTATGAAAATCTTAAAATCACCCCACATTGTACTTTTATAAAATCTTTGAAAAGCAACAATATTAAATTTCTATGAAGATAATATCCAAGAGAAACTATATCCATCGGAATTTCATCCAATCCTGCTACCTGCCAATGAATAGGATAATAAGATGAGCAAAAAAGCTAAAATATAATCTGTTCAGAAAGTTTTTTTTTCTTTTAAATTATTAAAGAACAATAAACAATTATTGTTCAAAGAAGTAATTGCTGGAAAAAATTTTTAATATGTTTTAAAAAAAATGTTATCAAATTAATAATGTTTTTGTTTCTTGTAATCTTATGAATCATTATTATCAGAAAGAATGGTGTTCTATTTATCAATAAACAAAGTTTTTTGAAGGTGTTGCAGATAACTTCAATAAGCCAATCTCATCACTAAATAGAAACAAACTCATAGCATGACACAAGAACATAAGTACTGAAAAGAGCACCTTTGATTTTATTCATATGACATGAAATCAAGAAAGAATCGAGCTCTCTGAAAACTCCAGAAATTCAAGTGCACTGATATAAAGCTCCAACAATGACTAAAGAGGATGGAAGTCGAATGTTTCAACACTGAGTGTATTAGCAAGCATATCACTGTCCATTGAAAGAGCCAAAAGTGATGACTTCCAGTTATTCCAACCAATTGCCAATGATGTAAAAACTTCAAGTTCAATAGATTCAATACAAAAGTTGCCAGAGAGGGCTAGGTTTCCATCTATTCACGTATGTAACATACTCGCCTATCATCAATATGAATCAAGCTGAACCAGAATATTGACCACTATGCACCTTGTGCAGCCAGTAACTGAAAAGCTGGTCAGGATTACACAGATTTTACAATTATTCCTATTCTTCCTCAAATCACTTTGTTGTAGCCTGTTGAGTGGAAAAATCTGTACCCTGCTCTTGACATTGATATTTTTTATTGGCTGTTTGATGGCACATTGGTGGCAAACAATTAGGTGATGAAAGAGAAATTACACTAAATGAAAAGGATTTGGATTGCTGGGTAAAAAGTCTTCATATATCCAGTGTGATGGAAAAGAGTTTTCTAGATTTAAAAGAATCAAAACAACAGGTCTTAATTTTCTGACTACGTGCATCAATACAATTTCTGCAATGGATCATCCATCTGAGATATTAACATTCACACAAATGAGCTTTCATACAAGGATGTCAATGTAGATAAATGAGATTGGTAATGAGTTAGCGGAGAAGTTCCATGCTAAGTTGCTTCAAGGGTTTGACAAGCCACTCACTAAGTTCTTTAAGACTATGGACATACTTGGGATATCTGCGTGAGTTAATGATTTCAAAGTTATTGACACTTTCCTCATCTATTCCAGAGTCACTGCTATACAACCAAGTAATGATAGGATGAAAATTCAAAATTCAATGAAATAGGAACTGGCACCGATTCCAACATCTCTCTTGGAAGACGGTAGTGACATGAAGCAGCCAATGCAAAGTTTGTTTTAAAGAAGATAGGGTCTAAAGTTTTATCTCATGAAGTAAAACAACTAAAGTTTACAGTAAGTGATAGATTCACAATATTGTCGGTAGTCTATTGAACCACAAACCCTCTGGTTTCATACTACAAAGACAATATAAGTGTTTATGCATTTGGACTGCTTGAAAAGGATGACACAAATCTGGTTTTTGATTAATATTTTGACTTCAGCATCAAATCTACTACAAGATCTGGCTGTGGAAAGTCTGGCAGCATCCTCTCCCCTTTCAGCCAAATCAACTATTCTTACCAGCAACATTGGTAAATCTCAGATAATCGTTAGTATATGACCAATCAGTGTCTACAACTTCTTCAAAGAAAACACAATTTTCTCCTATTGTGACTGAAATCCTCTATGACATGTTTCCAAGTACACAGGGGCATTGTTATTAAAAGAGACTCTTTGACAACAACACTGGAAGACGCTGATCTTATAATTGCTCAACAAGCTTTTTGTTCAGTCCTTGAGAATGATACTAGATCAGTACAATTATATATGATGTGTTTGATATCTGACTCCCAATATGAATTAATGTCATGTGATTGAAACCAATATCTACTACAATTATGTTTATTGGATGAGCAATATACCCTAATGTAGGTAAGATGTAGTCCCTAAGTAATGTGTAGCCAGTAATGCTAGCGTGTAGCAGAAGTCACCATTGTAAGTAAAAGAGGAAAAAGGTAGAGGCTGAATCAGAAATGACGATAATGTGCATGTGTCAGAATGAAAGAAGGTTGAAAAGGTGAGAGTGAATGATTAGGCACTGTTAAAATAAAGTAAGTTTTGTGTATCATGACAAACAACAAGAGATATAGTTATTGTACTGAGATACAGCAATTGAATTAGCAGTTTTCAATGTTCTACTTGGGTGCTTCTACTTGCTTATGATGTATGTATTGTAAGCACACAGACAAAAATATGGGTATGTTTTGAGACGAGTGCCCCTGGAGGTATGCATTTAGGAAAGTTTGGAGGATAATCTGTTGAATAAAAGTTAGCGTTGGCTCCAGAGAACCCGTTTTCTTATTGGTCAGTTTCAGCAAAGTTTGTCTACTCCTACTTCTACACGTTTGATTCATGTATTGGCTTTTGACAGGTCTTGTACAAATGTGGATTTTTTGCATTGCAGCATTGAAATGATTTGATTGTTTCCAACAGGAATATCCAGAAGTGCACTTATCCAGAATTAGAAATCTCACAGCAGAAACAAGAGTACAAATTTGAGTGACACCATTCTTTTTTTACGTTTATATAAATCTGGATGATAGGAACAGCCTGAAAATCAGAGTCTTATGAGAGAAAGTGTTACAAATTACATTAATGTGATAATATTAAATATATATCTACCAAACTTATCTTGGTGTGGCACAAGAGTGGGTAGGATGATTCTGTTCTGTCAATCTTCCAATGAAGGAGGACCTACCTGCCTTGAAAAATAGCATCCAGAACTTTACTTGATTTTTACTTGAACATAAACTACTGGTATACAACTACCTCAGCCATCAGGACAGCTCAAAATGTTGTTATGATTACTTTAACGATATACAGATCTATGTGATATTTATGAAGATATATTAGTAGGAACTATATTTTGCTTGTGCCGGTGTTACCCAGTAGCTAATTGAGTGGCCCTAGATTGTGCAAATGAATAGAAATGAGCGTCATGCGGAGATTGAACCTGCACCCACCAGGAAGGAGCCAATGACGCTCTGGCAAGGCAGGAGGTTGAGTCAAGCAAAATATTGTTCCTACTAGAATGTCTTTATAATTATCACATTCTTTCAAATATAAATTGTCCATTTACTGATTCACATATAGATCTATGCAAATCAATCTAAACACAGGTTATTATTTTTTTACATTAAAGATAATATTTAAGATAGGACTTGCATGACTATTGGGAAGAATTTTGTTTTAGTGTGAGTATTTGTACACTAGTCCACACAGATCGTGTTATGTTTAGCGCATAAGCCTCACACACAGAAGATCCTGTATTCGATTCCCAGTTAGAGCGAAGAGCATGGAAAACTCTTTATCTAGTCAAATTCCCCTGTGCACACAGCAGCTAATTGAGTACACTCTAAGCTGTGTCATTAGGATTGAGATATCCCTTCAATGGAATTGCATCCTACCAAGGTGGTGTTCATATAAATTGTAGGTATAAAGTCCACAGAGAATTCTTGGTCGAATTGATAAGGGAATTCCCTAGAGCCATGAAATATGCATGCTATTCTACATGTTCACCCATACAGTTCAACACTGAACATCATTTCTCAAATTACTTTAACCCATCCAAAAGATTCTGATGTTTGTTCATTAAAATACTGATGTGCTGTTGCTATCACCTCCAAATCATTTGAAACTTTCTTCTAAACTTTCTTTGAAAGAAGATGAATAGATAGAGCATGATCTGGTGAATAGGGTGGATGGTTTATACACCCAAACCCTAAATTCATTGTCTTGCTTGTCCTGTAAACAGTTGCATTGTCCAGCAAAATTAGATACCTGCCACATTTTTCTTTCAAGTCTTTTCTAATTAGCTCAGCAAGTTGGTGTAGTATTATGCATTGATTGTTTGGCCCTTCTGAAGATAGTAATCAAAATACATCACCTCTCAAAAAAAAAACGTGGCTGTGACCTTTCTTGTAGACTTTTGGTATTTGAATCTCTTTGGATGTGGAGAATCCAAATGCTGCCACTGCATGGACTGTTGCTTGGTCTCTAGATCAAATTGATGTAATCATGTTTCATCAACAGTGAGAAATGATTCATATGAATACATGCTATATTGCAGATCATGTAGCAAAATTGACTTGGAGATGTCCAAATGATATTGTTTCGGGTTGGCATTCAAACATTTTTGCCCCTACTTGGCTGACAGCTTTCGCCTACCCGACTGCTCATAAATCATAAATCCAACACAGTCCTTGGATATCTCTTGTGTCTCAGTAATTCTTTTGGTTGAGATTTGTCGATTGGTCAAGATTAGGTGATAAACATGATCAACAATTTCAGGTGATGACACCGTTGGAGGACTCCCAGACTGTGATGCAACTTGGATCTCAAAATCTCCAAGCTGGAAGTTAGTAAATCACTTTTTCACAGTTCTCTATGTCAGACATTCGTCATTCAATGTTTGCATCATACACTCATGAATTACCTTCAGAGTTTTTTTTCTGCATGAACACGGCCTCGTTTCAAAACTCGAAAATTCTACACTTTTTGTTCACCTGGTTTAGTCAATGTTCTGGAACAGATTGTGAAATTAGAGCAAAGATCCTGAAAATTTGCACTTTGCAATATAAAAGAAGACTTATTGTAGTTACAGTGACAAAATAATGTTCAGATTTCATAAAACAGGTCAGATCGAGAACTTTTTTGTACCACCTTGTAAGGTGATGTTTCTTCTCAACACAAATTTATGCTTTGTAATTCTCTTTATCATTTCTCTATACTAAATTACTATTTGTATACAAATAAGTCATACATAAAAATCCAATATTGTGAGGATGACGGGAATAAACATTTGAATATTAACAAAAATGAATCACATTTCTTATTAATCAGATATTGATTATCTACAAACATGTTTTTCACATTTAACTTTCATATATATAAACATCATCATGGTAATGCATAATATATCCATCTATATATATATATATATATATATATAGATGGATATATTATGAACTTACATGGATCATCTACTTTGTGCTTTGAATATGAACAAATACATGTTTTCTGAACATCATCCATGCCACACATGTGAATAACTTCCCAACCATGTAAAAAATAGGAAGACATTGTTATGCCTCTACTCCCATCATTACCATGTTCACCAGGTTGAAACAGCTCCCGGATATTCATATTTAGATCCATGTATTTAGTTAGTTTCATCTTTAATTTAGTAGTTTTAGTGGAATGGACGTAGAGGCACAACATTATCTTCCTATTTTTTATAAGGTTGGTGAAGTTATCCACAAAAGCAATAGATTTTAGAGAAATTTGAAGATTTTTATGATATAATTGGAAAACTGTTTTGAAGATATCTGGAGACGCTATTTGTTGTTTGATTTAGGATAACATAGTTGTGTTAGTTCAGCTATGAATACTTTTTTGTCAATCTGCACCACTTTTCAAGTGTTGTTTTGGACTCATTGATTTATAGAAATATATGATTGAACATATACATACACATATACACTGATTTATTACAATATATGATTGAATAAGTTAAGGATGGAATTCAGGGATATGACAAAACATTATTTGAGGAAAACAAATTTTGAAGTGATTAATAAGTGATTCTTACCTAATTAATCATCAATTGATATATTTTATAATTTTCAGGAAGTCTTAATTTATCGAAAAAATGGTGATCATGTCTTTTATCTTATATCTATCTATATTAGTCCTGGAAAAGACAACATATTAATTGAGCTTTTCATTTAAAAAAAGGCATATTCATAATATTACGAAAAAAAGACGTAAAATAATACAATTTTGAGAGTTTTGAATTGAAAACTCTTTCAAGTATGATGTTCTTACCAATAGAAACAACTTAATAACTCAAAATTATTCTAGCTGAGCCAGTAAGAGATGATTAAAGAATAAAAGTAGAAATAAAATAATAAGTAGAAAGTGAAAAATTCTAGAATATCTTATACTCATTTGTTATATGCTCAAAAACTAAGAAAATCTGCTTGAAAACTTGTTTTGGCATCAAATTACCATCTGATAGAAATCAATGTTTAATACAAGTACAATTATTTGTTGTCTCTTCTCTTTTGAAAAGACTGGACAGAAATTTTGTCCAAATTCATCATAAAGATAAAAAAAACAATAATAGCAATGGTCATAAACATCATCATGGTAAAAATAATAATGATGAAAAGTGCAATAATATTTGTTAACATTGAATTTTCTTGTTATATAAATATAGATAAGTTTTCTGACTCCAGATCTTTGAAAGAGAACATCTGAGAATTTGAAGTAAGTTTGTAGTAACTTATAATATTCCAAATTAAAAAAAAATGTTTCACCACTTGTGGAACACACAGGTAGTACATCAAGTCGAGATGGTCTAAGGGAGATAATACGGGTATTCTGGATTGGCTCCCTTAGAACGAACACGACTGCTGAATCAGAAGAGCTGGATTGTATATAAGAGCCATGAAGTGTACAATTAGGAGTTGGAAATAAACGATACAAGTCCTATTGGTAATACACTACGAAATGGCGATGAGGATTAGTTGAATGAATCATAATAAAATATGAGTAGAACAAAATTGAAGTCTGTATTGAACTTTTCATACTGGAAATCTTTGAACATCACAAAGAAGTAACTCTAGAAAGATGGTGGACCCTGGAAATAAGTGATGAGTGTGAGCACAAATATCACCACGTACCTCATGGAATTTTATAGCTGCAGACTCCTACATGGAAAACTCCACCTAGATGGAGTCATGTAATTCAAGACAAAATTTCTAATGGGACAATGCATGTTACTGACAAAGTAAAGGAGACTTATACATGAAATGCTCCAATGGGATGGAGTCACTCAAATTTTTTGAAATTGCTTGTGGGACAATGCAATGCATACTATCAACAAGGTAAGGAGA
This sequence comes from Thysanoteuthis rhombus, assembly GCA_963457665.1. Taxonomy (NCBI): domain Eukaryota; kingdom Metazoa; phylum Mollusca; class Cephalopoda; order Oegopsida; family Thysanoteuthidae; genus Thysanoteuthis; species Thysanoteuthis major. The sequence goes on from OY735202.1 coordinate 53,928,068, forward strand.
ATAATTTCATTGCATTACATAGGAGAGTCAGTTCAACATATTTTTGTGAATTTACTGGGCAAAAAGAATTCATATGTACAAACTTCACACTTAGGAGACGTAGATGCAGACAAAGGACTCAAACGCATGAAGAAACAATTGATGCATTAAGAGAATCAGGGAAATTGTGTGAATTCAGCCCACTCACAGTTGATATGAGAAATCAAAATTGTAGAGAAGTAGGCTGATAAGAGACTACATGACAGATTATTACATTGGAAAGAACGTTAACAGTAGCAAGACTTCTTGAAGTTTCACAGGCTGAAACGAAAGCAGAGTCAGAAAGCAGTAACCCCACCGATAGCTATGTTATCACAAAAGTGGATGCAAAGTGCACATGGGATAAAGAGAGCAAAGAAAAAACTCTTGGAAATACTCAGACGATGATGGAAGTAGTCCTACATGTCACAGATGTGTACTATCTAATCACAAATCAGATGAATGTTTAGCCAGAACAACTAAATGTTTGTATTGCAAGAAAGTTAGTCATTATTCATGAGTTTTTAAGGAGAGGAGTTAAATAGGGGGAATAAGAAAACATGAAATAAAATCACAATTAGTAAAGCCTATAAGAGTAATGAATGAGCTGACTTCAGACTCTGACTGATGAATTCATTTATACTATAAGACAAGGAAATGATCAGAGTTAATGGACAGAAAGATGGTGATAGACATAGGAAGCAGCAGAAACTTCATCCAAGAGAGACTTTACTATCTAAACAAAGCACACCCCTAAAATTGACAACCGAAAAATTTTTGGCATCTCTGCAGAGAGCTCTATTACCATGCATAGGATTTTTTGAGTCAGAACTTTGTTGGAAGGTCTGTAGGATGCAGGAGAATGCTTATATGATTAGAGGTGAAGTGGTGGCACTCTTGGGGAGGACATCAAGCTTCACCCTGGGGGTGCTGAACAGCAGAGAGACCGAGATTGATTTGAAAGTCTAAAAGAAGAATACAGTGAACTTTTTGAAGGACTTGGAAAAGTGAAGGGCTATACATGCAAAATAACTGTGGATATATCTGTCAGAACCATGCAGAAAGCTAACCAGGAAAGGACAAAAATGGCAATGCATCTTGTTATAACCCAAAAAGTAATGGTATGATAGAATATTTCCCTCATTACCTGAAGAAAGCCTTCAGAGCAGCCAAATATGAAAGAAAGAACTGGAAAGAGAAACAACCAATGAACTTCATATCACACAACCATTCACAGAACATCAACTAAAACTCCAACTTATCTTTTATTTGGAAGTGATATACACACCAAGATGAAGAAGGAGGAAAATATGACAACAATATGAATAGACACAATAATGAATCTAAAAACAAAATGAAAAAGTACGCAAACCAGAAAAATGGAGAAAAAGAACAGAGATTCATAATAGAAGACGTAGTATATAAGGCAAACCTGGGAAAAAATAAACTAGACTCAAAAAACAAAGATACTTGCTACGTCATTCTAAGGAATGTATCTAACACTTTCTATGAATTGGTTAATACTGAAAATGGAAGTCTAATGAGGAATGTCAAATACCTTCAACATGTATCCATTCATGTTTGAGTTTCATATCCTTGGACCAATGACACCACACCCAGATATTGGAGCAGCTGAACTTATTCAACTGTAAAAACACCCCAAAAGACTGTTACTATACCAGACAAAATAACCACTAGATCACGGAGGGTTATCAGAACCCCCCTTCCTGCCTCAAGGACATGATTAAAAAATGTGTGAGTGTAAAATTGCCATAGACATTATTTACTTGTCACAGACATTGAAATTATGTTCCATTGTAGTGAATAATTCAGCATGAAAGTAAGAGAACAGGAATGTTTCATTGGAAAAAAATATGTATTATTCTATACTATGTTAGAACTAAGTTGGAAGACACATGTTTTGTAGCGAATATTCAATAAAAAAGAATAAAATAAAAGAAATGTTTCATTCGATAAAAGATTCTATAAATCTTATTCGATATTTTGTTGGAACAGAAGTATCAATAGGGAAATATTTTGAAAGCCACGAAGGGAGGAATGTAGTATAATAAAGATGGTGTGAAGGAGATAACTCGGGTATTCCCTTAGGGGTCACATGTCATCAAGAATGAATGAAATAGCAAGCGAGAGAAGAGGCAGACTTGTATATAAGAGCTGTTATGAGTTGATAATAAAAGAAATGAAAAGATGGAAGTTCTCTTGGTTATACACAACACCATCACATGTCCAATGCCTGTTGGCAGCATGCCGTGTTGGGGTGATCAATTGAAAAATTTGAAAAAGCAGTAATCAATGAATAACTTACTTCTCTTGCCTTTTGTTGGGAAGTGGTCATAAAAATGTCTGAATTAGAAAAAAAACCCATGAATGCTGCTGGACCCAAACCAAATGATCAATTTAATTTAGACACACTTTGCGAATTGAATCCTTCACTAAAAACCTAATCTAGCCAGAATTTTCAAACAACTAACAGAAGGACCTCTTCTGGACATAATAAGGAGTAAATGTTGAAATTTTCAACCCTCTAGCTCCATTGGTGTAGCCTATTCACCTGATACATACATACATACATACATACATACATACATACATACATACATACATAGCCAGCCAGCCTGACCAACTTGAAAACTGCAGAAACCTATGTTGACTGTTTTGGAGAGAGTTTCTGATAGGGAAATAAAACATATCAATAGAATGGGGAAAATTAAACAAAACAAACACACATGATAGGGAAGATAAAAAGATAAATATCACAAGGAAATTAAAGAGAACAAAGGTTCTGGCCATTTCCCATGAAATATTGATTGGTGTAGTAAAAAAACCTAAAATGTGCACATTTTTAACAAAGAAAATTTATTGATACATAATGTTATCACAGGGACAAGACTTGATTCTTGTTAGGCAAATTTTTGCTTATTTCTCCTTAAGTAACTTCATCTATATAAGTTTCTTCAGGCTCAATAGAAACAAAAGTGATGGCATTATTTATATGTATGGATGACAAGAACACCAGTATAATGAACAGATCAGTAGCACTGCATCAATAATCAAATTTTGTACCTCTCCTGCTGTAAGAAATTAAATAAGTACTCTTATCCATTATGCTGTTTTGGAGTTGTTGTCAATTAATTATAAATCAGATGAACATGTGAAAATTCCAAGGGTGTTGACAACTGAATCTTCCTAACCCATCAGTAAACTTTTTTTTCTCCACCTCTCTCTTCCTACTATCTAATTAAACTACCTAACCTTTCACTTGAGTTATTACTGAAAGCACAACCTTTGGATGCTGATCGAAACTAGCAGAATGAGATCATAGATAGATAAGAATTTATATACATAATCATGCACAAAAAAGCTTGGAAAATAGACTTTACATGAACTTATAAAAATGGATATTGATCAGAGCATAAAGCAAAAAAACAACATTTTTGGACAACATAGTTATGGGTGATGAAAAATATTTTTTATTACAATCTAACTATAATTGAAGAAATTAATGATCCTCTGTGTGTGTGCGCCATGATCATTCAACAATCGGCTGTTGTACAAAGTTGACATTTGCCAGATATATTAGTCAACACACAGTGTCAAGTTTGAAGTTATTTGGATCAGTGGTTCTCAAGAAATTTAATAAAAATAGATGAATAGTTTCTACAAATTATTTCCCTTGATTTCTGCTCCTTAAAATAATGTAAATTTAGGTGTAAAATATTTAAATTGACAACACTGAAGAGAAATAACCAAAATACTTCAAAGCCGTAGTTTTGTATGATGGACAGAAAATCATTTTACATAACAATTATGACAATTATGACAACACGCCATAAAGTCCAGCCCCTTCCATGCATACACTTTTAGAACGAGCCCTATCCTAGTATTCCAAAATGGAGAAAATTGTCGTTAGATCCAAGATAGCCTCCAACATATCAATCTAAATGAAATCTATTAGAAGAAAATGTTCTATCCTGTGTTTGATGGGATTCAAAGGGAATTCTTTCCTACCAATTGCTGCTACCTGAACAATGGTCACTGAGCAATCCTATAAGTCAGAGAGTGATTTATTTTAATAAAATTTTTTAACAAGGAAGTTGACAGGTGACAATGACCGTCCATACTGCTAATCTAACAAGGCAATGTTCATGAAGCTGACATGGGAAGTTCTCCCACTTGCAGTGTTTTCTCCACACTAACATTTCCACTCCATGCAACACTCAATGTCTGGTCAGCAGTTCTGACAAGTAAAAGTTATAAAAAAATCCTTCAAAGATTTCATCAAAGCAAAACTTTCATGATGGAATATGTACTTTACTTGAGAGATGGTGAAAGGTCATAGAAAGCTAGAGAAAATACTTTGATGACTGGATAATGATATAATTTTTATGAATAGATGATTTTGTCCAAGAATTGCAGGAAACTGTTCATTAACCTAATATTTCTACATTTCTACCAACTTTTATATTTCTAAACATCGAACCTTGAAACTTACACCACACGTGCATGCACACACACACACACACACACACACACACACACACACACACACACACACACACACACACACACACACACACACACACACACATGCGCGCACACACACACACACAGAGCTTTCTAGTGAGTGTTTTTTAGATGGATAGAGGTGAAATGATATTTACCCTGTATAAATAACTGTAACCTCCAAAACCAAGCTTCCATCATAAATCTGACAAGGTAGCAAACTTATTTTATTGTATTTTGGTGATGATGTTTTTTCAGCACTATGATTTCCATTGCTAAAATAGTTACTGAAAATTTAGAAAAATATTCTTTTTTTCTCAAGTAAGGGGGAACATTTTTTAAAAACTTTGGCAAATACTTCAGATGAATAATAGTTCTACCTATATATCTGTAAATATCTTCTTTCAGCTGTACATTTTTATGGCTAGCTGTCATAGAAGAAATTTCCTTAATATAAACCACAGACAGGACAAAAAATTGTACCCTCACCTTCAGTGCATAGATTAAGAATAGATATAACAGGTTGTTACATGTGTTGGTGTTAATGCCCAACAAGTGAGTGAGAGTAATAATAATAATTATGATAGTCCTGAGTAAAAGTGAGGTGTAGTCATCTTGAAGATAGTATCCACAATATAGATAAGTTGTCAGCCACATGAGTGACGTAAAAGAGGAAATGGGGAAGCCGGAACTCTCTTGTTTGCCTTGACAGTTTTACGTGTCATATTTGAACATAGACCCAGAGATTAAACAGTTCATGAAAACAAATGCAAATATTAGACAAACAATTAAAAGATAAATTTAATGATTTGGCAAATAAGATAATACAATCAACATTGAAAGGAAAACAAAAATTTCAATGATTGTGTCAGAATAGGCCTGTTTAGATTAGATTACTTTGTAGCTACTTCAAGAAAGAAGAATAGTCATCTATCTTATATATGAGAGAGGATTCCTTATTAGTCTAACTAACAGGAATAGGAAAGAAGGTGAGATGAATAGGTGCCCAAGTGAAGAGGGGGGCACTCATTTTTATATCTAGTAGCTGTTGTAGATTAATGATGAAGAAGTACTGACACACTTTGTAATCATGAGATTTGGTTGTTTGAAAGACCGAAGAGTAATTATGAAAACAGGGTTATCAGTGTAACAGCAAAGTTTGTGAGGTGATGCGATATCTGAATTTATGATCACTGTAAGCAAACTTAGAGGCTATTCTCAGAGGCAGAAAAAAAATTCTTTAAATCGCAGGGAACCCATGGAGGATTTAATCCATGAGTGAATTCTGAAGTAAGGGAAATTAAGGCATAGAAGATGAGAGAAAAAGAGAAAGTAACCTACTTGCAAGTTGTGGATGAAATAAGCAACGTTTTTATACATAGGAACAAAAGGAGGTGGCATATTGCACAAGTGGTTAGACAAGTAAAAGATTAAAACAATGAAAGAACATAAAACAATAGAACAAAATAGAACAGGATGAATAGTTCTTGTTGGTTACATTTCTGTTTTCTTAAATTTTGTTTTTTAGTTGAGATTCAATTAGATAAAACAGTGAGGCTGAGAGATATGTGGGTCTGCCTGGCAGTGTTACTATTATCAAAATGTTTTAAAATGAGGATAAGATATTGTAGCACCCCTATTCTTTTAGTTAGGAATTAAATACAAAACTCTTCTTTTAGCTAGATATCCAAAACGTCACTTCCTCTGACGACCCCTATAAAACGCCTGGATGCACATGGTCCAATCCCCATGAGCTCCAGCACTCCTAGCTGGTTACGCTTCTGGCTCCGGCCTTTGTGGCCGGCTAATCTCTCTTTCCTTCTCCCTGGTCCAATGCTCATTAGCACCAGGGCCCCTAGCTGGTTATGCCTCTGACCCGGGACTTTGCGGCCGGTTACTCTTCCACTCTCTTTCTCTCTCTCTTCCCATCTCCCCAAGATCATTATTGTCTCACTGACCCACTGGCTGATCCAATTTTAACCATTCTTCCTGTGTGACCTATTTCTGTACAAACTTTGTCCATTCCACTTCACCGATATTGAGCCTCACACATACGCACAGCTTCTCAACTACACCACCGTGTCTTCACCATGGGTTACAAACACGCATGAATAAAACTCTATGTTCTCTCTTTCATGATCTGTTCGTTGAGAGTTTATCAGCGTCAGAGAATAGCCCCCAAGTTAACTCACTTACTTGGCTGTATGGCTTGCATACTGAACCCCAAGTTGACTCATTTACTTGGTTGTAAGGCTCGCACACTGAACCCGGTTTCCATGTATTATCTTAGAGCGGTCCAACCATATGGAATCCATGCAGTTCAGACAAACTCTGCTTTGACACCGATGCAAGTACTATCAAGACGAGAAAGTGCCCAACTTTCGCCATCTCTTCTTCTGCTCTTCTAACATCATTTCTCACGATCGACCATATATGTTATTCTAACATGTACCTCGACTTCATTCTTCAATTAAACGTACGTCTTTTCCTACGCAAAAATATTTGTATGTATTCATTTCACTCAATGCGCGTCCAACTTCATACTCGACGCACATTCCATTCTCTTCATGCAGCATCCTCCCTTCCATATCTACAGGGCTGCATACGTACTACAATCAAACTACGACGAGGACCAAATCTCCTCGTCTCTCAACAATTTATCATGCTCTTCATTTCATGACAACTAAAGTCGCTGACACAAAAATTTCTCGAAAAAAATTTGTGGAGGACACAAAAGTCTTATGGATGGAAAGCTCAAAAAATTAATTCCTATTGAATCTCCAGCTTCTTCTAAAATAAGCAGTATATATGTGCATGGCACTAAAGTAAAGGCCTCCCTTACTTCAAAGCCAAGCACATATTTACTATGTAAATATACTGTTAAAATAGGTGGCCATATTTTTGAAAGGTGAACTCAAAGTAAGGGTCCAGTTTTACATTATACCTATATTATAAATCGATCACCAGAGCCAATTCACTCGTTGATTTTTCTCAGAAACAAAAAATTTCAAGAAGAAATGAAAAGTCAGATTCAGTGAAAGGAGTTTAAACTAAAAAGGGAAAATATTCTTTTTAATATCTTACTTTCTACTTTGTCCTGAACCATTTTTTTTCATATTATTTATTAGCATAGCCGTTTTGTTTATACAATAGTGGGAGATTCAATGAATATCAAACCCACCAATAATGGCCAGCAGGTTTAGCTTTGTGATCATTGCAATATGACACGTGTCCTGATCCTTTTTTTTCCCATTTGATCTAATTGTTAATCCCAGTAGAGAAAAATTCACGGAAATAGTTGGATTGAGGTGTTTTTTTGTTGTTTTTTTTTAAAGAAAAAAACTGAATTAATCAACCGGTCCAATTGCATAAATTGAAATTGTGGGCAGAAAGTCTTCTTGTGAGCAAAATTTCAATCCTCATGGGGCAAATTCCAGTGTTACAGACAGTGAACCAAATAATTCATATTGTTCATTATTAGAGTAGATTTTACAGAATTATTCTTACTTTGTAAACATTACTGCTATGTGTAAGTTAAAAAATTCTTTTTTTTCTATTATCTTCTTCAAATATGTCATATCACCCATTTATTTCTAAATCATATAAAATTAGTCCCAAAATATTATAATAACAACAAAAGAAATAATGTGTGAAATTGACAGATAACCTTCTAACCATAAAAAACAAAAGAAAAAAAGAGCCATACATATTTGTCGGTGATCTTGATTCGCAATTTTCATAAAATCTCACAAAAGATTAATTTCTATTTTGATTCTGCTTATATTACATTCGCTTCTTCTGTGATTCGCTGAATTCATATACATCTTGGATGAAATAAGTTGAACTAGCTTGATTCAGTTGATTACAATAGTAGGTGATTTAGATCTTTCATTTAAAGAGGTTCACTTGTCAAGTCAATTGAAAAAATACATAATCACCTAGAAAAGATTAGGAATCATATAAATTCTATTATAAATAGATGTGAAATCCAACTTATTTCTCAATGAATGGCATTGACAACCCTCTCTCCAAAATGATCCGTTTTGAATGCTTCAAACCTTCAGATAAGAGAAACAAATTGTACCTTATAATATCTGGTATGAGGATCTGTCATCCTACGAAATTATCACCTTTGTAGTGAGAAATCATCACCACATTTTGTGTGTTGTCCATTTTTCAGTTCCATTCTCTTTGAGACATGGCACTGAATTAATGAAATAAAAATATTTTTCTCTTTGTATATGGGTATGAGTTCCGTGGACAGTTCCATAAGAAAGATTGTTTGACCAAAAAATGCCAAAAAGGGGTTGTGAGTCAGTCCAAATTAAGAATAGTGGACGTGACAAAACAAGGGGTAAGAACAATATACACACACCCTAGGAGTGTAATAAAAGGTTGTGTTTGAAACTCTTTCAAGAGAATGTCAGCAAAGACACCAAAATGTTTCAGAGCACACGGTGATATTTATAAACATTGTGATCTACCTAAATCAACACACAGAAATAGTGAGAAATTGTTTCACTTCTACATGAACATCCTGCTACAACTTTGAAGAACTATAAATTGGGATAACATTGAATTCCTGTGAAACCACTTATCTCTTTGCACCTTATCTTCCTCTCCTATTTCTCCAATCTTTACTTTTTCAAATAAAAGATTGGGAACTATCACAAAACTGAGGTCATTGAATCTTTGGTTTCATTCTGTCGTTCTGGGCTGAACCATTCTTATACATTTGGGTATCAATCAAAATAATCCCCACATTCTACCTAAACTCTAAAATATCCATCAAGAAACTAATTTTCAGATATGTCATTATTTCTTGTTGCCACTGTTTACACTAAACAACTTAAGCTTTTAGTGAAATAAATAGCTCAAACCTTAACAACAAAATGATATTATACTGGCAAAAGAGTTGTTCAGATTTATTGTTTAAAATGAAAGTTTTTAAAAACTGGCTGAGACATCTATATGATGTATAAAAAAATAATAATATATCCTTTGTGAAAGAATACTATCAAGCACATGTGAATGAAGTTTCTTGCTAAAAACTCTAGAAATACTTTGATTCTCAAAGTGTACAAAACAATCATTATAATAAAATGTAGAAAAATCAATAGTGTATTTCTTTTAGAAAACTACAGATCTTTTATGAAGATCTGTAAGAATCATGTAAGATTTAATACTTTCTATTATATATCATGGTGAATATTTTATTGTGACAACTTTGATATCTCTATTAATATAGATAAACATACTTTTTTTAAAGCTTACCTGTTAAACTTGTTTTAGATTTTTCTTACATGTCAGCAAATAGATCAAGGCAGAAGGAAAAATATAACAAGTAAGAAATAAAGTAAAAGAAACTTTATGTATTTTAAATGTCTAGTGTTCTGGAGTTCAGTAAATTGAATTCTCCGAGTTGTTTACACCAGAGTGATCACAAGATTCAGAAACTTTAGCATTTCAGTCTGTACTAGCAGCAAATAGATATCAAGTAGGTACACAAGCAAAATAAAAACTTTGCCATTTATTGCTGCTTCTCATATCTATCATGATGTCAAGAAAAATATCAAAAAAGTGAATAAATGACAGAAAATCAAGAATAGAATCTATGTTTTTGATAACAACCAACAAGATTATCATTATCAATTTTTAGCTAGTATTTCTTTTGTCTGTTTTTTGTTATTTTACCACCAATAATAATACTAGAGTAGAAAACCAGATTTCCCAAGGTAAAATGGATGTGAGTTCTCGCTGAGAGCTCATTATTTATTTCCAATCTGCACTGTTTTCTCACTGCCATATACCCACAGTCTAAGTAGTTGTGAAATAAAGCAACTAAAATTAGGGATACATCACTTTTGTCTATCTTACTTTAGCAAAAATCAGTTTTGTCCACAACATTTTTATCTAATGTTGCAAATGTATGATACATCTTTCGTATAACCTGAGTTTTATGTAAGTAAATTTTAGTATAAATCAAGTTGGTATAAAAAGCATGTTCATATCAAATTAATTTACTAGAGACTCTCTTGACAATTTCTTTGTGAGGGGAAGGGTTTATATCTCTAATTAATCAACGATGATTTTCATTGGGTGAGGGTTACAGATTTACCAATAAAGTTTTAGACTTATTTGTAATTGTTGTCACTGAGATGTCTCGCTCACAGACTGATACCCGGAGTTATTTATTTTTTGACACCTAGAAGAAAATGTCTATTCAAATAATTCAATTTACCTATGTATAAGTGTGTGTGATTTTTTTCAACAATTTGATCAACAAGAAGATTAATTAATTATTCAAATATATTTTTGTCTTTTTTGTGAAATTTCAAAAACTATGTTTTCTTGTTAATCTCGCGATATCATTCAGAGAAATTTATGAACAGGATATTTTTTGTGTGCATTTTCTTATCTACACAGTCTACCTGTGCAGGGGGATCATGAACAATAATTCTCATATGAATCTGTCTTTCTTTTTCAATTTAACGCCTGAAGAAAAAGTGAGAACTTCTATAGAATCAGCATAGTACCTTACATATTCAATGAAAAATGATTTCAAAGGGAAAAATATTGCTACATTGATAGAAATATCTGTCATGTTGGTCTAAAATTATAGAACAAAGGTGTTACCTACCCACCAATCAACATTGCATTGTTTTAAACGAGGGGTTGTTCAGTAATCCTATATTGATAGTTATTGAGCAAGTCCAGCACATTTACAGAAAAGTTGTTGTCCTGAGGATCTGAAATAAATTTGAAACTTTCAGCAGTCTGAAAAGAATAGGATTTTAAAATATTGTAAGATATAGACTTCATCAAGCAATAAGTTTTTGATCATGTCATGTCACGTAGCATGTAAAGGATCACTGTATTGCAAGTTAATACTTAGAATAATAACTTAGAATTGTTCTGGAACTTCCCCAAGCTTGATATAGAGATTTTTGGTCTTGTTTCACAATTTTTCGTCAAATGTTGAAAAACATGAAAAAGAAAATCATATTTGAAGGTTAAGAGCATGATAAAGCTACATGGACTGGTTTCAACTATCTTTGAGCAATTAATGTCTTGGCTTCCAGAAAATGTTAGCTCAAGTGTCACTGAAATGTATGATTATTTCATTATTTTAGACAGCAGAATTAACTTTGGTTGAAACTACTTCAAGGAATATCATTACCCTATTATACTCAATGATATTTAAAGTGAATTAAGTTCAAAAGGTTTTAGTTTTTGCAGTGGCAGGCCTATGGTTGATGTAACCTCCTTCACTTCCTTAGTAGCTTATTCTCCATCCTCTAACAATATTTCATCAAAATCCATTGAGAAATTTGGAAGATATGAAGTAGAGAGTCATGAACATATACATAGATGTATTTAAAAGAAAAAAAAAGGAAAAATAACCCAATCCAGAAAACTTCTGGATCTGCCACAAAATTTAACCGACTCTTCTCTAATCTATTGCCCTAGAATTTCATTGTAATTCATCAAGTACTCTTAGAAATATTACATGGACAGATGTTTCATGAGAAAAATTAAAGACCAAAAAAACTATGCGAAAAGCTTTTAGGTAGTCATCTTGGTGTCACCCTCTCAGATAGAGTTGTCTGGGGTGGACTGACTCTCTGCTCCTCCCTTGGTCCGCCAATGAGTTCTTGTAATATATTCAACAGAGTGGCTTTACTTCATGCCCAATGAAAACAAGGTCTGATTAGGTCACATGAAGTATTTTTGATGATAAGTGCATTTCGCCAATGGATAGTCAGCTATCAGTCATAGCAGGTAGAACTGAGTAGAACCAGGTTGGTGTCAATGTCTGCAGAAATGTGAGAGTTAGAATTCACTTCTGTCCTGCTGGACTGAAAAAAACTCTTCACTCATTTAACATTGTCTCTCTAACCAAAATTGTACATGAAGGTAAAAATCAACAATCAAAGACTGAAGATATTTGAGTTGTACATCGGCAATTCTGCCACCAAGACAATAATCAGCAGCCTATGAAAAAGTATGAAGATGAAGCTGGTTGTAATATTAGTATCCCACGAATTATAAAGAAAAAAGAGTTTAGTTTATGAGTTTATGAATTGTTTATGATGATAATGGACAGGGGAAATTAAATATATCCACACCATGGGTCTGAAATTAAAAGGGGAGCTGGGAAGGAGAGAGAAATAAAAGAGGGAAGGAAGGAAGGAAGGAAAAGGAGGAAAAGGAGAAAGAAAAGAGAGAGAAAGGAAAAAAAAACAAGAGATGGTAAGAAAATAAACGAAAAGGATGTAAATAGCTGAGATGAAAATAAGATCAGTATGAAAAAAAAAAGGGAAGGAAAAAAGGTATGAGGGAAGGACAAGGAAGGGGTATACCTAATGATTTTCATTGGGAGGGGGATGTTGGCCAACTTAGGACAAAAATTGAATGTACAAATGTATACAAAGATCTAATCCATTTCAAAACGGAAAGAACAGAAACGGTATTGTGGTAACTTGATAAACAATCAAAACATACCTTATACAAACAACACTCATTTAATATTGCAAAGCATTTGTTATTCAAAGCTAAAACTGTCTTCAAAATGACATTAAAATTGACTTTATACGTAAAAATTTTATAAGCGTATAATACTTATTTAAAGCACATTTATTGATTAAAATAACTAGAGACTCAAGAATGAATTATTAATAAAAAATGAACATTCCTCCTCCTCCTCCACATCATCATCATCATTTTAGTGTCTATGTTGGATATAAACCTTTCCCAGGATTTACCTGACTTTTCTATCATGTGCATCACAGAGCCAATACTTTCTGAACTTGTTTAGTTTCTCATACCATTCAATCTTTTGCTGGTCATAGTTTTGCATATGATCTGTGGGGACCCACATAGTAAGTCATGATGTTGAATGGTTGTCTGACATTCTTGCAACAAGGCAAGCTCAATTTAGTTTTCTAATGGATTCTTTGATATCACTGACTCCTGTCCTTTCTCTAATATACTGTGCTGTCTTGTGATCTCTCCATGCGAGGTTGAGCTTGATTCCCTTCTGTGCATGTTGTATGGTTCTCAGTTTGAGAGCCAATCTTCAGGTTAGGTTTCATATTCACTTTTATCAAACTTAGATTTGATCAGCTAGCTTAGATTTTTTAATCTAAATTTGTAAAAATCAGCCAGATGAAACAAAAAATGGCCAGTTTGGCAACCCTACCTTATGGTAGTCCATTCATAAGTACAAGTTGTCCGTAATATAAGGTGTTTGCAACCTAGAAACTCCATGCACAGCATAAATTATTTAATGTACTGTATTGTTTGCATTTTTAAATGTTTATTTTCATTTATGAAACACTGACCTTTTGCTGAGAAGATTGTAACCCCCAATTGTAGGGCTGACCTCTTGTTGATAGGATTATAAACCCAACTGGTAAAAAAAAAAAATTTTCTGTTGCTTTTTTTTAAACGCAGGAAGTGATTTATTTTTGCAGTTTAGTTAGATAATGATGAAACTGAATATTTCTGATGATTTCATCTTTTTGGCAATTTCAAATCAATTTTTGAATGGCAGATTTTGTTCCGAAAAATCAAATTAGTTATCAACATGGTGTCAGATTGTTTGTTCTGCTGAAAAAATGTAAACATTCAATTCCAAACTGTCAAAATCGATATTGTAATTAATAAAGATCTGTTTTTTTTATCTTTTTTGGACAAAATTTGCCTTTTTTTCCTTTCCAGCAAAATCAAGAAAAAACTTTGGAACATCATTTTAAAAATTTCATATACATTCTAAATTAAAGTATTGAATATTTTTCAAAAGTTGTGCGCGCATTGCTAAAAATTTATATAATTCTAAATTTAGATATTATATAATAAATTAAGTACATTTAAAGATTTATTCTGTGTGGATCAGAGATTGGCTATAAAATTGTTGAAGTTGAAGCAAAGTTTAGTATATCTCTATTCTCTAAGTGAGCAATGATTTTCTGCATTTGTATATTTTATAATTCACCAATAACAAGAGAACAACTGATATTTTGAAGCTATCAAAGTGAAAAAAAATAAGCTAGGAATAAAAAACAAATTAAAAAAACTAAATTCGTGAAATTTGGTGAGCAAAGCCAATCTGGCAACACAGGCTGGAAACTTACCAGTCATGGGTTGGAAGCAAATGAAAAAAATTGCCTGTGATGATGAGTTCCAAGAGAGTATCATATTGATTCTGTCAAATTGATTGCAATACATTTCTCTACCTAACCTTTGAAATAAAATAATTTTAATATGCTTTTTTTAATAACTTATACAATCTTTTGTTAGAGATCTAGGATTTATTTCTTTTAAAAGTGAAATTTAATCTGATTTGTACCAATATCTTCAAATGAAGAGTTATCTGAACAAAGTGATAATGAGAATTTCTTCTAATACTATGTTTAATAATAAGTTCTGTGTGTGGTATTAGGACATCCAAAAGGAGGAATTTGTTGTTATTCTCTTTCTTCATTGTGAACTGTATAGAGGCTCTGATTGAGTTCACATAGTCCAACTGGACTTGTCCCTCAGCTTGGTGGGGCCAAAGTATGAACATGTCATTCATGTATCTAAGTCCGACAAAGATGAGCAAGATCTTGAAAAAACTCTACTTAAATGTGGGAGATCACAGGGTAAATTGGGTCCGTGTGTTGTCTGCACGCAGATATGTTTAGCAGTTTTTCTTTGTTCACTTTGTACTCTCAAATGTTATTGACAATAACATTTTTTATTCAGAAAAGTGTGCTGATAATGTATTGAATAATTTTGGTGAGTAAGAAAGATCAATTACTATTGGTGGGTTGCCATCTCAAGCCATGCCCTATCAATGGAAAGATAAAGTTTATTTATACTTACAAGCAGAACCATCATCCTAGAGCAGAGTTAGACAAAAAATTGTATTTACAAAATATTTGCAAAATGGTTTATCTTCTATGTGCTCAAGCAGTCCTAATGATTAACAATCAAACAGTCTATATTGGTTGTTGAATCAAATGTACAATTATACACAGTGATCAGTGGATCAGGTGTGTTATGGCCTAATTATTATTCAAGCAAGCAACAATTTTTGAAGATAGGGAACACTATTTACATCAAGGACCTTCAAAGTTATTGACATTGAGTTCCAGAGGTCAATTATGGGTTACAGATAGTTAAAGATCATTAGGGAGTCCTTTGAGCTTTTTGGGGTCGAAAGCAAGAATTGTATACTTATTTAAAGCACATTATCAAATGAAATAACAGTCTGCAAGGACCCAAGAACAAATTATTGATAAAAAATAAAAATTTACTTTCATCAAAATTGAATTTAATTGGCTCTCATACATTTTATATCAGTTAAATTGGAAAAAATCAGCCAGATGTAAGAGGAAAATGACTAATTTGACAACCCTTTCCTTATAACAGTTCTTTCATAAGTACAAGTTGTTATAGCTCAGGGCATTAATAAACGATATTGAATGTATTGTATTTTATATGTCCATAAATGTTTATAATCATTCATAAAAGTGCTTGAATTGAATTTTTGGGTCCCCAAAATTCCTTTAAAATGCATCTACACTTTATGAAAAATATCTAACTATAATTTGAGAAATCTCTGTGTTTGTGACTGTATACACAGATCGAGGTAACTTGATAACTGACAATTGTAAGAAGTTGATATTATTGTTAGCATTATCATAAATATTGTTCAGCTAGATCTGGTATTCAGCAGGATACATAGTGCTGGTATCAGGTAAAATCTGCAACAAGCCAGATATAAAATATTCACATCAAGTACAACACTAGTTATCACTGTGAAGCTCTCCCTATACTTTTACTTAGGAATTACATATGAAACCCTTCTTTTAGGTGGATATCAAAAACGTCACTTTCTATGATGACCCCTATAAAAGCCCTAGACACACATGGTAAATTGCTCATTGGCGCCGGCACTCCTAGCTGGTTACGCTTGTGGCCCTGGCATGTGTTCTCTGTCTTTCATAGTCTGTCCATCGAGTGTATATCAGCATCAGTGAATAGCCCCCAAGTCATACAAATAACATGGCAGCTTGGCTTGCGCACTGAACCCGGTCTCCATGATCATTCCTTGGTAGAATCCAAGCCATATGGATTCACAAGCAGTTCAGACGTCTCTGCTCCAACTCCGACGCCTTTACTATCAATGACAACAAAGTTCCCACCTTTCGCTATCTCTTCTCATCTCTTTATGTGATCGATCAGATTTATGTTATCATTATATGTACTTGATCTTCATTTGTAATTTGTGTCCTTGTATTAAATGTACATTTTATTTGTCTATCCAAATACTTGTATGTGTTCTTTTTACTGTGTTTCATCTCCATGTCTATGTTCATACTTGGTGCACATTCTCTGTAGAAAAGGCAGTCATGATGCAGAAGCAACCCAAAATATTCATTGCATTTATGGGGTAGATTCTTAAAAGGAAAGAAATTACTCAAGATGGGTTGAAAAGTTTCAATAAAGGTGATATCAGCTCAAGACACGCACCACAAACAGGTGTTCTGTTGACTTTAACAACGGCCTGCTTTTGTCTGAACTTGATAGAAATAGTGTTACAACTTGCTACGTACCAATGACAGTTTGTACTATTTTTGAATCTACTCCCATGCTGGTCTAAACAGTTGACCTTCAGGCAACAGCATCTTGAAGTCCATGTCAAGGTCAGCATCTGTGATTTGCTGCACTATTGGGTGAATCCAGTTACAGTTTTAATTTTCCATGGTCAAGACTGTGTCCACAGCATCTCCTAAACTACTACCATGGAAGTGGAATACAGGTCAAGACATAACCTTCAAAGATTCTTAAGTTCTACCGCTGCATTGTAAGGTGTTAGTATATTTTGATCCTAATCTGCGAATCACTGTTGTGGCTGATAGCAGTGCAGTGTCAACATAAATGGTCAGGAATGTCCTATTATTTTTGCTTCTAGAATGTGAATTTAAACTGAAAGAAATTAGTCACAACTTGAAAAGGCGGCAGTGGCTATTGTTTTAGCCCTTAAAAATATTCTGGTAGAATTCAATGTTGGCTGTTGGTTCTTCAGGCTTATAAATGCTAGTTTATAATTCTGGCACAGTCCTTGGTACTGCAGATGCCCTCAGCAGATTGCCTGTTCCTTTAACTGCTGAAAATACTGTACTGGTTATTTATGAGCCCTACATTCAACAATCTATTTTCCTATGCATGGATACTTTGCAATGATAATTGACCTCTTGTCACCGACCAGTGGAAAACACAACCACGAAAAACTTGGCAAAAATCTGATTTTACAATGACCAACTACCAACACCATACATATGTTGAATATTGAAATTTAATGACATGAAGCGGGTTGTAAATTAGAAGGAACCTCACCAATCTGCCTCTTTATTTTGTAATTAATTCAGAAATTCTTCCACAGGAGACTTCCACAACACCCACAATAGAGAAGTGTAGCAAATCCTGGGGATGGTCTATATCCAACGACAAACATTAAAGAAGAAGAAGAAGAACAAGAACAAGAAGAAGAAGAAGAAGAAGAAGAAGAAGAAGAAGAAGAAGAAGAAGAAGAAGAAGAAGAAGAAGAAGAAGAAGAAGAAGAAGAAGAAGAAGAAGAAGAAGAAGAAGAAGAAGAAGAAGAAGAAGAAGAAGAAGAAGAAGAAGAAGAAGAAGAAGAAGAAGAAGAAGAAGAAGAAGAAGAAGAAGAAGAAGAAGAAGAAGAAGAAGAAGAAGAAGAAGAAGAAGAAGAAGAAGAAGAAGAAGAAGAAGAAGAAGAAGAAGAAGAAGAAGAAGAAGAAGAAGAAGAAGAAGAAGAAGAAGAAGAAGAAGAAGAAGAAGAAGAAGAAGAAGAAGAAGAAGAAGAAGAAGAAGAAGAAGAAGAAGAAGAAGAAGAAGAAGAAGAAGAAGAAGAAGAAGAAGAAGAAGAAGAAGAAGAAGAAGAAGGATCATCATCATCATCATCATCATCATCATCATCATCATCATCATCATCATCATCATCATCATCATCATCATCCAAGGAATATGCTTAAATAAACAAACCAAGCATATTCTGATTTGGCAGGGGGGAATTCCTCTCAGTAATAAATTATTCACTTGACCTTTTTTTCTTCACTTCTTCTTTTTTATTTATTTCATCTCTTCACTGATACTCTCAGGTTATTTTCATGAGAATTTCAAAAAATTCATCTAGGATTATCTAGATTTTATCTCATGTAGATTCCTATCAGTCAACAACCAAAATTTGAGGAATCTGAAGAAATCAAATCAAACTGAATCTCTCCTCTTTTTGTCTTTCTCTCTTTTCTACCCCCTTTATCTCTTTATCTTTTTCTCCCTCCCTCCTCTCTTTTTCTCCTTTCTCTCCTTCTTTCTCTTTGCCACTCTCTTTTTCATTTTTCCAGTTCCTTCTTTTGCTCTATCTCTTTTCCTCTATGTTTCTCTTTTTTCCTTGGCCTCCCTAATTTTCTTTCTTTCCCTCTCTCACCCCACCCCTGCTCTCTCAATAGTCAAGACAGACTTTAGTGATGGACTTTTTTTAAAGCCCCAAATATACGAAAGTGACATTCCCTTGTGCTTGAAGTGGTATCTGGAAACCTGCCAATCAGGATATTTGTCCTTACTTCTTTTTTCTTTCATGAATTTTCTCATTTCTTTTCATTTTCAATCAATAGAAATTTTTTTTCTCTATACACATTAATAAATACTTTGGTAAAACTCACTTCTTTTTTTCTTTCATGAATTCTTTAATTTCTTCTTATCATCAATTAGAAAAAAGTAATGACCATCAAAACATAATTTACCCATCATGCAGTTTCCACAGAAATATCATAATGTTTTATTATGATCCTTTGGCACCACTTCTGTTTTTCTCTTATTCCTTTTCATTTTTAGTTAACAAGAAAATTCTTAATTTCAGATTAGAATGAAGCAAAAAATTAAACAACTGTAAATAGAGACATTCCATTTTTATAGCCTTGAATAAATTGCTTGTTTAATTGTTTTCATCTGCTTATCTTTCAGTATTTTCATACCATTTCATTTTTTTAATATGTTAACGTATGTGGACCCATTTTTAGATGAAATTATAAAAAAGAGATGATTTGTTATTTTTTCCTTTCATTCATGTCTCTATTACATATCAGAGAATAATGTACATCCTAATGAAGGGAATTTATGATCAGGACAGAGCTAGTCATGAACCTATTTTAAGAACACCTGCAGAATATGACAGGTTTTGGCTGTAGGTGTAAATAGCAGGTACTATTGAATGGACTAATCTAGTTTATTTTTTAGACAGTTCTCCTTTGACTGTACCTGAAATAAGGGTACATACCCGCACAGATCCCATTCTTTTCAAAGTGCTCAAATATTGTAAACTTGGTTGGCCTACTTCTATTTGTGATTCTCAATCTGAGCTTCTTCCTTTCTTTTGTGAAAGAAATGAAATTTTCATTCGAAATAGTTGTCTACTATGCAATTACAGGGTAATGATTCCTTCTGCCTATTGCTAAGTTTTACTTGCTCAACTTTGTGGGGAGCATATTGATGCATCCTGAATGAAGGAGTTGGTACGCAGCTACACTTAGTTGCCCAAATTTAGACAGAGATCTTGAGTCCCTTGTAAAAGATTTTCCCCAATGTCTGGAGCATTGCAAAAATCCAGCGAAAGCAGAGTTACATCCTTGGGAATGGCCTAGTCAACCTTTGTACAGTTTGGACGTGGAATATGCTGAACCAGTGCATGATAAACCCTTTTTGGTTGTAGTAGATGAACACTCAATGTAGGTGGATATTTTTCTCATCAAGGGTTCTAGTGGTGAAGAAACAATTGAAAACCTGCATCATTGTTTCTGCATAATAGCTTTCCCCATTTCTATTGTGTCTGACAAGGGTCCTTGATTCACTAATAATGATTTTAAAGAACTCCTAAAAAACAATAGTATCTGGCACATTAACTAAACTGTATATAAACCTTATACTAACTGTTTAGCTGAGAGAATGGTACAGTCATTCAGAATGCTTCAGATATCTCTTTGCTTTTTCTAGTCTTGACTTTTGACTACCTCGAAGTTCAAGTCATTATAAGTAGTACTTTTGTGGTCAAGGAATTATCTCAGAAGAAGAATTCAAGCCATTCAACCGTTCAACGTCATCTCCAACATAACATATTGAGACTTTTTTCTTTCATGGAGGTGGATCTAGGACAGTAAGTTGAGTTGCCTTTGTCACACATTGTAAAGTTTGTTGAAGGCTGCATCAGAATGCAAGTCTTGTAAACACAACATTAACACTCGACTGCCAGTGAGAGCACTCCATCGCGTTGATGTTTTCTCTACGAGTTGTCACTCCAAGTTTTCACATAGAGAGAATATCAAAATGATGAGTTGAAATGCCAAACAACATGCTGAAAGAATAAAAAACTTTTTCGGGATGCTTTTTGCCTCTAGTGCTTCTTGATGCTGCTATTGTTTTCTTTCGTGTTGTTCATTAACCATACCTACGACATCAGTTTCCAATACATTCCATCTCCATAGCTACTTAGAAGCTTCTTGATTGCATAGCTAATTTCATAATTTTTCAGAGCTTTGAAGCATTTCCTATAAGTTTTGAAGCCATCATATATGAATGTTTTCTGCAACATGCCGTAGTGCAGTCATTTGAACGTTCCAAATTACTTATGTTGACATGAACATGTTTGATTTGATGAAAATGACTTTAGAAATATGAAACTCTTTAGGGGTACAATTCAGAGAACAATTTGAAGGAAGTATCACTTTGCATCTCTTCAAATGCATGAACAGTTAGGTTAGCAAGCCATTGTCCATTAATAGTTGCTGTCTTCACACTTTCTAAAGTTTTGGACAAATTCTCTGTTGATGAATATAACCTCTGTCTGAGTAAAAAACTAAAATAAAATAAAAATTTCCACTTTTGTAAATTTCACCCCACAATTCTCACTCTAACATCCACTGACATTTTCTCCCAAAGACATCTCCAACAAATCCAACAATTGACTATAATTAGGAAGTATCTTCAGAAAAAACGAAGTGTGAACAGTTCACCATGTTACGCAAAGCTTGTCAAGTGAGCACACCATGTTGATTGCATATATCTCAGCATCAACTTCTCTTTCAATGTTTCCTTTGATGGAATCAAGCATTTTTTTTCTTGTTTTCGAACAAGAACACAGGTTTAACCAACAGTTTCCATTGTATCACCAAAGATTTTACAATCAGGTGTGATGTCTTTCCCTGATAAACTTGAGGAATGCCAATGGCAATGGTTAACCAAAGCTCCTGGCTGGATAGTTGAAATTTGGGAAACAACACCTGATTTTCCCCAGTATATTGCTTGCAACATCACACATTTGCCCCCTGCAGTTGGACAAAGATAACTGCATTCAAATTAGCATATCTACTATTGCATCACTTTTTATATTTGTGTCTTCATAAAAACCAAGAAAGTTTTCTTGGACTTAGTGTTGGACTGGGTAACTGGATAAATACATAATCTCCTTGTTTGCAATGACAGTAAAGAAATTGTTTTCTCTCATCCCGTATAACTGTGTTTTTTGCCATGATTGTCAACAATTTGTTTTGATAATCTGGATTAGTGTATTCTTTTGCCTTTTTGACAGCTTGGTAAATTTTCCGGGAATTGTGAATCATATTTTACATGCAATCACATTAACTAGCTGAAGTGGCTGTGGAATGCCAACTCATATCTACCTAAAAACTGCATTTATTCCATAACTTTAATGAAGTATTTCCTTTCTTCTTGTCTTTCTTTCTGAGCCTTGGTATTCCACATTTCAACTGGATCACCAGATGATGAAATAATGCCAGAATGGTAGCATCTTTGAATATTTCATTAAAAAAAATTTCCAATCATACAAGAAATTTCTCAAAAACTGAAAGAAAGAATGAATGCATAAAAGGCTTAGAATAATGTAATATTTCCATTCATTCACAAGGAAGCTATCAATTTCTTTAACTTGTTAAATAGTTGAAATATTCCAGGACATTTGAAGAGATCAACTTCAAAAAGAGGACATTGCGTTGTTTTCAATAAAGTCCATCCATCTCTGATTTTCAAAAAATGTGAAATTGCGGATTAATCTGCACTTCTATTAACCAATCAGTTTCTTGAAATGATACAGAATTTTTGATTTATGAGAAAGAAGCAGGTATAATGTTTTGTAAGACAATAATTCTCTTTGTTTTCTCTCCCTCATTTTTACAAATAGGATTTTAGAGATGGACAAAGAGTCATATATAAGATCCTTCTTTAAAAAAATGTGTTTTGTAAAAATGTGGGTATGGGCCCTGAAATATACAATCCCGAATCTGTTGATGTCATATTTTTCATTGGTAGACCTGAAATGAATTTTACAGTATTTTCTCAATTCAATGTTCTCACAGAAGTCAAAACACGCTCTGACAGTTTTTTTTCACAGGGTGAAAAGGGATTTTTGAAAAATGTTTAGGGGGACTGCCGCATTAAACTAGAGTTAGTAGAGAAATCTCCAGTTTTGTATAAATTCACATATCCAAAAAAATCAATTTGAAAACTCTGATCTGAAATTTCTATTTTTTCAAATATAAAAATAAACTCCTAATATCAAAATATAGCCCCAAAAGTGCTCTATCAAATAACATCTGTTTTCTTCCTGTATTATGATTCAGGAGTTTCTCCCTGGCCTTTGAAATCAGATGGAATTGCTGGTTTTGTATTTTTGTTTATTTGACTAAAAAAAAATGTTGTGGCAACAACTCATGAGGTGCTGAACAAGTAACCTTGTAGCAAAAGGCCTTCGCTGTAACTATAACTACAGTTTGGTTTTTATTTTAAGACTGACTCTTGATAAAAAATGCGTTTATTGAAATTATTAAGAATATTTGTAAAAACTCTTGGAAATTGAAAGTAGAATCAAAGTAAAACTGGAAACTGTCTGTGAACACAAAGGGAGATAATTCTAATTCAAATATTTGAATGTCGATGTTTTGGAGTGAGTCTAGATGTCTTCTGTCTCAATTTTAGATAAACCTGAAAACATTGTTTGACTGTTCAAAACAAAAATAATCATTCTTTTCCTTTGCTATTTTACAATTTACCACAAAAGAAAAACTATTTTTATCATTTTCCACTTGAAAAATCTCATTTTCTATCAGCTTGGTAAGTTTTTAATTTTCTTGTGTACTTTTGATTGAGAGGTATTTTTCTTTTCTTTTTCACTGTTGCCAGTGGGAAAAAAATGTAATCAATGAACTAAAATATCTGAATTTTTAAAAAACAAGCGTGAATGCAATTGTGCACAAACTGAGGACAATTTAGTATAAACTCACTTTGTAAATTGAAACCCTTACTGAAAACCTATTTTAGAAGGAATTTAGAAAAAACAAAAATAACGTTTTTCTCAAAACATAATGAGGAGTAAAAGTTTAAATTTTTATATCTGTAGTCCCATTGGTGTGGCCTGTACACATTATACATACATACATCCAGACAGACCTGCTTGAAAACTGCAGAAACCTTTTTCTGCTTGTTTAGGTTAACGGTTTCTAATATCTGGATCTAACCAGAAAGAGGAACAAATTGTGGAATAAGAAGGTATCTGTTGTACTCATCAATAGCAGACCACTAGGAAAAGTTCTTAAGAGCCTTGTAAAAAGAGCCGAGAAAGTGGAAATCTTAGGAAGAATCAAAAGTATCCAGAAGACAGCATTACTAAAATCAGCTAGATTACTGTGCTGGAGAAGAGTATGAAGACTTGCTGTTACTTGATTTTGAGTGGAAGCCACCTGTTACTCCTGGTGTGAAAATTTAGAGAGTACAAATAGTAATCATACTGAAGCTATTTTGGTTTCATATTAAAGCAAGAAAATTATTAAATGACAATAAAAATTTTGAGTAACGTTTTTTTGCCAGTCAGACAAAAATTGTTGAATTTTGGTTGTAGTTTGCAAGTCATTTATTGATTTCAATAAAATACATAAGAAAGTATTGTCTTGTTTTACATGGTAAGGTGGCAATAATGTTGCCTTGGTAATTAGGAAAAATTTGTAATGGATGAAAGAAACAATGACTCAAAAAGACTGAAGGAAAAGCTATGAAAATCACTGAGAAAAGATGATTAAAAAAACTCAATAGAAAGTCTTTTGACAGTATACCAAGTTTGGGGTGATCAATTAAAAAATTGGTGAAAGGGGTGATCAATCAATAAGTAACTTCTCTCACCTTATTGTTTGTTGGGCAGTGATCATAAAAAAGAGTACGAATTTTGAAAAAAACAAGCATGAATGCTTATAGACTCAAAGTAAGGGACGGATTTAGTGTAAACGTTTTTTCTTGACATAATAAGGACTAAATGTTCAAATTTTCAGTCCCTTAGCTCTATTTGTGCAGCCTGTATACGGGATCATGCACACATACATAGCCAGCCAACCAGCCAGACTGGCTTAAAAACTGAAGAAACCTATAATGACAGTTGGTTAATGGTTTCTGAAAAAAAGTCCAAACTCTTAAAGAAATATCAAGAAAGGAATGTGCTGCTATTGACATTCATTGAGTGTTAGATAAATATGATGAGATAAAAAAGGGTCATTTCATTGCAATGTGGCTAATAGTAATGACAGGAAAAGGATGAAGAATAGATATTGTGTGCCAAACCTGACCTAATGATGCTGTGGTTGGGCCAGGCTACATACACTCTGGCCCACAACAGAGAAGCTAAAACTGCATATAAAAAAATTTCCCTTCAGTACTGGTGTTATGCTGATTGTGGTAGGCTGATGATGATGCTATTGGTGATATTTTTTTATGAAGAGATTGATACTCAAAGACTGATATGGTTAAAGGGTGTATGAATGGCAATGGACTTATATAGGATTTGAAGAAGGCAGTTTGTATCATGACGAGTTCAGGAAACGATTTGATCTTCAATTAGTTGTCAGCCTTTTGTTCTTAAAGAAATCCACAGACTTAATCTTCTTGGGTAGAAAATTCCTGTCAGACGAAACTTGCAATCTCATTTCCAAACTGCCAGAATCAAAACAATCACAAAAGTTTCTTTTACTGGAAAAATATAGTTTATTTCTATCATCTAAATAACTCATTCGAGCAGCCGAGAGTAAGGGAAATTTACTGCTGTACCAACGACCTTGAATAACCTTCAACAACGACAGAAGCTATGGGATAAAAAGGATCAAATAATATATATCAGGCTGCTTTGCTTTTTTTCATTTGTTCTTAATATTTGGATTTCTTTTGTATTACAGGCATATCTGGAAAAGAACTCAATATCTTCTACTGTTTTAAATGACTGCTTTTTATTGCTTTTCTATCAAGATATTCAATTTCATTCTGTCTGTTTTACAACCCTTCATAGGCACAGACACCCTGGATGGTCTTTTCTGCTCACTTCTTGAGTTAAATATTACTGACCGTTGGGCTGATACCCGAAGCATTCTTCCAAATATGGGTATTAGAACACACTCATATGGGGAGAGATATGAAAAAAGCTTCTTTCCTTATAAGGAATGTAAATAACCTTTCTCCAACTGCACACAACCTACAAACCGTTTTTTGTTTCTCTTTTCTTCTAGTAATGTATATTTTTTTTTAACAATACAAAATAATCTCTTCGTCTGAAAGTATTTTTCATCTGCTAAAAAAAACCCTCTATCTACATTATTTAACATAATCTATGAGGGAAGAGTGCATCAATAATTAAAGTTCATTAACTTTTCTGTTTGATTTAATGAATTTGATTTAAATATAACTTTGCAGTGTGAGGACCGATTTTTCCAAAGAGATACCTCTTATTTTTTGGCCTAAGGATGAGAAGGTCAGGCAACTTGATCGCAGCTGATCCCTGTGGGGAAAGCTTGTGTCTTTATCATTGTCAGCGGCAAAGAATCTAAAAGCTAGAAAATTTAATGTGGTGTTGTGTAGCCAATGAAAATATAGCTTTTGTCGGCTAGTGATTTTCAAAAATATCTAGTTAGTCAGATGACAGGTTGTGCTCCAAGGCAAATGGTAACGCTCTCAGCACCTTCCAACCTCTCTCCATTCATGCTGTAGGTACAGGGCAGTCTATTGCAATACTTGAATCCATCCAACACATTATTTCAACAATAATTATACTGAACCACCATAACTTTGGTCATGAAGTTTGTAGCTATTATTTATCATCTGTCATAGTAATTTTGTCTTTCTAGGCATTACATATAACATGTCAACAACATTGTTACACTCAAAGGAGAGAGAAAGAGACTATTTATGTGGAATCAAGGTTTCACCCTTTCTCTCTCACTTTGTGCCATGTGCGATTGACTTTGCCTTTGCTATGTGACTGATGAATAGAAGAGGAGATGGACAGGCATGAATATCCAAATGATCAGTTGTGGTTTTACCCCGGTGAGGATATCAGATATCATTAGCGGTTTATGTCTAAATTAACAATGTGTCACTTCCAAGCAAATGAGATCATGCTTCTATGGAACTCAGACAATCTACTGGTTTCTATCAATCTATCTATCAATCTATCTACCCACATTATATATACATATATATGTTACAGTGAGATTATGAAACTAGTGATTTTTCGGAAAATCCCAAAGTATTTCAGTAATTTGATAAAATAACTAGTTTCATTATCAGTGTGGTAATGGTTAGCCAGTTTATGATGTTGACCATTACTAATGTATCTAATATTTATTTATTTAAATATGTTTAATCCTGGATACCACACCTCTGTGACCTTATCACACCTGTCATGTTTCAATGTTAAGAATGAGTGATAACCATGGGCCCCATCCCAAAAGATATTCTGCTTGCAGAGAGGAAAATCTTGGGGCAGGGCACACTTGATACAACTGAAATCAAATGTTGTCCAGAAGTCTATCTAAAACAAGTTTCAAAAGTTTTATGTACGATCTTTTGAAATAATGTGAGTTCTGAAATTCTATGAAAATATACTGAATACACACAGATGTAAAATGAATGCTGAACGTGGACTGAAAGTTTCCCTCTCTCACCTAAGACAAGTTTTTTTTTCTATCAGAAATCCAATCCATTTCAATAAATCTAATCCTTTTTATAAAATGTGAGACTTTTCCTTTCACATCGTATGTTCTCTTCTTCCATAGCCTATTTTCTGTGCACTCAAAAAAATCTCATTGAAATTCATTGGGAACATCTGAAGTGTGGACAGTCATCAGCGTATATGTAATTGGATGAAAAAGAAAACTCAATAAGAATGAAATATTTTGGTCAATCGAAAAGATTTCCCTGTATCGACCCTTATATTTAACCAACACTTCTATAAACGTTACCCACCTTTCCACGAAATTACATTTGAAGTCATGCAGAACTTTTGGAGATATCCTGGAAACAGTCAGAGAGAAAGACACCAAAACAGATGGGAAGACAGAAAGATGTGAAAATGTACATAAACCTCTCCAACTTCCTTGGCAGAAGTAATAAATCATATTCAGAAAATGCACCTGGGAGTCTGTGAAAAAATACTGATTAGAACCAGAGATATCATCATTTTAGTCAAGCCTGTTGCACCACCCTAGTACCAACAGCCACCAGGGGGCGGTACCAAAGTGCTCCCACCCAGTAAAAGAATTGCAATGGTCATACCAATGCATACCAATTTTGGTGCTTGTAAAGAAACGTGACTATGAATTGTCTAGTAGTTGATATGCGTTTGAGTGGAAGTAGCTTTCATGTTTTGTAATCAGTGTTGGGTGCCCTTTTTTCTACCTCTAGTGACTATTGTGTAAACACGAGAACGTATTAAAATGCGTATGTCTCACCTCTTTTGCATGAGACTCTGAAGGTCTGCTTTGTGTCAAATTAAGTTAAACTTAGGAAATATCAAGTAAATTCTGCTTCCGTATTTACAGTGTATATACATCTTAGTTTGAGATGAGAATTCCTTGTGATTTGAAAAAAAAAGATAAAATCTTGGAAGGAAATGAAAATGGCCATTTCATTTTTGTGCTCATAATTTTACTCTTTCCTTAGAGAAAATTATATGCATGTTATTGAACCTTAAAGCGACCGAGAGTAAAAAAGCAGTGGATAATACAAAAAGAAAGCTATTCAAGTTTTTTCTAATCTAACCTTATATTTGTGAAAGTTCATGACTATGATTGCCTTCTCCTCCCAAATGATGCATTGCAGCCAAGGCAATAATTCAAGGTACTCATAAAGTGTGCAGGATTAGAGTATGCTGTGAGATTTGTAACATTTTGAAGATTTTTGACAGAGGGCTCTATTTACTGCATGACTATAATGCTGAATTGGACCCTGTTTGTGTTTCCAGTGGAAAACACTGTGATGGCAAATTAGAACACTTATTCTGTCCACATTTATTCTTTGGAATAATTTTTTATATGACTTCATATTCTGATGACACTAGTCTTTTTTTTTTTTTACATGTTAATCATTTTTCCATAACACAAAATTTGTTGGGGGGTAGAAAGGTTTCTATTTGTGATGTAACTATACTGTTGAACCCTTTATTCCATTAATAAATCATTTTTTCAAAAAATGAAATTTTGGGATTGGAGGTTATATAGATTATATTTTGGGATTTTTATTCTTCACTTTTTTTACATTTAGGTTTCAAAATCATTTTTTCACTTTCAGGGGTCAAAATTGAGGATGTAGCTTTTATTTCAATTTTCTGGTCAAAATCAAGGGGGAAGCCTTTTTTTTTCAATTTTCAGGATCAAATTTGAGAGGGAAGATTTTTTTTTCACTTTCAGGGGCAAAATCAAAGGAGACCTCTTTTCAGTTTAGGAGTCAAATTCTATTTTTTTCCCTCATTTTTAATGTTAAAATCACAGGGAAACATCCTTTTTTAATTTTAAGTGTGCATAAGTTCAAATCAACCTCTTAAACTCATTTCCAATTTTGATCTCTCCAGTGCCATGTTTGTTATCAAATTATTCTACTGATTCTGCGATTTCCACTGTCTTAACTATATAAAATATAAGAATTCAAAAATAATCATATCCTTGGGTATTTGAAAAAAGTTGAGATGAAATCCAAATTGTCATTACTGTTATGGCGAAGGCCTTTTGCTACAAGGTTCGATGTACATTATATAAAGAGATTTCAGAATGATTAAGCTACAGAGCATACAAAATCAAAGCACAAAAGTTTGCCCGATTTTGGTCGCTGTACACCTGTAAATCATAGTAGCCAGAATAAATGAATTCATTCGGTACCTCATGCATGGTCACTGAACACTTTTTTGCCATGATTAACAAAAACCACAAAGACGGAAATACTTTCTGATTTCAAAACTGACTCCTGACACAGAAATGAAACAAATGCACTTGGACAGAGCATTTATTGCACTCTACCACGAAAGATTTTGTTATCATATTTGAACATGTGGGAATTTGGGATCAAAGTTTTCAAATCGATTCAAAAAATATTTTTACAGTGTGAATTCTCTTGAATTTCATGAGAAATTGAAGAGCATGGATTTGTCTTTTTGTTCTCTTTCTATTACTCGGCCTATTTTCCCCCTAAACCTTCACCGACTGTCTGTACTTCCACTGCCTGAGGACCGGTTGCGGATGATAGCAACTGCTCTTCTTCCTACTCTAGAAACGACCGAACTACGGAGGCCAGAGAATGCCACATCTGGCGAGTCATCAACACGCCTCGAGGCTGGCCTTCTTTAGCCAGACACTAACAGAGGAACCGGTTTATGAGCAGACCGCAAGGAAGACCTTCGCTAACACTCATCTCAATCCCAATGGATTGTCGTCGCAGGTTCAAGAATGAGAAACCGTTCCTAAGCGAATGTCGTAAGGCCCTGACGAAGATTCCCACAGACAGCAGCCTCACACGCCCTCGTAAAACATTATTCCATGAGTTGGAGGGAGTCGCTTCGGACCCAATAGCCGATGGGCATGGCCTGTCGGCAGAGCAACTCCGATCTATATGGTCCTGGGCTCGAGGCACAGACTACCTAAGCCATTCTGAGTTTTCCCTCACCTGGAGGTTGGCTATAAATGCGCTGCCTACCAACAACGTGCTTTTCAAGATGGGTGAAGCAGACTTACCCGAACTACGGGATGGAAGAAATGACCAAGCACGCTTCCGTTCACTGTGTAAAGGTCCGCCTGCTCTGGGAGCACATCAAGGAGTTGGCAGCCTGCATGGAGCCCAGTATTCCTTTCCTCTGGTCCCTTGACGCCGGTTACATTTGCGACAACATGGTACCCTTATGGTAAGTGATAGTCTTCCGCATACTGCTAGCCGTAGCTAGAATGGTTGTTGGCAGACACGACTGAAGGAAGTTGAAGAAGGTGAGTCTTTTTCCCACGAACAACTGATCTTCTGCTTTAAACATCGGCTTACACTCTAAGACTAAGTGCGAAAGAAAGAGATGACCCCTTCAGCGAAAAAGGGTGAAAGATGTTAGCCTGGTACACGTGGAAAGGTCCAAACTCGACTGACATTTCCAGAGGCTTTGTGTCGGTAGGAGGCGAAAGTTCTGTTAGGGACACCCGACCCTCCCCGACAATGAACAAAAGAAAAGCAGGTAATCCCTAGTTAGTTGGGTGAATGCAGCTCCCAGACCTATCTACTCCCAACTCCCCTATACCAGCAAATACCCCACCCAAAAGTCTCAGCACCCTTATCTTATTGATGGGTCACTGCTGATTTCCAGAAGTCAATGGTCGCCCAACCTCCCAACCCAATCCTTCATCTTGACCTTCATCATTCTCACCTGTAAATATCTCACCATTATTTATCGGTGGAGAAAACCTAGGCCCCCAGAGTGAGAGAAGCATGGAAATTGACGGATGAACAGACTAGCATATAATAAAATTGTCAAGCGAATGGTTAATGATTGTAACTAGCAAGAACCCCCCCCCTCGACTTCGTGTCACATCCAGATTGTGCATTTGTCTCGCATTTTGCATTTTGTATATTTTCTCTGAACTGATATGTACTGATACTTTTCTTTGTATTTTTACATCTTCGATTTCCTGGTAAAGCATTTTGTAATTTTGTGTAATGAAGTGTAAAATTTGGATAAATAAACTCAGCCCAGCTGCGGGGAGGCAGTTTGCCTCGGGGAGGCGCTGTCCGATTGCACTTAGAGGGACAGGTAGGGTTCGTCTTGACGTTTTCATAACCTCGGTTGCTTTAGCAACCAGGGTCGCGTCGGCCGGGTTGCTCCATTTTTTCCCCACGTTAAGCTTGACCTTTTGTCGCATTTCGGTCCTGTGGTAGTGCGAATAAATAGGGCACTTTTTTCTGCCTTTTTTGGCTCTGATGAAAGTGTAGTATCTGCATCGCGGCCTTGTCTGAGGTGTCGGTACTGACACTTGACAGCCAGATGGGCCTGAGACTGGTTTGGCTGGTGTGTTCAAGACCGAGTGCGCAGATGTGTTAGCCAATTAGGAGACACTGAGGTTGCACATTGGGAACCTTTGGATTCGTCCTTAGGTTCTCTCTTTATTACTAAGCTCAGCTGCCTGTAAACTGTTCGCCTTGGGGTAGTGCTGTCCATTGCACCAAGAAGGACGGGTCCGTCTTGATGCTTTCGCGACCTCAGTTGCATCAGCTTGAGTTATTTTTCATGGGGTGCTCTACTTCCCAGGTTAACTGGACCTTGTGTCACATCTTGCCTCTGTGGGAGCATGAATTAACAAAGCCCCAAGGTGGTGTTGTCCCATTGCACTAAGAGGGACAGGTCGAGCGAGTCCTGACGCTGTCCCAACCTCGGTTGGGTCGGCTGGAGCTATTTTCGACAGTGCTTCATCCCACGTTAAACTTGACCTTGTGTCGCATTTTGCTCATTTTGAATAAATAGGGCAGGCATCCCTAGCTGGTTACACTTTAGGCCCTGGTACTTGTTGCCGGCAACTCTTTCTCTCTCTTTTTTTTCCCCCCAAAGATCGGTATCATTTCGTCGACCTCCCAGCCGATCCGATCCAAACTATTTTTCTACCATGACCAATCTCTGTACTAACTTTGCCCATCTCAATTCACCAATGTTAAGGCATCTCATATATACTCATAGCTACGCAACTGTCAATGGCTAGTGGCTCCATTTTTACTACCATCTGGTCGAGCCGAGACGATTCACATTGATATTGTTGGACCGTTAATATCAGCTTTCTCTCCTAACATTACCTTTTCTTCCCTAGCTAACATACATTGACAGAGCCACCAAATACCCGGACAGCAACAGTGGCCATCTTGTTTGTGAACACACGGATCACTTGCCTTGGAGCCCCTTCATGTAGTACTGACAGAGTGAACTTTTCAGTGAGTTGTCTACCTTAATAGGATTTCATAGATCTTAACTTATGGTGATGGATAACTTGTGATTGCCATTACAGGCACTTCATTTCGTTAACCTAGACCCATGATAGGGAATGAATTGCAGGATTTAACCAGCAAGAGAGTTTGTCAGCTGTCACAGGAGAAACTGAAACTGAGCTCTGAACCCCTCTTTGAGGGACATCTTCACACCGTTCCAACACTATTTATCCATCAAGAGTTGAAATAGTGAACTCATGTTTAGTCAAGTGTAAGCAGAGCATGGTGTGCATTGGACGCTCTTTATGCTGGGCCCTCCAAGGTGATAGAAGACCAACAAAATATGTCATCGGATAGATTGAAACCCATGATGCATTCATGACTACCTCCAACTGAAGTAGAACCAGAACAAACACTAAGCGAACTGATATGCGGTTTATGTATGTACACTACCCTTTCCTTTCTATTTTCTTCCGGGTTTTCTTTCATTTCTCACATCACAAAACTTGGCGTGTCTTTCTTACTTCCTGTTAGAATTCTCATGTATACTTCATTTCTCCATTCCCAACTCTTGTTCGGTCTCTTTCACCTCAGGGTCTTAATGGCTTTTTAATTAAGCGGCTAGCTATCTTCAGGATACTGCAGAGGATCCAAATGGCCATCCATACCTATTCTCTTGGCCTAAGAGCCCTATGTGGCCATGGCACCAGTCAAATAAATCTACTCAAGATGTCTCCACCATCCCTTGATCATTTGCATGTGAAAAGGGTTACACTGAATCACACACACACATATAGGTAACATATTTATAATTATATTGCATCTTTTGAATTTAAAAAAAGGTATCATTTAGGAATAAAATTAGATATTTAAAGATAAATATGAAATATTTAATCAGACTTGCTTTCCAACAGTATTATTACTTTAGTCTTGAGAACAACAGTGCCATGGAAGATATACCAGATGAAACTGACGCTTCGGATGAAGACACATTTAATCAACAGCAGCCACAGATACAACCCCCTGCTAAAACTGCAAGTTCAAAAAGACTAGTGGTGTTTTTTAAGACAGGTGAGTACCTTTATTTAAAAGAATAAAATGACAGTAGATGGCTTCACATCTGTACGATGATGTATTGTAGTGGTTAATAATATTCAATGATATCCCCTCAGTTGAGATAACCACTACAAAACGTCACTTTCTCTAATTCACAGGCTAACCCCTTGAAAGTGCTAGGATGTCACTTTCTCTAATTCACAGGCTAACCCCTTGAAAGTGCTAGGATGTCACTTTCTCTAAATTACAGCCTATAAAAGAATGACCCACATTGGTCAAAGGTTGTAAACTGTGGCTGTGTTTCAACAAAATGGGTAAGTACCCTAATACCCAAATTTTATATTCCTTATGAACAGAGAAAATGACAAGGGTTTGTAAAAGGCTATTTAACAGAAACATATTCAATGTATAAATGAATGAAATATTATTATTCTCTTGATGCAAAAAAAGGTTGTCTTACCATTTTATCGTACTCCGCAGCCCATTCACACTGGTTAGAACTCATACTGTAAACCAACTTCATATCCGATATTTCGTACAACAAATGGAAAGTAAGGGTCCAGTTCAGCATTATATCAACATCGTAAATAGAGCACCCTTCACTGCAAATTTCATCTTTCAAAAAATGATTCCTCAGTGAAGTAAAGAGAATTAAACGATACACTTAAAAGCAGGATTTGCAAACCAGTATTTAAAAATGGTTAAAGCTAAATGAGATGAGAATATGGGTTGAAAGCAGTTATTCGAACCTTTGTAATACCAGTGGCTGTTTAGCTCAATGGTATGTTGAAGCTGCTACCCTATCGTTAACAGGTTCAATTCCTGCAACAGCCCCATTTTCTGTTATTGATTTTTCTATTACATTGTCTAAATTGAGTGTTATATTAATTGAATAATGATGGGAGATCATTGCAAATAAGTTTCTATTTATTGTAACGCAATTTATAATCACATATATATATATATATATCTAAAGCAACTTTAATTATTAAGTTGAATGTATTGAGCACTTTATGAAATAAACCCATCATACATCGGATATTGCATTAAATTATATTATATCATATTATGCTGCATCCCTGATTTGTGCTGTGTGTACTGTGATATATACATATATATATATATATATATATATATATATATATATATATATATATATATATATATATATATATATATATATATATATATATATGATGGAATGAGGATATGCACCACAAACATGTTTATGCTTCTTCCCTGTTTGGGATTCTTCAGGCAAATTACACTTTTTTAAGCAATTAGGCTGAAGAAGCCCTGACAGAGCAGAAATATAAATGTGTTTGTGTAGCAAATTCCATTATATTTTAAGCTCAACTCTAAAGCTACTTTTTTTTAAAAGTTGAATGTCTTGAGCACTTTATGAAATAAACCCATTATTCATATGATATTGCATTGTATCATATAATATTGTGTCCCTGATTTGTGCAGTGTGGTATATATATATATACATATGTATATATATATATATATATATATATATATATATATATGGAGAGAGACAGAGACAGAGACAGAGACAGAGAAGTAAAGAGTGAAAGAAAGAGAGAATGAACATTTTTTTGCTTTTTCAATGCTTCTTTGTTTTTTTCATTACTAACTTTCAACATTAACTAATAGGCAGGGAGGTTTAATACTGAATATTTGTCAATTTCTCTTCTTCCACTGTCTATGTGTGGGAGAGCACTACTTGTTTCTCTGAACCCAACCCAAGCCGAGAAATCCACAAAGCCACCCCCCCCCCACATACATTTTCGTTTATTGTCCTCAGTTTAGTCTTGACAATTTTCTCCTCCAGCTGAGGAGTATATCCGCAGACCTCCCGTCAGTGTACATGTAACGGCAATCAGTGTCCACCTAAGGTCCTGC
The DNA here is from genome assembly GCA_963457665.1 of Thysanoteuthis rhombus. Taxonomy (NCBI): domain Eukaryota; kingdom Metazoa; phylum Mollusca; class Cephalopoda; order Oegopsida; family Thysanoteuthidae; genus Thysanoteuthis; species Thysanoteuthis major. Next base: position 53,963,900 of record OY735202.1, read on the forward strand.
CAATGCCACCTACCAAAAAAAAAATAAAATTGAAATAAGGTATTTAATATTTTCATCAGTAAATCAGTGGTATTGTTAATGTTAGTAAGATACATCATGAATAGAAAACCCAACCTGAGAAAAAAACTATGTTTTTGGAAAATGATTCTTTCAAAGTGAGGGACAAGGTGAACCATATAGTAAGATTGTAAATAGAACACTCCAGTACCAACCCTGCAAAAATTTTGTGTTTTGAGATAATGATTAGAAATGGGAAAAGTGAAGGAAACTAACCACATTCCTTTTGAGTCATAGTTTTGTAAAGATAGGGTCCGATTGGACAGTAAAGATGCATCATAAATAGAACCCACAGCGAAAATAAAATTTTAAAAGAATTGTTTTCGAAAAACAATTTCTTTAAGGCGAGTAACCAAATAACTTCAAAGCCTTATTTTCATATGATAGGCAGGAGCAGAGGGTACATTTCAGCAATATAGTTATATCGTAAATAGAATACCCACTAATTTTCTTCATGTTTTGGGAAAATGATTTTTTAATGAAAAGCAGAACTACAATACTTAGAAGCTGGACAGAGAGGGTTCAGTTGGGCAGTATACATCGTAAATAGAACAGAACCCCTCAACCAAAATAAAATTAAAAAAAAATATCATGTTTTTGAAAAATGATTTCTTCAATGGAATTTATTTTAACAAAAAAACTTCAGAGGCATGGTTTCGTATGATAGATGAAAAGCAAGAGTCTAGTTTAGCAGTATAGTTGAATTGAACATAGAATACTTCCCCTGAAAAATTGTTTTTAGGGGAAATGAACCCCCCCCAACCCCACCTAATTTGTGTTTTGGAAGAATGATGTCTCAATTGAGTCAATGGAAGTAACAGCAATACTTTGAAGCTATAGTTTTGTATGATGCAGCTTGTGAAGTAAAAAATTAAAAACTAACTTCCTCAAGAAAGTGTTGTCAGAACAAAAAATTCCAAAAGAACTTCTAATCAGAGCCCCCCCCCAATTCTCTGAAAATGTCACAAAAATCCCCAAATTGATGTAATTATATAATAAATTGGATCCTTCTACTAGAACATAATGTTATACGTGAAAATTACTTGGATTGGTTTGATTCTCTCAGTTAGAGCACCCTAAAAATATGGGGCTGAAACAATATTGCCTAACGTGCTGTTTTTGCTGGGTAAAAGTGAATCCTAATACTGAAGGGCAGGAAAAGAATATTCCCTCAGAGGAAACATACCACAAAGAGCTGATGGATTAACAACATACTGATAAAGATAGTGTCTGTAATTTATAACAACAAAAAAACAAACTTACTTCTCTTATGGAAGGTAAAATATATACAGAGAACAACTAAATGAGAAAAAGAAGGAAGAAAAGAATTATAAATAGAAAAAGAGGAATGTTTTCCACCCAGAAAGATAGAATTCCCCCACTAACGTCCTAGATAGGGATCCAAAATAAATTGAATGATTCACCTGAAGAATCCCAAACAGAACAGAAGCATTAACGTGTTTGTGTAGTGAATCCATTATTTTATCATACTTAAAGCTCTACTTCAACTTCACTTAATGTTGTATGTATGAAATAAACTAATCACGCACCGGCTACTGAATTACTGATTTGTACTTTGATATATACATATACATATATATATATATATATATATATATATATATATATATATATATATATATATATATATAGTAGCGGGGTTTGAGTCTTTCATGGCGCTCATTTTATCTATTCATTTACGTGGTCACTGGTCCAGTTTGCTATTTGTTTTATTCCAGTGCCGAACATAATATATTTCCAAATAAATTGTCTCTTCAATTATCATATTCTGTCCAACATGAACTGTCCAATCTAATGATACATGTATATATATATATATATATATATATATATATTTATATATGATAGATAGGTTATATCCAGCATAATGGTAACATTTTTATAGTTAATGAGGAATACATGAATTGGGTGAATAGGTATCTATTCATAGTGGGTGACTCCCACATCATCAACAAGGTGGGGAAACAAATACAGTTTGCTTGTGGAAACAATAAGCTTGGGAAGTTAGCCTTTATAATAGATTTGATATAATAAACATTCTAAAAACATTTATTTTTAAAACAACCAACAAGTTGGAAATCCTAGTAGTTGATGATACTTAAATTAAGCTTCTATTCTTGAAGCAATAATAATAAAAGCTTGAGAAAAAATTCAAGTTTCTGTGGTATGTATTTTTAAGTACTTTTGATTCAGGGTCAAACTCAACTCAGACTGAAGCCTAAATGACTTAGCTGATAAGTTTAGAAAATATTTAAACTTTTGTACAAACAGTTTTTGCTTCAACTAAAACAAAGATCATAAAATTAGGCCATGAAATGGAACTTATTAAAATAGTATCAAGATATTTTTGTGTGTGTCTCTGCTTCGATAGATTGAATAGAGAAATGATAGAAAAATCCAACGTTGGTTCCTCAAAATATTTTCTTCATTGAAAGTGATATTTTTTGGTCCTTATTTCATCAATTTTTTCATTCCATCCTGGTAGTCAAGGTATGGCTTTATACTCAAGTAGTCATATATTTTGCAAGTAAGCATGTCAACCTTGTACATAAGAATTATTATCTAATTTCCAATAGTTTTAATAAGTAGAATAAGATCATCACACAATTTAAACTTTTCAGATATTTTAATGGAAATAAATCACTTGCTGCAATTCAGTAAGAGTGAGTTGCATGAAGAGAAGAAATGCAAGAAATTTTTCATCGCAGTGAATATTCAAAAGAATTTCCATAGTGTAACATCTATCAGCACATCTTTTGAATTCAAAATTAGTTTTTGATTCTATCCATTGCTTTATAATCCTTTCTACTACTGGATGAACAGACAGCCACCTTGTTTTGCAATTTACAGGAATTTTTAATGGACTTGAACCCTAATTGAGAGTTTCATATGAATTACTACATTCATTTTGTCTCAGCGATTAATCTGAAAACCATTTGTGAGTTTCTGTAATAAGAAATTCGAAGATTCTTGGTTAACATTCTGAAGATCTGGGAAAAATAGCTAACGATAAGAAATGGCATACACACCTGATCAAAATGGGAGATGGAATGTCTCCTTTTAGTTTATACCATTTTAGGGCTGCTAATTATATTAGACCCCAAAATAATGAATTTCCAGATTTGATCTAAAGAGATAAATCCTCGTAAGTAGCATGTGCGCTGCTTAAGCATAAAAACATGGTTAGTACACAGTTAGTTGGATTGTTAACAAACGCGGAAATAAGAACAAGCAAATAGGTTAACAACAGTGATGAGTTCTGATTCAGGAGTAAATTAAAATATAGGAGGACTGGAGCTTCTGCCAATATGGATATGTTGGAGGGATCTACCAGGATAAGGATGTAGAGATAAGAAGAGTAAAGGGAAAGGAACGTCACTATTCAAATGCGAGATAGAGTCTACAGAATGTCTGTCAGTTTGGTCATCTATGTTGTAGCTACTATAAAGTTACCTTTGGAAGTCCGACCTAACCATGCTTAACTTAGATAGGATGTGTTCTTTAAGATGAAAGAAAAACGGATTATTTTTTATGTATGATGTGTGTGTAAAAAGTGAGCGTGTGTAAAAACTATATAAACTATCTTAAACTAGGGCTATGCCGTGGAACAGATACAACACCCCAATCCATGCTGAAAGGCCAGAAAATATGTGGGGGTTAGCATCTATTTATTTGCACTCCCACCAGAGCAAAATGCGACACAAGGTCAAGATTCTGTCCTGCCCGTGTTGCATGCTTCTCAGTTTGCAGGTCTGTTTCTTGGTTAGGTTCCATGTTTCAGCTCCATAAGTGAATATTGAGTGGATGCATAAGTTGTATACATTACATTTTAGGATCGTCTCATTTTTGGAGGTTGAGCTTGCTCTGTCGAAGGCTTGCCACCCTACTGTGATTCTTCGCTTCATTTCTTCTTTTATGGTTTGCTGAACATCAGTAAATGTAAATAAGCAAGACGGATACAAAATGTCGTGCTTGAATGGAGAATTACAGAAGCCCACTTTTTAAAAGAATGAATGGAAAATAAATACACAAGATGTGTGTTACACTCATGTCCACATCAGGGACTAGTTGACTTTTTTGAAGGAAAACAGTAATTCAATTCAGTCTTCGTGCTTTTCTTAGCACAAGACTGATAACAAACATTGGTACCTCAAGTAATTCACTTACTTACTATAGCACAACCACTCCTCTCATTACTATTCAGTGTTAGAGCCTTCTTCTTAAGTCTCCTGAAGCAAACCGCTTTGTTCGAACCTCAGAGTTACACTGCTACTTCCAAGCAGTTCTTTTTGGACTTCTATTCACACGGTCTATGATTCAACAGATTTTTTCCCACTGGCTCTGAGTCCCTGACTATTGTTCTCCCACGGACATCAAGCCACCAACTCCCCGTCCTTTCCCTGGCCATATGAGATTCCTTTGCTGACCATCAGGAGTATTTCTGCGTCTTAAGCCATCCCTATTTTCAGCGACATTTCCAACCTCTCTCTGGATTTTTTCACCTCTATCTGTTGGATCCAGAGTTCTACCTTTCAACCGAATGTTTTGGTGGCATTATCAAACACTAACAGGTATAATAATAATAATAATAATAATAATAATAATAATAATAATAATAATAATAATAATAATAATAATAATGAAGGAGAAAATAAAGAGAGAATACCTCAGAAGGATAAGGAAAATATTAGAAACCAAATTAAACAGCAGAAATCTAATAGAAGGAATGAACACCTGGGCTGTGTCAGTAGTTAGGTATACAGGACCTTTCCTAGGATGGACAAAGGAAGAGCTCCAATCAATGGATAGGCGAACAAGGAAACTTATGACGATGCATAAAGCATTACACCCTAGAGATGATACAGATAGACTATACGTTAAGAGAAAAGAAGGTGGTAGGGGGCTCATCAGCATAGGAGATTGTGTCCACAGAGCTAAAACAGTCCTAGAAAGATATGTGCAAACAAATAGTGAAGAAATCATAAAGAGCGCGAGAGATAGTGCAACAAACAATAAAGTAGAAAGCAATAGAACAGTACAGCAAGCAAGAAAAGAAAGATGGGAAGGGAAAAAATTGTACGGCGAGTTTAAAAGACAGATACAAGATATAGCAGACGAGAAATCATGGACGTGGTTACGAAAGGGGAACCTTAAGAGAGAAACAGAATCGCTCATCATGGCAGCCCAAAACAAAAGCATAAGGACAAACTACATAAAAACAAAAATCGACAGAACACAGACAAACAGCAAATGCCGCATGTGCGGTGAAAGAGATGAGACAGTAAACCACATAACTAGTGAATGTAGTCAACTCGCCCAGAAGGAGTATAAGCATAGACACGATAGAGTAGCAACGATGATACACTGGGAACTAAGTAAACAAATGGGATTCAACCATGTGGAAAAGTGGTATCAGCACAAGCCAGAGGCAGTTTTGGAGAATGACAACCACAAACTACTCTGGGACTTTGACATCCAAACTGACCACCTCATCCAGGCAAGAAGACCGGACTTAGTAATAGTAGACAAAAAAAGGAAGGCCTGCCAAATAGTAGACGTTGCTGTACCTGCAGACCATAGAGTAAAAAAGAAGGAGGGTGAAAAAAGGGGAAAATACCAGGACCTAGCAAGGGAGTTAAGGAAAATGTGGAACATGAAAACCAGGGTAGTACCGGTCATAGTGGGCGCACTAGGAACTGTCCCCAAAACGCTGAGGGAGAGACTGGAGGAGATCGGGATTAGGGGGAGGATAGAGACCGAACAGACCTCAGCACTACTGGGAACTGCACGGATACTGAGGAAGGTGCTAGAGATATAAGTACTGCAACGAATTGTAGCTCTGTCATGATATGCGAAAGAGAGAGGAGACGTTAGCTGAAGACCTGAGGAGACTTATTGTCACTCAGCCTTCAGCGATAACCACTGGGCAACTGGTGTGAAACTGTAAATTGTAGAATTACTGCGACCTATGAGTACTGGGGGAGGAGGGCTGGAGACTTGAGGAGACTTGCTGTCACTCAAACTCCAGCGGTTACCACCAGGCAACTGGTGTGAGATTCCAAATAATAATAATAATATATATATATATATATATATATACATATATATATATATATAGAGAGAGAGAGAGCGAGAGTGAGACTTATCTCCCACACGGACTCTCTTCCACTGAGACCCATTCATGGGCTTTTTGTTTGAGTTCTGTTGTAAGCTATACATACACTGCATTGATGTTTCTTATTTTATCACTAGTACTGTGACACTAGGGGACCAGGAGTCCCCCGTGTCCTAAAAATTACTATGGTTATTACCAAAGGAGTTATCTGTATTAAAGGCTTAATATGTTTTTGGAAATACTGTAGGAAGTTGAGAATTACGTGCTTTCAAGTACGGGCACCTGCAGTTCCTCAATTTAATGTGTTCTGTCAAATCCCTGGGTTGCAAAAACAAGTACTTTTAGAGAAGTCCTCTTCCCGATACGATGACCAGATAGGGGCTTAATATGTTTTTGGAAATACTGTAGGAAGTTGAGAATTACGTGCTCCCAAGTACGGGCACCTGTAGTTTCTCAATTTAATGTGTTCTGTCAAATCCCTGGGTTGCAGAAACAAGTACTTTTAGAGAAGTTCTCCTCCTGATTCGATGACCAGATAGTGGCCCCTATCTGGTCATCGAATGTCTGGGGTTTTGAAAGAAAAGTAATTTGCAGAGTTCTTGAAAGAGGGGGAGGCTAATTTATGATCTTGGACGGACTTGCGTCGCGAGACGGATGAGGGTCAATATTTGGGATTTTCTGGAAGGATCGAGATAACGTCAACAGGAAAAGAAAGAAAGGAAGTCAATTACAAAGAAATACAGCGTTGATACCCAGGGCTTAAATAGGAGGGATTTTCGTAACAGTCGCAGTAGAGTAGAATTGGGGTTGGAGAAGAGACCGCTACCAGTCCCTCTCGTCAGCCGTCCACCCTTGTAACCGTCAACCGCTGCTACTATCGAGTAGACTATCGTTCGTGACATGAGAGACCAGTCAGTTTGACTTACACGAAAATCGACCACCTCTCTTTTCAACTGCGAATAAGCATTTCCCGTCTCCAGAGATATTGATAATCAATACTCTATATAAAACAGTTAAACGGAATTTCGACTTGTTGCCTTCTTTTACTAACCCAGTGCCACGGCTGGTTTGGTGTAGTTTGTGAGACCATCACATAGACGCTGAAGGTTAACAGTACCACCTGGGCTTGTATAATTTTATATCTACCATTCACCTGTCAGTGACTTTGAGCAAGTTCTTACACGTTATCACATTGCTATATAAAAAAAAAATCTCGTTCCCATTCTGTCTGATTTGCATCAAATTGGTGACCATGTGAGAATTTCAGACGATGCGCATGAAATAATTGAATTGATTACAGATATATCAAATGATCAATTCTCTTCACAACTAGTCGAGAGTTATACGGATTCTACGTATAACATTCAGAGTGTAACGCATCGTTTTTCCCTAATCTCTTGGTATTTAGCTCCATCCACACTCCAAATGATGTTTTATGATTGAGGTCCCTATTGTGTGTGATGAGGGAGGGTAGTAATGGTAGTTGGTTCTGTGTAGCGACGAGATGGTTGTAGTTGCACTTCTATTCACTCAGTTCACGATTCAATAGACTTTTTTCTCGCTGGCTCCAAGTCCCTGACTCTCTTGTTCTCCCATGGACTTCTAGCTACCAACACCCGTCTTTTCCCTGACTAGATTAGATTCCTTCGCTTACAGTAAGGAGCACTTCAAAGGAATTTGTCTCCACGTGCTTCAAGTTTACCATCACATGCTGTGATGTCAATATACGAGTTTAAATGTAAACATCCGGTAGCCATTCTTGTTTATTTGTTAGAGGATAAAATCTACACGCTCTAGTCACCATGTGTGAATATAGACACGGAGATTAAACAGAGCTCATAATCGAAATAAGGACAAATACAAATGTTCAGACGAACAAAAAGGACATACATTTAATGATTCGACAAATCGACAAATGAGACATTTATGAACAAAACATTTAAAGCTGAACTAAAAATACATATTAACATTTGTAGGATCGATCGTAACGGAAGAGGACTGTTTAGGATAGATTACTTGGTAAATAAGGAAAGAGATAGGATCCATGATAGAATGGATATATGGTGTGAGCTAGTTGCTAGGTAAAAGAGAAAGATAGAAGTTAGGGTTTTAACGAAAATCAGAAGCTTTGTACAAGTAAGCATATTAGTAGTGAGTTAATGGAGCAAAGATAACTGAAATACTTTGAATCCATAAGGCTTAGTATTTCGAAGACCAAGGAATTATCACAAAGATGTATTGCACCCGAACTTATGATCATCGACAGTAACTTGGGGGACGTTCTCAGATGCTGATAAACATACGACAGAAAGACTATTTAAGTGACAGAAAACACACGGGGTTTAACCCATGTGTGCTTCCAGGAGTAAAAAGCTTTAAAAGATAGAAGATACTCATGACTTTTATTTAGTAAATGCATTGTCATTTAATTCACGGGAGACGGTAAGGTGAATACGTGTTTTAGGCAAGAGAGTGGAAATAACTGACTAAGAAAGCCGAGGCTTCAAATGAGAGAGTGAACACGTTTGTTCAGGGTTTTTATAAATAGTAGATAAAGGAAGTGATGTTTTGCATACGTGGCTAGAATTAAGCTCTTGTGTCTAAAGCTAATACATATTTATTTTCGTATTTAATTAAGTAAAAATAAAGGAGTGATTACAATGTCCTATGCCCTAAGATGAACAGCAACCCCATATTATGATATGACCACCATCATGGTTCTTCTGCTTGTAGGCTTTATTTGGTTGTCTCCAAACACTACGGGCAGAACTGAGAACAAATAACTAATCTGACAAAAGCGTGTTGCAGAAATTATCATTGTCTGTAGCTTTATGTTCAGCCAAGCTAAGAAATACTAATAATAAATCCCTACTAAAACTGAGGGTATAGTGATACCTCAATTACCTCGTTTACGCAATTAATGTAAACAAGAATTTTTCACCACAACATAGATAAGTCTCGGTACTTGGTTAATACTCTAAAAATGTTTTTTTTTCTATTTTTCCATACTCTAATCATCATCAGATTTCTAGCGTTCATCATTGGACATAGACCTCTCCCAAGATTCGCCAGACTTCTCTATCATGGGTGTTGCGGAGTCAATACTCTCTGAACGTGTCTATGTCGTCCCACCATCATATTTTTGCCAACCACAGTTCCACATATAATCTCTGGGGATCCGTGTTGTGAGTCGTGATGTCCAGTGGTTGTCCTACATTCTAGCAACATGACCAAGCGATTGTCATTCGAGTTCTCTAATGGTTTTAATGATATCTCTGGCTTGACGTGTTTGTTTTCTAATATAATGTACTGTCTTGTGATCAATCCGTAATGTTCAAGATGATTCTCTCCTATGAAATCCTTTGGTTAGGTTCTATGTTTCTGCTTCATATATGACTATTGAGAGGATGCATTAGTTGTAGACTCTTTGTAGAACAAATGGGATTTTCTTGTTTTTGGAGGTTGAACTTGCTCAATCAAAATCTTGCCAACCTACGGTGATTCTTCGCTTGATTTCTTCTTTTGAGGATTTAATGGAGATTCGTTGTCTCAGATAGATTTGGAGATCATGAAAGTATGATGTCGACGTCACTGATGGAAGAAGGAAGGGAGATGTACGAAGAGAATGCGCACCAAGCATGAACGTGGGCACAGAGATGAAACAAAGTAAAAAAGACACATACACATATTTGGATGGACAAATAAGACGTACATTTAATACAAGAACAGTGTTGACAAACAATGAATGAAAATGAAATACATGTGATGATAACATTGAAATGATCGATCGCGTAAAGGGATGAGAAGAAATAGCGAAAGATGGGAGATTTGTTGTTATTGATAGTACAGGCGTCGGAGTCAAAGCGGGGGTGTCTGAACTGCTTTTGAATCCATATGGCTTGGAGCGTACCAAGGAATGGTTATGGAGACTGGGTTCAGTGTGTGTGCCAAACTGTCAAGTTGTGTGTGTGATTGGGGGGATATTCTCTGACGTTGATAGACATTCGACGGACAGACCATGACAGACATGGAGCGTTGTCATTTCATTCATGAGAGTGAGAGGTGCATGCACGTTTGTAGCATGTGATGATGACACAGTTGCATAGCTGCAAAGCTGTGCGTATGTGAGATGCCTCGACATCAGTGAAGTGAAACGGGCAAAGTGAGTACACCTTGGAAAAATAGTTACGATTGTATCGGCTAGGCGGTCGGCGAAATAATACCGATTTAGGGAGAAGGAAGGAGAGAGAAAGAGTAGTCGGCAACAAGTGCTAGGGCCAAAAGCGTAACCAGCTAGGAGTGCCGGCGCCAATGAGCGTTCGACCATGTACGTCCAGCACTTTAATAGGGGTCGTCGTCGGAAGTGACATTTTCGATATCTAGCTAAAAGACGGGTTCCATATCTAATTCTTAAGTTAAAGTATAGGAGGCGTTGCGCTGTGTTTAGCTACTGAAATAGCAAGGATTACTTGTATCAGAAAAAGCACCATAGTTTCCCCCCAACAACAACGAACTACCACACTTGCTGTCTTTGTAATAAATCTTTCAAATAATGGGCTATTGATTGGTGGAGACTCCATGTTTCTGTCTTCATTAGTTTCTGAATTATTAAGCTTCAGGAAGTGTGATGAATGGGTTGGACCAGATCAAGTCGTTTTCAAAAAAATTAATGGATATCCGAAACTCATTATAGGTGAAATGGTAAAAACAGCATGCTATCTTTAATAGTTTCTGAGATATGGGGCATTTCTGTGTTCAACATATTTGATCGGAGCGACCTCAACTCAGTCGCCATGAAAAGATAAGTATTAAATTTTTTTTTTTAATGCTGAAAAAACAATATATTGAAAATTTGATCGAGTCTCCATAGTCACGACCATCTTGGATTAATGACATCATAAAGATATTTTCTTTCATTTTTCATTTTTAACGGTTGGAATTGGGGAAACATATTTTTTTCCTCTCTTAGGAATCAAAATTGAGATGGAATGTATGTATTCGTTTTTGAGGGTCAAAATCCGGTGGAACTTTTTTCTCACTTTTAGTGGTCCAAATCAATGGGGAAAATCTCTTGTCAATTTCTAAGTTAAATCGATGGGGATGATTTTTTCCCCAATTTTCGGGGTTAAAATCAATTGGAAGATTTTTTCCGATTTTGGGGAACAAAATCGAAAGGGAGCTTTTATTTTTCACTTTTAAGTCTCAAAATTGAACATTTGCCCCCCCCCATCATTTTTCTCATTTTTCTCTACATTACCCCTCCCCTTTTAACATTATGCACAATTTTGAACATTACACCCCTCCTTTTAATTTTTTACCTTTTCTTAACATCAGCATCTTTGCTCTTTTTTGGGGAGTATAGCCCTACTTTTTTGTAATATTAACACCCCCCCCTTTTAACTTTAGCCTCTCTATGACCTCTTTTTGAAATAATAACCCTTTTTTACATTAGCTCTACCTCCTTTACATAATTATAGAACTGATACCACCCCAAATTTAGTGTATACCAAATATCTACAAATAAGAATGATGTAATTAATTTTCACTCGCATCACAGGTCCAAAATCAAATCAGGAATTATTGTAGGATTCTACTCAAGAGCCCTCAGGATATGCAGACCCCAGCATCTAAAAAATGAAGAAAACACACTTTTAAGAACTTCCAATAAAAGAAAAGCATGCAAAAACAATAAAAACATCACAGCACCACCTAACAGCTATATCTCACTACCTAGTAATTCACAATCCATATAAATCACCAACAACTTTGGAAATTTGGACAGACACATCCCCACAGGCATATCTAAAACAATCACAAATCTCATTGAAAAAACACAAAAAGAAAACAACTCTGTAGCATGCATTTATGCAATCCTTTTTTGTCCTAAAGTGTATATTGTCAAAACTTCAAGACCAATGAACAAAAGAGTCTATGAATCCAGAAATAGATGATCACTCAAATGCACTCACCCCCATAAAAATACATTAGGCTACACTTTTGACTTATACCACACCCACATAAAAACAAACATTAAAAAATGCAGGAGAAAATGCACTGAATCAGCTGTCATTCCCTAGAGTGATACAGTTAGTCAGAGTGCAAATAGCGATAATCTCAGTCCACATTCAGCAAGACTCATCATCAAGCAAAACAAATTACCCATACATAGTATTAGCTCCCCTAACTGACCCCACCAACTGCTGAAGCACATAGTTCTTTACTTACTATTTACATACACACACACTTGCATACACATCCTCACCCACACAAATTTATCCTCATTCACCAGTTCTCACAGACCCAGGGGCCAACAAACACATTCGGCTGGCTGAAACAAAGTCCCTCTTTTTGACCAGAATTCTCCCTCTAATCAAATTCTCAATAAACCTCACACTAAAACCATGAAAAAATCTGATATCTGATAATTTCAGCAGCACTAATGAGCAAAATCTCAGCAGTTAATCTCCCCTGGACCATGACCCACATACCACCACTAAGCTTCCCACACACATGATCCAGCAACACACAACCTCCCCCTACCTACCACAAACTCACAGTCCAACTATGTTAGCATCCGGTTTCTTACAGCACCATATTTTCTTGATGAAGCTGGAAATGAGGGAAACATTGAATTTAAGAATCTTTTACTTCTTGTACACTCCTTCATAGTTCAGCATTATTTGTTTTTCCCTGTCAATGCTGGGATTCCCTTGCTAGTACTTTTATATAATTTTCTGCTGTTGGTGTGTAGCAGGAATCCTGACATTGCCTGGGGAAGAAATAACAGCACATTTGACACTAAAGAAATGAAGCATGTTCTTTTATATTTGGTTGGTGCAAAAATGATTGCTTTAAAGTTCATGGTGAAACATCTCTTTACCCTTTCTTGTATCTATAGTTGATTTTGAGAGTGGTTAAAATTATAGGGTTAAAAAAACAAAAAATTGCTGATATATTTTTAACAACAAAAGAAATAAGTGGAAGGAACTAATAGAAGTTACCTAATACTTTGAGGTGTACTTCCTTCGAAATTAATCGTCCTCTTTATGTATATGATGAATTTGATTGGTAATATGGAAACACAAAAGTTTGAGAAGTGGATTGAATTTATTCCCATTACATGTTTCAAGAAACTGTTTGCTCTTGTTGTCAAATGTCAAGTGGGAAAAATGATTCAATTTACAAATAAAAAGGTTTGGAGAGGGGGTAGGGAGATGATGCAAGGTTATTGCTTTCTGTAGTTTGTTTTTTCATTGGCAAAAAGTAGATGTCTTTGTATCTGAGTTGAAATCATTTGTGTATAAATAAAATTGACAAGGGTTTTGCGTGTATATGTAGTTTAGTCGAGTGATTGTTATTGAGAAAAATGTGTATAAGTGTGCATTGTTGTAGGTGTGTTGTTGAGAGGGAGGGTGCGTCTTTATTGTAATAGTGAATATGAATGTAGGTGACCCAAGATTTTACAAAAATGTAGGTAATGTATTTGTTTTTTTATTTGTTTAGATTGTTTAGGATGTGCCGTTTTATATTCGAGTTTTGTACAAACCTGTTGTGGAGAAAATGTGTCCGTATTGGTATCTTTCTGTGTGAATAAGTGTATGGGTAATCTGAGATTTTAGAAAAGTGTAGGTAGTGTATTTTTGTATCAACCTGGAGAGGAGAATGTGTCTGCATTGCTATTTTGTCATGTGAGCATGTGTGTGGGTAATCCAAGATTTTGGAAGAGTGAGGGTAGAATAATTTTTTTATACATATTTATATATATATATATATATATATATATATATATATAATTATTGTGTCATTCACAGACAGCTGTTTCGATGTATTACATCTCTTCAGTGTGGCTATAGACTTTTAACCCATCCAGTACCGCGAGGCAGAATTGAAACCCTCACATCGGACCCGGAGGCCGATATCCTACGGACTACGGAACTGGGTGGTCAGTTAGGCTGAATTTAAGCGATATATTCATTTATGCAGAAACTCCTCATCCACTAGAGTGCTCTATTCCTATGGAAGAGTATTGCATAAGCTTACAATGGATGAGTTACCTCACTTAAAGAGTGCTCAACCCTCACACAGAGATATCTGCACATACAAATAGACTGCTTTTTATAAATCAAATCAGTTAGTTTCTGTGATGTGTGTGTTTTTACAGTGAAAGATAGCAATACACATTTTGTATGTATGCTTATGTCCATGCATACTTTTCTTTTTTCTCTCCCTAAATACAGATGTATTATGCATAGATTTACATATACGAACAGTTTTAAAAAATCAGATTTGAAAGAAAATAGCGTATAAGTGTGTTCTCTTCATAAAATACCTTTGAAAAAGCTCAGATGAGTTACATCATCTAATCTTTATTTTCAAATAAAATTGATTTGTATGTCACATTTTAAAAAACACTTTTTACATAATTAACAGGTAAATGTCTGTTAGAAAGTCAATGTAGTAATATTGGTATAGTTGTTGAATAGAAATGTCATATACTGATTTCAATTTTTGATTATTTTTTATAAAAAGAAGTTCCTTGAAAATTCTGTTCTTGCAAGTGATATGAAATGAAAATTTACAGGTGTACTGATCATAATTACAAGTGAAGTAGTGCAGTTTTGTTAATAATGAGGTTGTCAAAAGTTCTAAACATGGGGCAACTGAAAGTTTTTTGAGTATTGATCCAATGTTTTTCATGAAATTATCAAAAAGATATTTTTGCTATACAGCATCAGTTGCATATAGAGCCAATGATTTTTGAAGGCATATTTTTATTGTTTTTTTATTTAAAATTACTAATAGTATCAATGAATCAACATTATTATAATTTCTGGGATTATTGATAACAATTTATCTTTTTTGTTTGTTAAATGTCACTGAACTCTTCTTTTATTGTCTCCTCATTGTCTTTGTTGAGAACTGAATCCATGACAGCATGAATTCTGTGCTGGGCTTTTAGGTGATCTTGATTTTTCTTCTTGATCATCTCCCATCGCTTTAAAGCTTCTTCCTTTCGACTGTTTATTCTATCTTGCCACAACTCATGTTTTTTTTCTGTCTCATTTATCTCTTCTCTGAGTAAATCAATTCGTATCTCATAAGCCTTTTCCCAACCAGGTGGGTCCATCTCCATAGAATCTTCATTGTCCTTGTTTTCATGATCATCATTATTGTTTGTTTTGATAAGATCTTGTCCATCTTCAATATCAGTGACTGCCTCATTGTTCAACCTGTCTTCATTCCCACATGGTTCTCCATTTTCTTCCAGCTTTTCCTCTTGCTCATTCTCTTCTTTCTCTTTTTCTGCCTCTTTTTCTTCTTTTCCCTCCACTTTCATCATGGACTCTTCAACTTGATCTTCACCAATTATTGAATCATTTGAAGATTCTTGTCCTTGGCTATCTGTGCCATTATGTGAATGTTTTTTTTCTTCATCACTGTTGGTCAAATATCTAACTTCTGACTCCAAAGCAGTATCTGTCATTATTGGGTTGTCTTCGTAGTCCTTTGTGGGTTTTGTTTTTCAGTCGAGCAGTAATAATCAATTCATAACCTGGAAAATAGTTTAAAAAATGGATGTTACTGTATCTTATCTTTTAAATAATTATATTAATTAATCAAAAGTTTTTGATCAAATTACATTTTTACAAAGTAATGAAATATAGCTGTTCAACTACATTGAATCATTTCTGCCTGGGTACATGTCTTTACATGCATAGAGTTTAAAAAAACATTTGGTATCATGGGATATTTTTTTTAAAACAAAAATTGTGTTTTTCAATGATTATAAAGCCAAGAAAACATCATACATAATAAATTTTAAAAGCTTATGTAAATAAAAGGGGAGAATTCGCAATAAACTTAGTTTTGAAGAATTAGATGAAATTTATATGATGTTATTTTCAAGTAGGGCTTGATTTTCAAAATGGTTGCACTGGAAATGATAAGATGAAGAAGAATGATCTGCATATTCTAGTACTGTTGCAATTCTTGATTTTAATCAATAATTTCCTATCTTCTTCAGGTTACTGTACCTGTGATCAATCAGTTAAAAGAAAATTAGATGTTTCTGATTCTTCACAAAAAATATGCAGACAATTTGTTCTACTTTATGTCCAACGTTTCATTAAATTTTTAAAAATAGTATTTTTGTTTTCTAATAGATCATTCAATTTATATAAAAGCACATAGAGTTAGCTCAAGATTATGTATTGATCGTGTATACATACACATGTGTGCATACATACACACATTTTTGCACACACATACATGAGCACACTCACTAATGAGCATAATTCTAAATAATATGTCATTTGGAAGAAGGATTAACCAGAACACCTACATCTTTGCTCTTTTGGGGCACTAATTTGTTAAGGTTAAAATTGACTTTTATTCTAGTGTTGTGCTCTGCTTTATTTTGGAAACATTTTCACTTGTTTACTATTCATGTATTTATTCAAACTATTTGTGCCATCTTGGCGGATCATAGGATACAAACCCTTGGTTCAAAGCATTGGGGTGGGGCCTGCGCACATCACCTCAAAACTCCATTGTGCAGATCGTGTTCATGTGAGGATCCATAATCATGAAAAACCTTTCAAAAATATTTGTAAGCAAAATCAAGCCATTCATTCATATATGTGTGTGTATGCTTGTGTATGTTCATGTGTTTGTGTGAGTGTCTATGTGTTGCTCCTTTTTGAAAAGTTTTTCATAATCTTTATCAAAGTAATATTGAAAGCAGTCCTTCATGTATATGTTTGCAAAATTTTTTTCCAGATATTTTTTGTTTATAAATTATGATTTTAGGAAATAACTTTCAACTTTTATTTTAACTCTTTAAATATCGAATTCAGAATAGAATCAGAAAATTAAAGCTTAATAAACAAAATAAGTTGTGAAATCACATTAAAAATGATCTGATGAGTCAATGTTTTAGTATTAAAACAGAACTGCATAAGCAAGGACTAAGATAGAAAGAAAGGAAGGAAGAAGGGTAAGAGTAAGATAGAGGAAAAGGAAAAGTAATAAAAATCTCTGAACCAGGTCTATCAAATATTCTTCAGTGAGTTTTGTAATTTAAGAATCATTTTATAACATTCTATTTCTTTTCATTCTAAAAATAATGCTGAAACAACACAAACAGTTTGTGAATTCACCTTTAAAATTGGATAATTCTTGGAAAATATGAAATTAAAATCTGATTTAGTATTTATTGCTGGTAAATAATAACAAAAATACTTACTGGATTTATTTCCACAATGTTACTTTACTGTGTAGAAAAACACTCGTTCATGTATACATCGTAGTATCTGTAATGTGTATGCATTGTTGAATAATGGTGAGATGATAAATAGATCTACTGAGATTGCATTGTTTCCTTGAAGAACCTGTCTGGGCATGTATTAAGCTGAACAGAGACACTCAAATATTCTTAAACATTGATTCTCTCTAGATAACATTTGCTTACTAATTTCTCATGATTTTGCTTTATAAATAATGTTTGGAAATTTTTGTCATAGAGCATTTAAAAATTTCTTGAGTTTCATGCTGCCTTTTGCATGAAAATGTTACCAATAAAACACCTCATTTGCTATAAAAATATACATTTGGAAGACAGTTAGTGGCTGAAATGATAAGAAAAGTATGAGAATTTCTAAAAGTGGAGGTAAAGTAATCTGTTTTCACATTGATTCTTTTTTTGGAAGCTGTATTCTTGATGCTTTAAACAGTAATCAAAATCATGGGAAAGTTCATGCAAATGACATGCTCAGTTAATGTCCTATTAATGTATAGTTAATTGGAACATGATAAGAATAGAACGATTCGGCTTGATTAGGCAGTTGTCTGGCTAATACAAAACAACGTGAAAAGAATCAAATAGGTGCATCTTCAGTTTTAGTATAAAGTATCTATATCAGGGAACATAAAATAAATGATTATTTCTGTTTATCATTCAAAAAGTAGCTACTACTATTGAAAAAAACTAAAATTTTGAAATATTTTACAAAAAAATCTTAAAATCATTCAACTTTTTTCAATTGTATAGATTTAATAACATACTGGAATACTGAATTATCATTAATCATTTTTAATGTTAGAAGGATTTATCAAGTGTTTTCTGCCATAGCTTTTTAATTGACTGCATATGAATAAAATCAACCAGCTTTCATCATCTTACATGAAATAACATTGTTATCCATCTAAATATTCCATTACTACCTGGTTAGACATTTAGTTTATATTCAAGTGTGTCATTTTTATCTTCTTGGTTTTCAGTTTTTTAAAAATGCTTCATCTTCACAGTCTTTATTCTCATAGTAACTCTGTAGACTGTTATTGATACATGCAAATTCTGCATAGTTTTCAAAATATTGCATCTTCAAAATAGCTTTATTTTCACTATTAAGTAAATCAGATTTCTTCATGTCTAAATGTTTAAAATTACAATGAATGAAGCAGCTTTAGATTGTATTGGTGCTTCTCCTCCATTTAGAGGCTTTTTTTTCATTTGTTCCATAATAGCAATTTTTTGCAAAAGGTGACGACATTGGCATTGTATGTTTAGGGATTTAGAATTTTACATGCATTAAATGATAGACTTAGTGCTACTTACACTCTTATAAGCATTGAGTAAGCTATGTTACAATATCGGTTGGCTGGAAAAAATATTATAAAATAATATTGAATGGTCTGATAATGATGAATAGATCTCTGTGATATGAAGTGTATAAAAAATTAAAAGATATTCTTTGTGAAATATACTTTTATAAACTGATGAATTGAGAGGGATAGGATTTCTGATAAGAAATGTAGAAAAATTAAAAGTTGTTTTTCAAACAATGGTATTGATGAATGATTTCTGCGGGATATTCTCAGCCTTTAGAAGAAAGATGGCCTTGGGCTTCAAGTCATTGCCAGACGATGTGATAGCCAGCCAGGTGCTTGGTAGATTTCTTTGTGAGTAAACAAAATCATGGAATTTTTGGAAAAAGTTAGCTCTTAATACTTTTTCTGTAGGCTCAAAGGTGAGTGATCTCCTTGTTTGCTCATCGCTGGTTACAGTTGCTGACAAAAGTCCCTGTCCTCCTCTTTCTGACATAGAATCTGCTAAGATCAACTGACTGACCATAGGGAACTTAGAACATCATTGAATTTTGTTTTTGTTGCTGCTAAGACAGATAGCCAAGTCAACGATTGTACTTTCACTGATGCATAGTTTGTTTTAGATTTTGATAAGGCCCTTAGTCTTACTTTCTGTTGGCCTCATTTTGATCAATGTCCAAAGTTATTGCATTGTATTATCATGTGCAACGATCACATTGAGAATAAGGACTGTCAAAATAATAATGAAAAAAACAGACAAAATCGAAGATGCAAAACTGGGGAAAGTAGACCACTATATCTACCTAGGCCAGCTAATCTCTATGAAACCCATGAAAGAGGAAGAGATCAAGCAAAGAATCACCCTAGGATGGCAAGCCTTTGGCAGAGCAAGCTCAACCTTCAAAAAAAAGTCGATACCAATAATCCTAAAAAAAAGAGTACACAACCAATGCATACTCCTGATAATCACTTATGGTGCTGAAATATGAACCTAACCATGAGACTGATCTGCAAACTGAGAAGCATACAACGAGCACATGAGAGAATCATACTCAACCTCACACGGAGAGATCACAAGACAGCACAGTGTATAAGGAAGAAAACGGGAGTCCGAGACATCATAGAATCTATTAGAAAACTTAAATGGCAATGGGCAGGCCATGTAGCAAGAATGACAGACAACTGATGGACATCACGACTCACAACATGAATCCCCAGGGATCACATGCAAAACCAAGGCCGACAAAATACAAGATGCAGAGATGAACTGGACAAATTTTTAAAATACTGGCTCTGCAATGCCCATGATAGAGAATTGTGGCAAATTCTAAGGAAGGTGTATGTCCAACGATGGACGTTAAAAGAATGATGATGATGATGATGATTTTTATTCTAGTGATATTGAAAAAGCAAATGCGCAGTCAAAATAGATAGATAATAAAGGGAGTTTTTCTTCATTTTTAAGAATCAAAACCTGGATGGGAAATGTTTTTTCTTTTCAGAGTTCAAAATCGAGAGGGAAGATTTTTTTCATTTTATAGAGTTGAAATCAAGGGAATTCTTTGAAAACTTTTCGAGGCCAAAACTGAGGTGGGGGAGATCTTTTTTCACTATTAAGGGTCAAATTGCAAGTGAATTCTTTGAAAACTTTTCGAGGCCAAAACTGAGGTGGGGGAGATCTTTTTTCACTATTAGGGGTCAAATTGCAAGTGAATTCTTTGAAAACTTTTCGAGGCCAAAACTGAGGTGGGGGAGATCTTTTTTCACTTTTAGAGCTCAAAAGTGTGGAGAAGATTTTTTTCAATTTTGGGGAACAAATCGAAGGGGACTTTCATTTCTCACTTTTAAAGGTCAAAATCAATGGGGTGCTTTTTTTTTTACTTTTATGGGCCAAATTTGAGGGAAATCTTTTTTTCACACCAGAGAATTGAAAAAAAACTTCCCTTTGATTTTGACCCCTTAAATGTGAAATAAAAATTCCCCTCTGATTTTGACACCTAATAGTGAAAAATGGAAGTTTCCTTTCAATTTTGTCCCCTAAAATTGAAAAAAATCCCCCTTAGTTTTAAAACCCTAAAAAAGAAAAAAAATCCGGCCTCAATTTTGACTCCTGATAGTAAAAAAATTTTCCCAAAATATTTGTGAAATTTTTTTGTTTTTTTTTGTTTATGTAAAGCAAATTTTCCTTAGATTTTAAACTCTAGAAGTGAAAAAAAATCCCCTCGTATTTTAACCCATAAAAGTGAACAATTAAAGTTCCTTATCAATTTCAATCTTTAGAAGTGAAAAATAGAAGTTTTCTCCATATAATTTACATATATGTTGGAAAAATGTATCTTAACTGTACTACATCAAAACACGTATTAGTCAAAGCAGCACTATTCAAGGTACTTATGTACTACCAATGAACATTATGATGTTAAGAAATGTCTTGACTTCTTAAATAAAGAATACAAACTTATGTCACATTTTCTTTTCGAGAACTGATTTGGAAAAAAAAAAGAAATTTTCTATTATTACCTCATTATCATGTAAATAGATCCCACTTTGAGAAGAACCCTTTGAAAAACATGACAGTTGAGCTCAGGTCTATAAATAAAACAACTGGAGACAGGGTCCAGTGAGAATTGGATTCTTGTCCTCCCTCAACAACATTTATGTGAAAATAAGATAGAGGCTATGAACAAAATATGAACTTGGTTCATATATTTCATTCTCTGAACTGTTGCCACCTACACCAAGCTATGCTTCTAATTAAGAAATAGACATGTTGTGATAAAATGGGTGTTATTGTGTGAATGATACAGTTAAATTTTGTTATATATGACCTGTATGCATGTTATATACATAGATAGCCAGCCAGCTCCACCCAAAAACCCATGGAAAAAAATTGATGATTGGCAATATTTATTTAATATTGGTAAATCAAAATCAACAGAAATTGTCATGTTATCAATATCTTTAAACAGCATGCCGTGCTGATTGAAAAATTAGAAAAAAGGGGTGAATAAATCAATGAATAAGTGACTTCTCTCATTTTTGTTGGACAATGATCACTCAAAAAGTCAGAATGTTCAAAAAATAAGCACGAGTGCTGGACATAAATTAAACATAATTTAGCATAAACTCACATTGTAAATTGAACCCCCTCATCCTAAAAGCCAATTGGAAAGGGGGCTTTTAAAAGAGAAAAAAAAAAAACGTTTGTGCTACACATAAATACATACAGAGCCAGCCAAACCAGCTTAAAAACTGAAGAAACCAATGTTGATAGTTTTGGTTGAGAATTGTAAATTAACCCCCATCCCAACAAAAATAACGTATTTTAGGGGTTGATTTTCAAAAACTGATATGCTAAAAATTTTTCCCATTTTTTCACATGTAGACACTGAAAATTTCATAGCGTTATGTTGGGTGGTTTTGTGAAATTTTCATAATTTTTTTTATGATCTCAAAAAAAATTCTGCTTTTTTTCTTCCAGTCCCTCTCTAAACTAATCACTGTTGGCTCTCTTACTCTCCCATTCTCTCTAAAAAGGATAGAAAGTACCTACCCACTCTGGAAATAAGCTATTTTTCAGCAACTATCAAGTGGCAGCAAGAAAAAACCAGACAGTCTTTTGAGGGGTGGGATAAGATCACTCTACAAGGTGTAGTTCCTGTACACATCAGGGTACTGTAAAATATATACAGTTACAGCAGCTCCTTTAACAGGTG
This sequence comes from Thysanoteuthis rhombus, assembly GCA_963457665.1. Taxonomy (NCBI): domain Eukaryota; kingdom Metazoa; phylum Mollusca; class Cephalopoda; order Oegopsida; family Thysanoteuthidae; genus Thysanoteuthis; species Thysanoteuthis major. Next base: position 53,986,415 of record OY735202.1, read on the forward strand.
AAAAGGGGTAAGACTATCAGAAATTTAGACTGGGAAAATAAAGGAATCAAAAATAGACAGTGAATATCTGAGCAACCTCAGATTTGCAGATGATATCGCCCTTTTGGCAGAGAACCTACACAACCTCCAACTGATGCAAGATGAACTAAATGAAAAATGTAAGAAAATCTGTCTACACATGAACTTCAACAAGACAAAGGTCATGTGCAACAATCATGTTGATAATAAGGACAAAACAATCAAAATCAAAGATGCAGAACTGGAGAAAGTAGACCACTACATATACCTGAGACAACGAATCTACATGAGATCCTCAAAAGAAGAAGAAATCAAGCAAAGAATTACTCTAGGATGGCAAGCCTTTGACAAAGCAAGCTCAACCTTCAAAAACAAGATCCCATTAATCCTAAAAAGAAGAGTATACAACCAATGCATTCTTCCGATAGTCACTTATGGAGCTGAAATGTAAAATCTAACCAAGAGACTGACTCGCAGACTGAGAAGCATGCAACATGCACATGAAAGAATCATGCTCAACCTCACATGGAGAGATCACAGGATAGCACAGTATATCAGGGAGAAAACAGGAGTTTGAGACATCATAGAAAAGTCAAATGGCAATGGGCTGGTCATGTTGTAAGAATGGCGGACCACCGACAAACATCACAACTCACAACATGGATCCCCAGAGATCATGTTTGCAACTAAGGCATGCAGAATACAAGATAGATAGGTGAACTAGACAAATTCAGAAAGTATTGGCTCTACGACACCCATGATAAAAAGGAGTGCCAATTCCTGGGGAAGGTCTATGTTCAACGACGGACGTTAAAAGACTGATGATGATGATGATGATGATGATGATGATGATGATGATGATGATGATGATGATGATGATGATGATGATGATCAGATAAGGAGAAAAAGCTGAAAATTGTATTAAAAAATTTTGTGCTCCCTTAATCTAAATCTTGACCATTTTTTGTTTTTAAAAAAATCTTTTATAGCAAATTATGTCTAGCTGATGGTGACCCAACCATAGAGGAATTTGGCAGTTTTCTGCACTTGTACTGTAAAGATTTGAACAAACTGTTCAAGTTTTTGTTTCAAACATATATGATTGATGCCAAGTTTTGTTTGGTCAATTTAAACTATTCTTTACATCTTCGATGCAATCATAACATTTTTGCTGATTCATAGTTATAGAATTATAGAAAAACTATGATTGAGTTTGCGTATGAGCAGGTCCTTCGCTACCTCACAAAATACTTGTTCACAGATGAACTGGCTTTGATGCACTTAGCATGGCAGTTGTATCAAATGATTTGTCAGAGAATATTTTGTTAACTAGCTGAGCAATGCTTGAGGTATGCAGTTGTTCAACTAATTGTTTTGGAACAATTTTTTGATTGAGTGCTCAGTGGTTCTTATACTTTTGGGGGCAGGGCAATGGAATTCCTCATTCTCTACAGACCACTGAATTTCTCTATTTGAAGTATTTAGTAATAAAAACAATCAACCAGTATATATCTAAATACTTATCTTACATGGCCTTAAAATGTCTCTGAAATTAGATAAATTTCAAAAATTTTCTGATAGTTTTTAAAGCACTCCACCTCTCTTACCTTGCGTTTCCTCATTTTTTTTTCAGCACTACATGTGTGCCTCTGCAAAGTCTGATTTAGTTCCATCTTGGATAATGACTTTCTGGTATTCCTTAATTCTGAATATTTAGAGGGCGGTTCTCCCTTATGTTCCCTAACACGACAAGATGTTATATATGTTGTGCAGAATGAGTGAAATAGCCTATTCGGCAAAATTTACTTATATTTTATAAAAAATGTTTGTTTTTATCCTTGTTTTGATTAGATAAACTTTTGACCAAATCAAAAAAGTTAAAATTATGAACTCATTTATTTTTTTGATAAAAAGGTTTGATTTTACTTTGATTACTCAAACATTTGATAGTCAAATAGTTGTTTTATATCCTTGTTTTGAGTAAATAAACTTTTGATCAAATTTAAACTACATATTAATTTATTTTTTGTAAAAATGTTAAAACTTGGCCAAATTGCCAATTTGGCATAACATATTCACAATCATGTTTCTCTCCTGTAGAGAACCAACTTTTGTGAAGAGATTAAGGCTTATTATGAAAAGCTGCTCTGATACTGACTTATGTATTTCAGACCTGATGCCAAACATAACTAACAGAAACAATGAAGGTCTACCCAAAATCCAAAGAATCTGTAGTCATTCAACATTATGGTGTATATGTGAAAAGCTTTGTCTCCTCTGAGATGAAGACAAAATAAGTCTAGCATTCCAAGGGAAATTATGAATCACAGCCACCCATCTATGCCTCTTTTTATTTTATAAATTAAGCAGTGGTGGGGGTAAAATTAAAGTATTGTGATGAAAATATTACCAGTATTCATGATTGAAAAAAAAATTCCACTATGAATGGTTAGGGCAGGGCAAAGTCTGGAGATATTGATAAATAAATTGATAAATACATAGACAAAAATGTCAGAACATAAGAATAACCTAATCCCAGCAACAGTGTTTTGTCCATTCTGCTGTGGGTAGCGGTGATTAATTACATGTATAACAAATGAGATATATGTTAGAAGGTGTGTGCTATCACCTTCTTCCAGGTGATCAACATCTTTTGATAACATGTTGTGTAGGGCATGATCAACCTAAAAATTGGAAAAAGGGGTGATCAATGAATAACTTACTTCTCTTGCCATTTGTTGGACTGTGATCACTGAACAGTCCAAATTGAAAAAAAAAAGAACAAGTGTAAATGCTGCTGGACACAAATTAAGGGAATAATTTAGCCTATACTTACATTGCTAATTGAACTCCAACTAAAAACTTATTTTGGAAAACAAAAAAAAACATTTCTCTTACTCATTGAGTGGTTTGTGTGTGTGTGCAGAAAATTTCAAGTTTCTACTCTGAATGGTTTGGGTCAGGTGAAGTCCAGATACACAGATATACAAATATATAGATACATATAAATGTCAGAACACACAAATAACCTAAACTTACCAACAGTGTTTAAACTAGTCTGTTGTTAGTAGCAAGCAATGTCTAACTAAACCTCAATGTCTAACTAAACCCCAATGTCTAACTAAACCCCAATGTCTAACTAAACCCCAGTGACAGTGTTCAAACTTATCAGTTGTAAGTAGCTGTGATTAATATAGAGCAATGATAGAAAGTCCATCATTAAAGAGGTCACACATAATAGTTTGTCAAAAAATGAATGCATAAGCAGAATGTAGATTTTAAAATCATATGTTAAGAGAGAGAAATTTTATTAATTAAGGTCTCCTGTATGTGCTGTCAATTAAAGGCCATTTGAAGACTTTCAGTATTGTGAACTTGGACAAGAGTCTCTAAGAGTATACAAGAAGGCAGATCCCTTGATAAAGGAGAATTCTTTCTAATCTCTCCTGTTCTCATATCAACAGTAAACACAGGAAACCGTAGCACTCATCCCTGTGACTTTGATTGGGGTGCCTTACTTCAGGAGCTAAAAAGAAGGAAGAAAATAAAAGTACTAATTAACTTCTCTAGACAGAATACTATATACATACCAATAGAGCAGAAGAATATAGCCACCAAATAGTTGCTTTAAAAACAATACAGAGGAGAAAAACAAACAAACAAAAAAAAACACTCTGAAAATTATATGGGATTGTGTATATTGATTTTACCCCTTCTTTTACTAACATCGTTTTTAGATAGCAGTTCAAGTTAATTCAATTTTATGAAGATCTTTTAAAAACCTTAATTAAAGTATATCCTCCATTTAACTGAATAACTACAGTAATAGGAAATAGAGAGGAAGAAAATACACATGCAGGTGCTGTCAGCTACAAGTAGTCATATTGGTATTAGTCAATATGAAATTTATATTGCAGTGTTCCAAAAATAATTGTGGTTTTTGTTGTTTTAAAATTCAATGCTTATTCAGGGATAAACTATTATTCAACTATGTTTATTGAATATATCATTTTAAAGTGTAAGTTTTGATGTGTTTTTTCGGCTGAACACTTTATCTTCACTATTTATTCTGGTTTATTTGAGGCTGTCAAAACAAAGATAGATAAAAGCAAATTCAAGCAATTTTGTTTGATGAGTTCAAAATGGAACTTGAAGCAGTGGAAACTGCTAACAATATCAATCAAGTATTTTGCCAAGGAACTGTAAACGAACATTCTGCTTGGTATTAATTCCTAAAGTTTTGAAAGAGAGACAATACCCTTGAAGATCAGGAGGATCCTTCAGAGACCCTTGTAAAACAACTTGAAAGGTTGCTGAGAAACTACACGTTCACCTTTCAATAGTTGTTAGACATTGGCATCAAATTGGAAAAGCAGAAAAGCTCAACAAAGGGGTGCCTCATGAGCTGAACGAAAATCAGAAAATTGGCCATTACTAAGTCTGCTCTGCAGTTTTTCTGTGCAATAAAAAAACAATTCATTTCTTGATTGCCTTGTAACATATGATGAAAAATGGATCAAATAGAAGATTATGGTCAGTGTTTGGTGGTCAGCAAGCGGAGTCTTCCTTTACAACTTCTTGCTTCCTGGCAAAACCATCATAGCAAAGAAGTATTGCCAAGAAAATGCACTAAAATCCGCAACGTTCACATCCAATATTAGTCAACTGTAAAGGACCAATTCTTCTCAATGATGATGCACGACTGCATGACGTGTGAATGACCTTGTTGTAATCGAATGAACTAGGCTACGAAACTCTGCCTCAACCAGCTTACTCATCAGACCTCTCTCCAACTGACTGCCACTTTTTCAAGCATTTCAATCACTTTCTGCAAGGGAAGGTCTCCAGTAACCAAGCAGCAGCCCAAAATACCTTTGGAGAATTCATTTGTTCAAGGATACCAAAATTATAAGCATCTGGAATAAATGAACTTGTTTCTTGTTGGCAAAAATGTATAGATTCTAAAGGTTCTTATTTTGGTTAATAACTTTAATTCTAAGCTGAGATTTCCTGCTTTGAAATTGATAGCAAAAAAACGCAATTATTTTTGCATCAAGCTGATGATTTTATGAGGATCAGTTTGCCTTCATTGTTTTCTATTCATTTGTAAATGAGAGAATTATTTCAAGTATCTGTGTCTATCATATATCAGCAAACCGGTTTGATTAATGATACTTGATTTAGGTTATTCATGTTCTGACATTTATATGTATTTATGTATCTGGACTTCACTCAGCCCTGACCATTCATAGTAAAAACTTGAAATTTTGCAAACATACTCCCCTCAATGAAGAGGTGGAAAATACTTTTTGTCTTTTGAAAATTCCCCCCAGGTATTTAGTGAGGGCGTGGTGGATTTGCAATGTAAGTTTATCCCACATTGATTCTTTAGTTTGTGTCCGCCACTGCTTGATTTGAGAGTGAAATAAGCACATGTAGGTGATGGTGATTCATAGTTACCCTTGGAATGCTAGTTCACAGATATATCTAATTATCTTTTTTTCCCCTCTCTTTCTTTCTCTCTCTCATTCTAATATTATCAGTCTATCTATTTATTCTGACTTTTAAAAAACCTCCTCTTTATATTCATGCTATACTATCCAGGTAACATAACTCTTGTCATGGTAAAGTGAATAACAAGGTCAGACCAAGAATCACTGATTATAAAATAGGATTCATCTTTGCTGATTCATAAAAACACAACTTAGTGTCAGACTAATACAAAGCTTAGTTAGTACTTATTAAGAACAGTCAAACAAAACTGTCAACATCAACATAGATTTCTTTACATTTTAAGTGGATCTGGCTGTCTATCTATGTATGTATGTGTCACATGTACAGGCTGTACCAATCGAGCTAGAGGACTGAAAATTTAAATATTCACTACTTATTATATTTTTAAAAAATAGAGTTTTATGGGTTTTTCAATTCCACCGCCGGAAAATAGGTTTTTGTTTTTTGTTTGGAGGTTCAATTTAAATCATAAGAATATACTAAATTGGTCCCTGAGTTTGTGCCCAGTATAGTTCTTGTTTTTTTTAAAATTCAGATTTTTTCATGATTCCCATCTAACAAAAGATGAGGAAAGTGATTTATTCACAGATCACATCCTTTTCCAATGTCTTAATTGATCACTCTCAACACAACATGCTGCCAAAAGACGTTGGTCACAAGACAGTTTTTATTGAGTGACCAACAAGACCTGCCTATATGATATTTTTATCTGATTATCAATTGCAATTCTGTTTACTTCAATCACTTCAAACCTCAACAAAGTTTTTCTCTTTTCACTGTCTCATTAACTGTTTCACTTGCTTACACGTTAACAGCCATTACACTAATCTGAAGTCAGGAGATAAAGAAGGATAATATCATGCTACAGCCATCCCTAAGCAGAGCAAGTGGAGGTCACAGTGAGAAGCTACAAATTCTAACAGCCACCACGGTTAGAAAACACTTGAGTGGCCACGCATAAGTGCTCAACATACCATTTTTAAAGTTGATAATTTTGTTATTTTTAGAGCTACGATGCTCAGTCTAAAAAAATTTTTAGCTTGAACACTCTGTATAATGATTCATACAGTGTTCAAGCTTTAAAATAAAAATAAAAATCTAGCTCAAACATGAATGCAAATATCAACTTTTTAAACTAGTGTGTTGGGCACTTATCAATTGTAGCAATTCACTTCTCAGACAGATCTGCTCTTGTCTGGAACAAGTTGTCAGATACCACAGTCTCATAGGAATATATAAATCAAATCTTTAAAAAAATCTCTGACACCAAATGTCTAACCATGAATTTTCAAACTAAATAATAAAAAGCTATAAGAAGAGAAAGTCAACACCACAGAAGGACTTCATAAATTGACCTTACTAACCTAATATTGTCCTACTTAGGATAAACATTGAGATACACAAAAAATAGAACATTTTCACTCACCTCTGTGAAAGGGACTGATATTCACAAGGATTTTCCTCCAGTTTGTGGTTTCAATCACACAGTCAGCTTTTGTCCAGACTCTACTTCTGTACATAACCAGTTATTTGTGTAGATTACTGATCAGAGACCAATATCTATCATCAATTAATAATGACATCAATTTTTCTCCTAGCTTTCTCTTTCTAGTTTTACTTCTTTATTTTAGTCAATTGGCTGAGGGTTCATACATTTTTCATTTCATCTGGATGTGCATGCACATTGCCAAGATTTTCTATGGTCTACAGATCAATTTGCTGCAAAACGAGTGCTCCCTATTATTAGGTCTTTAATTATTGAATATTTTTTGTGACTATTATCTATTATATACACAGAAAAACTCGTACATTTGTGCTTGTGAAGAGTTTAAATAAATTGAATACACGCATTATGATGTATTAAACAAAACTTATCTGTTCATATTTGTTCTTCTTTATACATTAAAAGATTTCTAAATGTTTATTTCATATCAAGTTTCTCTTAGATCCAGGCCCTAGCAGAGATGCATAGATGCAGAGGCATAAGAAGTGCAGGCAATGTGACTAAAATTTCCTGCTATTACCTTTTTTTATAAATTGTAATAAAAAAAGAAATGGCAGGCAATCTTACATACAATACAAGTGAATACAGACCTGACAAGTCTCCAACATTTTGGATAATTCTCCCACAATATTCTTTGTTCCTCATTCTCACCAAAGAGTTTTGTTGAAACTCCTGCATTTTGGTTTAAGAAGATTTTCAGGATAGTTTGTCATCCCCTCCCCTATTTCAATGTTATGAAGTACTTGAAATGTTCCCAACTTGGCCTGAGTGCCCCCTGGATGCTGTAATTTTCAATCTTGTTGTGGAATACTATGTTTTCAACAAGTAAAGTATTATTTCAATTATATTTACTAATTTCAAGCTGAGTATTTTTCTATGTAAAAGTAAAGCTATAATTTCCTCCACCCCCAGCATACTGAGTTGTGAAGTTTTGTTTTGAAGAATTATCTTATAAAGAGAGAATGGGAGTTCTAATATTTTTTATTTCATTTTGATATGTTTGATTTAATTTAAAGAAAAAATTTCTTTGATTTGTGCTGTGTTGTTCATGTTCTGTATCAAAATTTAGTGCTAAAAATGCTATTTCCAAATGTTTACACTGACCCCCCCCCAAAAAAAATACACCATAAGGGACTCAGAGTGTCCACAGACACCCTTAGCTGATTTACTCACATGCTTTGTATGCTTGAATGAAATCACCAGCATTTCACTTAACTGACCTTGGCAGGTTTGTGTATATGATTTACTTACAAGTAACAAAACAATGAAGTCATTCTAGTTCTGTTATTCTGCTCTGTTACCTGTAAGTAAATCATATGCATGTATACACCCATTCATAAATGTATTTCGCACTTATAACAAATATTTAATTTAAAATGTGCCTACATTTTCCATTTGGCCAGGGCCTATCATCAGCTTTGCAGATACTGCATTGATTCTGTGTAATTTGCATAAAATTGTTTTTTTTAGCTTAATCTGTCATAGAAGCAATGATATATCAAATGATATATCAAATGAGTGACAATTCATAATGTAGTATCACTTTTTATTAATCTTTGAGATTATATGATAGTTCCTACTTATGTGGATTGATCAATAAGTCTATAGCCTAACATACACTTATAAGCTGAATTTTGATTTGAGATATCCCCTCTACAATATTCTATTTATGTGATTAATATTTACCATTGAATTGCATTGACATGAAAAATAAATATTTGTTGTGTAAAGTAAATAGTTTTTTTCATTAGGCTACTGACTTATTCACGTACCTACATGTATTTACATTTTTGTGCGCAGCTTAGATTAATGAGAAACCCCAATTACTCTTGATATTTTCTTGTTCAGTGGCTAAGGTCAAAGTATAATATTTGTTTTTTTTTCCTTAAAAACAGTTCTTACACATAGAGAAAGCAACTTTTACAATTAAATTTTTGCTATAAATTTCAAAATTTTCTCATTAATTTTGAAATAACAGAAGAGGGATAGAATTAATGAAATTCTCAAAAGATGAAATCAAGCAAAGAATCACCCAAGGATGGCAAACCTTTGCAGAGCAAACTCAACCTTCAAGAACAAGAAAATCATAATAGTCCTAAGAAGAGGAGAATACAACCAATACATCTTCCTGATAGTTACCTATGGAGCTGAAAAATGGAACCTAACCAAGACATTGACCCATAGACTGAGAAGTATGCAACGTACACATGAAAGAATCATGTTCAACCTCACATGGACTGCACAGTATATTAGGGGAAAACCAGGAATTTGAGACATCATAGAATCCATTAGAAAAGTCAAATGGCAATGGGATGGTCATGCTGCAAAAATGGCAGACAATTGATGGACATCACCACACCCAATATGGATCCAAAGGGATCGCATGCAAATCTGAGTCCAGCAGGATATAAGATAGAGAAGTGAAGTAGACAAGTTCTGAAAGTATTGGCTCTTTAGTGGAGCAAATATAATTCGATAGAGAAATTTGGCAAAATCTTGGGAAGGTTTATGTCCAACGATAGATGATAAAAAACTGATGATGATGATGATGGTGGTAGTGATGATGATGATGATGATGATGATGATAATATGTTGCCACTGACAAAGTTATCAATACTAAGGAGAATACATAAACCTTTTTGATAAATCAAATTTTTAGGGAAAAAATATTCATATAAAAACTGTATGAATGAACATTCTCAAATGAGACATCATTAAATTCAAAATAAAATCAAGGTATTTCAAAACTCTGGTCTTATCATAGCCATAAGCATTGATGGTTTGTGAGAAACTTTTGTCGGAATGCCTGAAGAGTTGGCAGGCTGTCACAAGACAGAAATCAGGCACAGATTTGAAGCTTTCAAATGTTAAAAACAGTCAGTCAAAACTGTCAACATAGGCTTTTTCAGTTTTTAAGTTGGTCTGGCTGGCTGACTATCTTCCTATCATACGTACATGCCGCACCAATAGAGCTAGGTGGTTGAAAATTTAGACATCTACCCTTTTTTATATCAAGAAAAAATATTTTTTATTTTCTATTCAAAAAAAAATTCCTCCCCAATCAGTTGTTTTGCTTTGGGGGGGATCAATTTGCAATGTAAGTTCATGCTACATCGATCCTTTACTTTGTGCCCAACAAACTGTGAGAGAAGTAACTTATTGATTGTTCTGGTCTTTTTCTAATTTTTTAATTAATCTCCCCCAACACGGCATGCAGCCAAAAGTTATTGGTCACATGACAGTTTCTATTGAGTCAGTTTTGTCACGTCTGTTTTTTACATGATCCTTTTTCAGTGTTCAACAGAAAATTTAAAACATTACAAGGATGATTTTTCAGCTAGTTTTTCTCTTCATAAATAGAATACAATAGCAATTTGTTTTAGAGCTATCCTTCTCTTGTTAAGGAATCATCAACTAAAAAAATCTGAAATATGTGAATTAGCAGCATCTTATTAACTAAGAACTTGTGTTCTCTGTTTAGCATCAGAACACTGAACATAATATAGATGAGAATTTGATCTTTCTTACTCTCAATAAAAGCATACCACAACTATATATATATATATATATATATATATATATATATATATATATATACACACACATATATATATATATATATATATACACACACACATATATATATATATATATATATATATATATATATATATATATATATATATATATATATATATATATATATATATATATGATGGTAATCTCCGAAATAAAATTACTAAGTACATGGCCTGAAAAATGATAAAAATAATGATACAAAGCTAAATATTAAAATCATAGCTGAGGGGAGGTATTGTTTGATCAACATGTTAATTTAGTCATTTTGTTTTTAAATCCCTGAAACTGTTATATGGTAAACAGCTGATGATCCTAACAGAAAAAATTCATGCATAATACCATAATATCTAATTCTGTATAAAAAAGTTTACAAAAATTGCTTCACCAGATATTTGGAAATAATTGACTAAAATGACATAAATTTTGAAAAGTTCTTTTTCATCTCAAATGTTTAAAGATATAAAGCTTTCTGGCCTATATATGTATATAAAAATGTACACAAATACGTGAAAGTCTATCAATCTATACAGAAACATCAAATTTGTAAATTTTCATAGCACATGAATTAATTATTCATATCAATATTTGAATAGTATCTCTTTCATTTTGATTTCAGTTGCTTTTTATGAGAATTGTGATAAAAAAACAACTGAAATTAAGATTTTAAAAAATATTAAATGAATAAGGGTATGAGCACAACAGAAATATATCCATACATACTTGAAGGTAACATCTTATAACTGCTATTTCTGCTGCTTGTCTTAGAAACTTTTTGATTCAAATTCTGATGTAATGAAGAACATGTTGAGTAACTAACCCCACCTCTTAAAATGTTTACACACACATAAATATATTCCTTGAATTTAAAAAAGAATGTCTATAATCTCTATTACACAATACTGCATTAATTCCAATCTCCTTTGTCTCAGCACCCCAAATTGATAAAATTTCTTCAAGAGCCCTTCTTCTTCTCATATTCTGTTTTTTAATTTTGTAGAGTTACACTTTATCTCTTGTTACTTGGCATATTAAATAAATAATTGTAGAAGGCCTCATTAAAATCTAGTGCAGATTCTGGATCATTTTGTGCTCTATGAGGCCATTGACAGTTGTAAAATTTTAGGTGCATCAAACTTTTGTGGCTCAGGACACCCTTTTGTAATCTGGCTAAATTTCCCATGCTAATAAGTAGTCCCGGAGTTTGTGGAAAGCCAATGTCACCAGTTAGAGTGACTTTTATTCCAGTTAAAGTGACTTCTGCAGTGACTTCCATTCCAGATTTCTTTGTCATACTGACAAGCAATATGATCAATCTGGCTGTGAATGTAGCAGCATTTTATCACAACATAATAAAAACATACCACACGGCCAAGATTTGCACACCAGTAGCAGAAGACCTGTCCAGAGCAGCAATCACTAGTCAAATGGCCTACATGATACTGACTTGATTACTTTGTTTGTCTATCAATTATGGGGTTCTAAGCCGATTTTTGAACACACAGATCATAAGATCCAAGTTAACATATCAATAGTTACATTTAAGATCATCAGATCCTGTGGGTTTTAAAAAAATCATTATATATCTGTATCTCCACTTATTTCAGGTGAATGTCATTTTTTTAAAGAAATCTGACATTCTATTGGTTTTTAAACCAGATATCTGATTTATGGTTTTATTTCTAGCCAATCTTCTGATTTTTCCTTAAAGTACTGGTACTTTTTCCAGTTCTTCAGAATAAGCCTCTTTGCTAATAACATCACCATTTGGGGAATTTGTTTTGGTTTTTGAAGAATCATCTTGCATATTGTTTTTTTTGTTATTTTCATTAACTTTTTCAGAAGTTTTTCATCAAACAGATGTTCTGTGTCATTATATGCCTTACTGATTTTTTCATTAACATTGTGGGGAAACTTCTCATCATTAACTGCATATTGAAAGAGTTTGTGTTCTGTTACATCTTTTCCCATTCATTTAATGAATTTTATAATCTATAGTTTCAACTTTTTTTTCTGAAATTATTCCTTCAGCATTTAATTGGTATCATCACTGTTATGTATTCAGCATTTTTTGATTATTTTTGTCAGAATTTTCAACAAAATTTACACAAAAATTTTGTCTTATTTGGATAAGACTTTTCTGAACTCGAGTCTGCTAGGTCAATTTCTGAAATAGTGTCTTTGGTCTTACCCATCAAGCAGGAAAATGCAGTGAGAGCCATTTTTGATTTTCGATTTTTGTATTTTTGATGCTGTCAAATATATTGCTTTTTCCTTATGCCACTTACGATATATCTCTTGGGAAAAAGTTACTATATCATCAAATACAATGACCAAATTTACAAAAAAACGAATATGAAAAATATCCAGTTCAACCGAGCATGTTCTATCATATTGTTCTGTTTTTTTTTAACTATGATCTGCTACCAGTGTTAGGAAGTGAATGACACAGACAACAGAATTTTAAAAAACAGATTACTTACAAACACTTCATTCTTTTCATTACAAAGTATCAGCCAGCATGTGTGTGTTATTTTACCCCATCAAACAATATGACCATTGTTTACTCAGAATGTAAACAATGGTTGCCTAAGTGGAAGCACTCTCTGCCCCAGGGGGATAATTCAATACTAAAATGGGAATACATACTTAACATTAAGAATATTCAGGAAATTCATTTTATGTGTGAGATGTCTATATATCATTTGAATAAATAATTTTCTAGTCACATGGCATCATACAAATAAAGCCTCTTCATTTATAAGAAATAAGAATTCTTTGTTTGTTACCCAGACATGAAATAAATAATGTATGATATTTTCATCATATTACTTTGAACATAATCAATAATAATCAGTCTTGAATCATCATACCTGAACAAAATATTTGCCTGACTCAAAGGATAGAAATCTATAATCACAATTGCTGATTTGTAATGTGTACATACATGTTTTTTACAAATAGTACAGATGACCTACTATACTATATTCATTTACAGTAAATACAAAAATATATCTATTATTGATAAATGTGTAGTCCAGCTCAAGAAAGACTAGTAGGAATCATTAACCAAAACTATCACTACAACTGTCAACATAGGTTTGTTCAGTTTTTAAGTCTGGCTGGCTGGCTATGAATGCATAAATTTTCCAATGGAGCTAGAGGGATTAAAATTTAAACATTCACTCCTTATTACATTCAGAAAAAATTTTTTTTTTCATTTTGACATCCCAAATAGGTATTTAGTTGGGGGTTCAATTTGCAATGTATACTTATACTAAATTAATCCATTAGTTTGTGTCCAGCAGCATTCACACTTGTATTTAAAAAATTCAAACTTTTTTTAGTGATCATACCCAACAAAAAGCATGAGAAGTAACTTATTCTGTGATCAACACTTTTTCCAATTTTTTGATTGATCACCCCAACATGGTATGCTGTTATCACATGATGTTTTCTATTGAGTGACTTACCAGACCTGTATCATAAACATGATCAAAGCAAATATAAAGTAAAAGAAATTTCTTGAAATATTTATGCCTTTTAAGGAAAAATGACTTTTCACAGATTTTAAAGGTGACCACATGTCTTTTGTGTGGGCAGATGAGTTACAACGAGGATATGTACTGCTATCTTAGTCTATGCGAATTAGGCTGAAATGGTGGTCAACCAGGAATTAATTAGAGACTAAACATATTTGGTGCTGTTGAAAAGCTCATTCTATATAATTTAAGAGATGTAAATCCTCTCTCCTAGACTTTTAGGCAAAAATCTTATCTATGTTTGAGGATAACAGGATTCCAGAATAAATTTTACTGTTTTTGGAATCCCCTGTACCCATGGCTCACTACTTCATCTGAGCTTATAGGAGCTAAAATACTCAAATTTGTCACAAACACTCCTCAGGGGTATAGATAAACATACCTCTTGATTACAAAAATATGATTGGCAAATCACTGAACCCTATTTGGCAATATTGACCGAAAATCAAGATATTTTTTTTCATAAAACCTAAGAAGTATCTTAACCTGTTAGTGAAGTAATCTTAATTACTTACCATATAAGGTTATCTTTCAATTATACACAGAATTCACACTAATTTGTTATTTGTTTGGGTATTCGCACTTCTCTACATTTTGTTTCACACACAGCACCATATTGAATTTCCCTTGTCTCACTTCAAACTCTCTAAGTGCAGTTGAAGACTCTATGACATCCCTTTGAATATTTAACCTGTCATAGACAGGTACTTCAGTAAGTTATAGATTCAAAAAAGTAAATAGGAGAAGAATTAGAAAGATTTTGAATGGAAATGGCAGATATTGATTAGACCTGCTTCTTTGGAGAGCTGTATAAAGAAATGGGTATAGAACCATATTTGATGAACTAGTGATGTTGTGTGAAATGCTAGGATCCAGACTCTAAATTAGAATGTTGGTAAAAGTGTTCAGACGTTAATGAACTATGCTGGTAAATAATAGCAGCTCTGGAGAGTACGAGTTTGAAGCCCCAAGCCAATAACACCCATGTAAGGATTCACTATGTCTGTGAGAAGTATGTGTAGTGCCCCCTATACTTTTAGTTGGGAATTAAAGATGAAACTCTTCTTTTAGCTAGATATCCAAAACATCACTTCCTCCGACAACCCCTATAAAACCCCTGGACATACATGGTCCAATGCTCACTAGCTCCAGCAACCCTAGCTGGTTACGCTCCTAGCCCTGGCCTCTGTGGCCGGCTATTCTCTTTCTTTCCTTTTCCCTGGCCCAAGGCTCATTGGCACCAGGACACCTAGCTGGTCACACCTTGTGGCCGGCTACTTTTCCTCTCTCTTTCCTTCACTTTAAGATTGTTATCATTTTGCCGACCCACCGGCCGATCCGATCTTAACCATTCTTCCTCTGTGACCAATCTCTGTACCAACTTTGTCCATTTCACTTCACTGATATTGAGCCTCACACATACGCAGAGCCTCGCATCTACGCCACTGTGTCTTCACCATGTGCTACAAACGCATATCACCTCTCACTCTCGTGAATGAAATAGCAAGGTCTTTTCTACTATCTGATAGTCACAATAATCTTTCCTAAACTTCTTTACTTCGAGAAACACACATGGATAAAAACTTCATGTTTCCTGTCTTTTATGGTCCATTCGTCGAGTGTCTATCAGCGTCAGAGAATAGCCCCCAAGTTAACTCACTGACCTGGCAGTAAGGCTCGCACACTGAACCCGGTTTCCATGTATTATCTTAGAGCGATCCAACCATACAGAATCCATGCAGTTCAGACAAACTCTGCTTTGACACCGATGCAAGTACTATCAAGACGAGAAAGTGCCCAACTTTCGCCATCTCTTCTTCTGCTCTTCTAACATCATTTCTCACGATCGACCATATTTATGTTATCCTAACATGTACCTCGACTTCATTCTTCAATTAAACGTACGTCTTTTCCTACGCAAAAAATATTTGTATGTATTCATTCCACTTTGCTTCATCAATGCACGTCCAACTTCATACTTGGTGCACATTCTATTCACTTCCTAACACCTCTTTTCTTGCTCCACAAGAACATGACCGACACGCTACACATCAAACCACTAGGAGACCAAATCTCCTCGTTCCACCAACATTCATTGCACTGTTCATTTCAACCAAAGTACGTCCACAAAAAGTGTACATAGACTAGATGAAGAGAAAGAGCACGGCAAGCAGCCACGCAAGCAGTAGTAGTAAAGTGAAAAAAGTCATAACAACCGTTTTGAAAAATTTGATAGGTATAAGATCGCTTCATTTGTTATCAACTCAAGTAGAAACAAGTTTGTACTAACAGCAACTCTTCTGATTCCTTAATGCATGTTCTCAATGAAATTATATGTGGGCTGAAGAATTGAGAATAAAAGAGCTAGATTGCCATAATTTTGTAGCAGCTGTAACTCGTTACCACAAGTTTTATGACATTTTACTACTGGAAAAAGCTTATCGATGGTTACTTTACGTAGACCAGTAGTGTTAGTTTTTAAAAAGCACTAATACCATTCATAGGTTACATATAAATTGTTATCTATTAGAGTATTTGGGTATGTAAACCCTTGTAGTTCTGGAATACTTAATTGCATTGAAGGGTAAATAAAATTGATAGATCCTAACCATTTCATATTTAGAACAATTGTGGCCTTTGTTTTTTGTACAAATACCTGGTAACAACTTTCAGAAATATTCCTTCAGACTTCATCCATTATCAAATATCTGAAATTAGGGGGAGGTAAGAGTGGCTGAGTGGTTAATGGCACAGGGATTAGGCTCGACAAACCGTTCAAACTCCACCTGAGACAGTCTGTGTTCATCATCATCATCATCATCATCATCATCATTCTTTTAGCGTCCATCGTTGGACATAGACCGTCCCCAAGATTTGCCAGACCTCTCTATCATGGATGTTGCCGAGCCAATAGTTTCTGAACATGTCTAGTTCATCATGCCATCTTATATTTTGCTGGCCACAGTTATGCACATGGTCTCTGGGGATCCACATTGTGAATTGGCTGATATTCTGGTAACATGACCAGCCCATTGCCATTTTGAGTTTTCTAATGGATTCTATGATATCCCTGACTCCTGTTTTTTCACTAATATATTGTGCTATTTTGTGATCTATCCATGTGAAGTTGAGCATGATTCTCTCATGTGCATGTTGTATTGTTCTCAGTTTCAGGGTCAATCTTTCTGTTAGGTTCCATGTTTCAGCACACACCAAAACATGTACCAGCATGACAGGGTAAGGTACATTACCTCTGCATATCTTTCACCTACACAGACGTTCAACAATGAATCATAAAAGCTAATAGAGAAAATTGAATAAATCTCAAATTTACTTTGTATTTATGAGCTGATGTTCTAGAATAATCTTCTAGCACTGTTTAATGCAGACCAAGAGTTTAGTATGTTTGACTGCATCATGAAAATAAAATATATTCAATTTAGTGTTGTGTAAGAGAGAAAAACTTGGATTTAATGGCTAAGACTGGTAAGCTAATTCATTCATACAAATTGCCCTGGGTTGTCCAAATGAAACATTACAGGCTATTGATATCATATTTGACAAGATAAAATATTCACACATAACAATACCACTTTATCTACTTCAAGGTCAGCAAGTACTCTCTACTGATATTACTTTGTTTGTAAGGTCCTTTGATTTATTTGTCTAAATGTTAATGCAAGTTGCTCTACAAGACTGTGGAAACGATTGCTGGAAATAAAAATCTAGTGAACAATAATGAAATTATTATCAAACTCCTACTCTGGATTTTATTTCATTTTCCCATCAATGACTCTTAACAAAATTACAATTCTTCAAGCCTACTGAAGAGGCTGAGATTTGGCATGCAACCTTATTACTATAAAGAAAATTGGGGTCACCTTATTTTTTCATTTTAAACTTAGAATTGCTTCAAATTACACCTAGAATCAACCAGATTTTCATACCATTTATCTAGAAAAAATATAGATACTATTTAATTGTTCCCTTCTGTGGCTAAATCTTCAGATATTTTTCAGTTAAAGAAAAACCGTTTTTCTTTTCCATATTTTAAAAAAATTTGGCTTACTTTCTGAAACAGTTGCATTTTTCTTTCTATGTATGTTCCATTCATAGTAAAAATTGGAAATTTTTGTGCACATGTACACTCCTTTCAAGGAAAACAGTTTTTTTAAAAATTTGGTCTAGTGGCTGAAAAAGTTGCATTTTCCTAAATGGATATGTCATGTGTACAGCCCTAATAGTGGAAACTTGAAGTCATTTAAGCCTCCGTCAGAGTGGAGTTTGACCCTCAAGTAGACAGTCCTATTCAATTTAAAAGGTGATATAAATAAAGCAATAAGTTTAGATTTGTAGCCACATCATTGCTCTGGCTGGAGGGAAAATCTTCACATAGGCTCTGCCGTCTGTGGTCCTACTGCTGTGCCAATCTCTTCCAACAATCTTCGTTCATGAAGCCAAGCCATCCATTCATTCATGTGGTTTAATTGATTGCTCATATGCTCAGTGATTGTTGAAATTACAATGGGTCATTTTATTGGATGTTGAATACAGGCAAACCCACGGAACACTTTTTGTGAGAGATTTTCCCATTTGAATAAAAGCTGAGAGTGAATAATTCAAGAGATAGTGGTTACTTTTAGTTGTAGTAGAAGTAATACCTTGAAGTTGTCTGAATTTTTTTGAAGAAATGTTTCCATTATTAATTTTAGATTAGTTATTCTTTTATCTTGATGTTGTCATTTTTTATTTTACATTTTATAACTATTATGTAACTACCATTGGTTGGAAATAAAGAAGTGACCATTGATGAAATTTGAATGAGTATCCCATATCCTTGAGAACCTATCAATAAAATGCAACAAAAAATTATGAATCGCAGCCACCTATACATGTTGTTTTTTACCTTGCAAATTAGTAGTGATGGTAGAATTGAGTTAATGATGGTTTGAATCATGAATTTATGATTTAAAAGAAAACAACAGGTCTGGTTAGTCACTCGATTGGGTGATCAATTAAAAAATTGGAAAAAAGGGTGATCAATGAATTTTTTTCTCACCTTTTTTTGGTCTAAGATCACTAAAAAGTACAAATTATCAAAAAAGAAGCATGTATGCGACTGGACACAAACTAAGGGACTAATTTGACATTAACTTTCAATGTAATTTAGATAAAAAAGAACTGCTTAGAGATGGGATTACAAAAAACAACCCCCAAGAACATTTTCCTACTCATTGGAAAGAGTGTGTGTGCGTAATATTTCAAGTGTCTTCTATAAATGATAAGGGCTAGGCAAAGTCTGGATATGCAGATACAAATAAATATCAGAATCCATGAATAAACTAAACCCAAGAAGAGTTTTTAAACCAGTCTGTTGTGGGTAGTGATGATTATACTTGAGAAAAGACTTATGCCAGAAAAGTAGAGGATAAATACTGCAAATATTTTCTAGAACAGGTGTTGTTAATTATACATTAACTGAGTGTGACCTGACATTTTGAGGAACAAATTTAGTACCCAGTAGAATAGGAATATCGATGCATTTTTTTAAAGTTTTTTTTTTTTCTGTAAAAAAGAATTTTTTGCTTCAATAAATACTATTGTATCTCTATATGTTGTAATGTCACATGTTATATCAGATCCTTCAGTGTGTGAGGTGAGTAGTGATGTAGTGGGAGTTCTGTGTAGTGACAAGATGATGTAGTTGTGGAGAACAAAAGATTTTGTCTTCATGTGGTTGATTTTTTCTGCTTGCATGCTAATATCACTAGATGATAGTTGCCATGACAGAATAGAGAATTTGATAGCCAAATATGAGTGTGGCCATAGAGATTAAACAAAGTGCGAATGATTATAATGAAGACATATGAGTAGATAGACTAACAAATAAAACATACATTTAATGGAGAGACATATATAACAATACAAGACTGAAGAGAAGTACATCTAAGAAAACATTTATATGATCAAATGTGAAGAGAAGTGAATAGAAGAGGCCTGTTTAGTTTAGGAGATTCGATTTGTGTAAACCTGTAGTTAAATAAAAGAGGAAGATAGAAGATAGCTTTTAAGTGAAAGATAAGACCTCTGTGCCAAGTAGTACCAGTAATGTGTTAATGAAGTGGAGGTGACTGAAATGATTTGGATCCATGAAGCCTCGAGAAAACCAAGAAATGATTATGGAGACTGGGTATCAGTGGTATGGCTAACTGCCAAGTTGTGGACAATGTATTTGTGATCGTATAAAAGTAATTTTGGGGCCATTCTCAGATGCTAAAAGACATATGATGGACAGACTATTCAAATCACAAAAACAATTGGGGTTCAACCCATTTGCGCTTCCTGAATTAACAAGAATTAGAAGACTGATAATCATGACTGTTGCATAGTAAAGGCATTACCATGTCATTCACAAGAGATAGGGATGAATACATGTTTTGAGTTATAGAAGAGGATATGATTGGATAGCTCTGCATATGAGAGATGACTCGACACTTGTAAAATAAAATAGGCAATGTTTAGGACAATGAATGGTCACAGTGGAAAAAACGGTAAAGTTTGGATTGGTTTGGGAAGGCCGTTGAAATGATACCAATCCAAAGAGAGAAGGAAAAGAAGAGAGAGAGAGAGAGAGAGAGAGAGAGAGAGAGAGAGAGAGAGAGAGAGAGAGAGAAATAACTGACTATCAGAGCTGGGGCAAATAAGCAAGTAAACACATGCATTGGGAGCTTTTGTTTGGAGTAGACAGAGAAAGTGATGTTTTGTGTATTTAGCTAAATATGGGGTTTTGTAGCTGGAGCTGATATCTAATTATTTTCATGATTAATTTTAACTAAAAATAAAGGGGGTTGCAACATAAGTTGGGCATGAGGATCTAGCTGCGTGATGGGCAGTAAATGTATACTTCTCACTTGGTACTTGGATAATCTTTTATTAAACAGAAAGGCCAGCCATATCTTATGGGAAATAGCCCATGAAAATGCCATAATTTCAACTTCTACTTAATGATAATAGTTACTTGATCTACTTGCTGTTCTATTGATCCTCTGCACGTGTGTGTGTAAATGTATTTACAAAGAGAATCATCAACTATATATTTGTAAATATCGATTAGTGGAAAGATAATGCTTGATCAAGTATGGTATTCATTTTCATTCATAGCAGATTCAAATATCGTAGTAACCTTTTACGTTTTAGTGATAAAGTTTCAAAGGTTTTTTTGTTTCAACATATAAATAAAATTTTAGATCTTATTTTCATGTTTTGCATCTAGCAGTTGCCAACTCAAACTTTACAGCAATGATGGAGAAACACTTTAAGTCACCAATATTTGATACATACATGTTCAACAGGGTTCATCTTGAAAAATGATAAATAATAAGATTTAATAATTAATATTTTACACTCTTTTACTTTGAAATCAAAACAATTGGATTCTGAAATGTAAAACTAAGATGGACATTTTCACGAAGTAAAAAAATCGTTCACAAATTTAGAACATCAATTTTGGTAGCAAGAAAACAGCAGTGCTTTGAAGTCTGTTAATACAGATGGAAACATTAAAGGGTAATGGTATCTATAAAATATTGAATTGATGCTTTACCTTGAAAATTATTTTCAGGCTGCTGAATCAGTCACTGATAACTAATGCATGTAGATTGAAATAATTTTAATAGCATGAAAATATTCAGTACTAATGCTTGAGTTTGTTCTTGTTTTGGTAAGATGTCATTGGTTCTTAATGATATTGTTTGTTCTGAGTATCTGTCAATCCATCGTATATTTCTTGGTGATAAGACACAATTTTGATTTGATTTTTCTGGAAATTACTACAAATGGAAACATGTCAAACATTCTTTATATTCTTTTGATCTTTGATTTTGTGATTGATTTAAACTTTGACTCACTCAAAATTTAGCTTAATCTAAAAATGTTGCTGAAAATGAAAGAACTTTTACTTATTGATTGAACAGTAATGATTGCATACATATTTTCTCCAGTATATGCATATTCATTGAGTATTTACAATAACTGATTGAATTTTTGGTGAACACACTAATATATTATCTTATCTATTACATATTGATTCATCCAGATCAGGTGTCTCATGTTTGTTGTCTTTATTATAATGTTTCAATTTTTCTACCCTCAGCTTTTCTCAGGTACCTATCGTCTTCAATAACCTTCCAGAAATGTTGAACAGAGTCATTAATTGATTCATGAGAATATGTTATTTTTTAAAATTCTTTCATGCTTTAGGTCTAGTCTTCTTCCAAAGGGATTTCAGAATTCATAACTGTCAATTCTTCCGTATGATACTGATCTGTCTGAGTCAGTGTATATTTCTGCATTACCTGACGCAGAGATTACACTCATTACTTCCAGGAAGCCAGATTAGCTTACCGGTGCTTTCACCAAGGAGTGAACCAACATTAGTCTTAAGGCTCACAAAATCAACTTTAATCAGCAATTTTCAATTATTTTCTGATGAATATGTTTCAAATTCACCTCCATGCAGGAATATCTTCATTTTAATCACATTCCATATTCAGTGGTTAATTCTCTCATTTGGATTGGGGAAAAAAAAGATTTGGGAGTAGCTGAGGCCCTGTATTTGTATTTGTTATCTAATGGGACCCCCGAGACAGTCTCCGCCCCCTTCCCTGGTTGGTTAGTGCAACACTGGTCAGGCCATAGTTGTCTGGTTGCTGTATCTCTGCCTCAAGTTACACCTACCTCACCCACATTGTGTCCAAATCCAAGGGGGTGTGGCTATTGACTAAAAGACTCTGCGGGGCTGGAACAGAGATCTCCGGAGGCATCACAAGTTGAAAAGGAACAATTGACACAGGATGTAAATATGCAACAAGATTTATGTCACTATTATCACAGGGTGACTGGTCAAAATACATGCTGATGCGGGTCAGGAAACTATGGAATGACTATCAGTCTGTCTTTCAGGTTATCTACTTGATATCTTTTGGTACGTCTGTTGGTATAACTTCAAAAGAAATCTCAAATCAAAATCATAAGTTGTTCGGGGAATCCACTTGATGTCTCTTGGTATATATATTGGTATAACTTCACCAAAGATGTAATCTTCTGGGGGTCAGGATATCATGATAACAAAGAACGTGGAATTCTATGCAGTGTCCCAGCGGCTTCTTTGCACCCAACTCTACTCTAAAATAGATGGCTTGTGGTTGGGGCTGATGACTGAAGGGTTCATGGTTGATTTCTTCCCTTCTCAGGTGGCAAAAATTAAAATCATGCTAGTCTATACAATCTTCATTCTGATTTCTCCAAATTTGGAAATCGATAATTTTCCCTTTGGAAAAACACCTAGGCAATAGGCGGGGCTAGATCCCCTGTCCATCAATTTACCTGCCCTGAAATCAGAAATATTTTCCAAACAAAGGTGATTAATAATCATGTATCAGTAATCTGTCTAGGCCTTGCTTGCCCAACAGTCTATGCAAAAATATTTTCCCTACCCAGGGATTTTAAAACTTCTCAAACAAACGGGATCAATCATACATCTGTATTCTGTCCAGGCCTTACTTGTCCGACACTTTAGTGCAAAAACATTTTCTCAACTCGGGGATTTTTAAACTTCACAATTAAAGGCAAATAATCATACATCTATATTCTGTTGAAAACACTTTTCATGGGTAGCTGTTCTGATTTGTAAATACACTCAATCTCGTAAGGTTATCTCATTTCTATTTTCAGATTTTTCCAATTAACCCTTCATTTTCATGGTGTCTTTTTTCTGATTAACCCTTTGATTCCATAGTATCACAGGTAAAAAAACAGTTTTGCGCCATATGTGAGAGATAAGAGCTTTGCACTCAGTTAGAGAGATAAGATGACATTTTGAAGGGTGGTCAGTGTCAATTTCTGGCTTATGCCTTTATTAACGCATTCATTTACAAAACAAGTTCCCCATCATTTATCTTCTTATCTAATTCATAACAAGATTAATGAATCTGAATGAACAATCGTTTGGTTATACACTTACAGTGAAGAGAGAAAGATCTGCTCTAACAAAGGAAAAATCAAAACATTGAAGTTCCAGTTTCTCCATTGATGAGTGCACTATAGGATTGCTGGATGCTCCCTGTAAACAAGAACATTCAACTATTTTGTGTGCAGATTTTTCAAAGCACTCAGTCTGATTTTAGTTGAGGAAATAACCAAGATGATTGTGCACTTTTTGAAAAAAAAGCATGAAATTTCTAACGCAGCACATACCATAACATCAATTTTCAGATGCGGAGGCAAGTCAGATTTGATTTTGAGAGGTCAAATTCATGATGGCCGCCATTTGTCAGGTCTAATGTTTAAATGCATTCAATTTTAGAATCAAACCAACATAGAAAAACATCTATCTCCAAATAAGTTGGGAATGCCCATTCATTTGAGGCTACTTTTGAGATCACCAGAAGCCAAGAAAATGCATTCAGGTCATGATTAAAGTTAACAAAACGTTAAAAAGACACTCTTTTGCTTATACATTAAGTGCTAGGCAGCATGTCGATCATGTTACAAGCAATATCTCACCAAAATATCAAAGTACGTGTACAAGAAATGTGAAAAAAACATGTTGTCAAACTTTACTCCTAGTTCTATTCTGATTGAAATTGATTACTTCAACTTCCGTATTGTGGACGTAATGAATGAAAAAATATAATTTTTAGTATACACAAATGTTTTTGTTGGAATGAAATAGGCTTTTGTGTATTTGTTGCATAAATTTTTGTTGATGTGTAAAACTTATCAGTTTGGCTCAATCGTTAAGATCACTTGGGGGTGAATTTAAATTATGGTTAGGAACTGTAAATTTTATAATTGAATTTATTCATCAGAACGAAATAAGCCCCCACATATTTCTTACATAAATTATCATATATATATGAGAATTATCAGTTTGGCTCAGTTGGTAAGAGAGCCGCCGACTGATCATTTTGTTGTGATTTCAAATTGCACTGGAGAAATGTTAATTTTGTATATTTATTTGTTTTAACATGGTGAGACAGAGAAACAGTAAAGCATTTACTCTCCTAAATTGGGTGAAGACTGTTGTTTTTGTTGTTATGGAAGAAAAAATAGTCAACTCCAGATTCTGACTTGGACTGGAGTTTGACTATAAGCATTACATCATAAACATTATGATTCAATGATCTGTTGTTTTATCTTTAGAATGTAACAGTACTCAGATAATTGAAATGCATTTCTCTAAATTCTATTTTAATTGATTATTTCAACCCACAGAATAAAGCTTCATCTTGATGTGTCTCTTGATGTTTTGATCAATCTACTTATATACCACGAATTATTATTCTAGTGAGCAAAATAAATTATACTTTTAAAATCAGTTAAATATTACCAGTAAATTGAGTTAACTTTGTAGTGAAATTATCATCAGAAAACAATTTGTAAAAATCACTGTAAATTCAATGAGTTTATACTAGTTTCATATTTCAATTATTGATTAAATGATCCAATCCATCTTGTATTATTAAAGCACTATAAATATGCTACTTCACTATTAGCGCCAAATGCTAACCATTCCTAACCCATATTATTTCATCTCAGTATTACTACATGATGAAACGTGGTGATAGAAGTGAGATTTAAAAAGGAGGCTCAAACAGAAGATCAAAACAAGAATACTACACTTATGCAGGACTAAACAAAGAAAAACAAATTTTATTACATGTTCCATACCAGTCACTACCAATTAGAGGAAGAATGTTTAAACTGCATCCGCCAGATACATTCGATTTTACAAATGAAGGATTGTGGAAAAAAATGGTGGCAGTGTTTTGAGGGGTTTTGGCAAGGATCCAAGCTGTATGAAGAGGATAATCAAATCCAGATTAATACCAATGCTATTTTGAATTCATAAGAAAAGAAGATAAAAAGAGGAAAAAGATTACAACATTGTCCAGCTGAAGTTCAACACCTTTTTTGCTTAGAAAATACATCATTTATGAAAGAGTAAAGAACTCAGCATCCAGCTGGAACAATTGTGATATTCATAAGAGTGTTATATGAGTTAGCAGAACACTGCGACTTTCCCAACAAGATGACCAGATTAGGGATCATACAGAAATAGGTCTACAAAGCAAAGAATTGTCTGAGAGATTGCAGTTAATTCCAGATCTAAAATTAGAGAAAGCGTCAGAAATAACGAGAAGCTGTGAGCTGGTAAGATCTCAAATGGAAGAGATTCAGTTAAACGCAGCTAACTGCAAATTTTGGCCGAATTGTTCACTTCAACTTACAAGCACCAAAATATTGCACAGGGACTCGTCAAGGGATAGTTAACATAAAGATAACATTAGCTACTTGAAAATCAAATGTGTTGTCATAGAACTGTCCAATATCTCAATAACTACTTAAGATAGAAGCATTCAGTTTTCACTATTCAATAGTGTTCATGTAGGTTTTAAAAAAAGCCAACCCGTTCAACCTGATGCAGTCTATTCATTGCATTTTTTAAGCTTAATAACTCGGAAACTAGAAAACTAAAATGAAGATTGTAACATGGGTATTTTCACCAAATTTTGTTCAAAGATTCTTCAAGGGTTATTTGATATAAAAATAGTGTTAACCATTTGAAAATTAACCTGTTGATCCTTAGGCAAGCTTGCTCTAATCAAATGCATTAGTCATAGAACAACCCCATATCTCAGAAACTATTGAAGTTAGAAGCATGCAGTTCTTGCCATATTCATCACATTCATATAGCTTTTTCAGAAGAAACTACCTGATCCAGCCCATCTTGATCCAACCCAACCTGGCCTGTTTTTGAAGCTTACTAACTAGAAAATGAATGGAGATAGAAACATGGGGTTTTCATTAATCCATAGCCCATTATTCCGGGATTTATTATACATGTAGAAAGCGGTTTTTAGTAGTTGGAGAATTATGGTGATTTTTCTGAAGCAAGTTTGCTTTTATGGCTGGGAAATACAATAGCAAAATGCAGCATAAGAACAATGTTATTTTACGTCCATATGAGCAAGCATTATCTCATTTTAGTGTATCTCTGTATCGGATGAATATTTTCTGAATATGTGTCTGCTAAATAGTACCACAGACAAATGGTTGTTTTAGGCTGAATCTATCAAGTTTTTTATTGGCTCAAAATATTGTCTACATTCTTAGCTTCAACTGCTGACCAGCCTTGAGTCATTTTCATAACAGAAGTATAAGTGAACATAAATATTGATTACAGAAATATGATGAACAAGTATCTTAATCAAATCTATAAGGCAATATTGATCAAAAGCATATATTTTATAAAACCGAGAAGTATCATTATCGGTTGGTAAATTAATTTAATATATGTGTGTGTGTATGTTTGTGTATGTATCTTGAATTGCATAGATGACAGAAAATAATATTATATAGAGTCAGTTGAAGTATCATAATCTGTTAGAGAACCAAGTTGATATATACATATATATATGTGTGTGTGTGTATGTGTGTATGTATCTTGAATTATATGTATGACCAAAAATGATATGCAGAGTCAGGGATATTTTTACTGTAAATCCGAAACAATGGCTAATTTACAATATTACCATTTATTTGGTGGTGTTAATTACTTCAAATAACAGGCATATAGTAGACATCTGCAAAGCTTCAAAAAGTCTGAATCAAGTAGTTGACTGTTGCGATTTGAAAGAGAAAGCCGTGTTTCCAGGTCTCCCAGAAAAGAATCAACTGAGTATTTGGTACCTGGTGTTGACAATGAAACTGTCCATTTTCAGTCCTTTCAATCCACCTTTCAGAGAAGTAAATTTTAATCTCTACCATGAATCTCTCACAAAGCTGATTCCTTATTTCTTTGCCAACAACGTGTGTTATGCTTGTTTTCTATATACCTCAGAGACATATTATCACTTGAAAATCAACATCCAGATGTGGAAAAAGAGTTCTCTGTAGGAAATTGTGTTGCTCTCAAATCAAACAGATTGTTCTCAGCTATGGCAATAGACAATCAACAGGTAAATGCTGTTATAAAATGTGATAGGCGGGGGGGGGCATTGGCCTGACTAAAGATCTATTAGCACTCAAAATATAGATGGTTGTTGGGTCTTGAGTGAACCGGTTAGTTCAGGAGTATGAGAAACCATTAGATGCCTAGAATTAAACTCAACACAGTGAACATCATGATCAGACCAAAAGTTCAAAAAGTATTTGTTAAGAGAGTAAAACAGCTAGCAACTGTTATATAGAAATTTGGTGATCCTTTTCACAAAGAGTCAAGTGACTTTCTGACCTTTGATACAAAAAACATTGCTAATCCTGACAGTACTCAGTAGTTGCACAGTGTGAGAAAGGTGCACTTCTGTGTCATGCATTCATGAAAGCACTTGAATCCGACGTCAAATGTCAATTAAAAAAACTTCTTCAAAAGACAAGCACATTCAAGCAGCTCTACTCAAATGATGCCAAAATAAGCTTCCATCTTTTCCCAAAACTTTTCATCTCTTGTCAAAGAAGGGAGCATGACTTATAAAATTCTTTCGGCATGAAACAATTCATTCCTTTCCTCTCTGAATGACAGTGGACAGCTTCATGTGACCAAAATATCTCCACTGGCTGAGATCCTTGAATCTAAAGTCAAGACCCTAGTTCTTGAATCTTTGGCTGATGCTTTTGTCATTGATGGCTCAGCATTGATGATTGACTTGGCTCCATGAATATCAAATACTGTCTGTAAGTATGCCATGCAAGATGTTATTCCTGCTGTAAAGATCAATGTCATGAAGTATAAGATATAGTTTTTGATGTATACATTCCATCTGGTCTGAAGGCTGGGACAAGCCAGGGTAGTTCAACATGCAAAATGCACTGCTTTCCCGGCAGGATGTGTATGGAGTAATGCAGCTGCATGTAGGCCACAGTATTTGAATCTGAGCTACTTGGGGTGGGAAAAGCATAGCGAGAGATGGAAGGGTTGCTGATCGACTCTCCAACTTATTGTGAAGTGTTGCCAACAGCTGACAAAACACAGATGTACGAAGGAATGCCATGGAAGATGCAAATATTTTTCAGTCTGGCCAGAGAAACACTGCACTTTGTCACTGTGTGTGCAAAGTCCAATAAGTACACAATAATGCATCCAGATAACTAACTACCATAACGAATAAATCCTTATTATAAATACATATTTTGTGATAATAGAATTGCCGTGTCATAAAATTAGGTTTGTGCTGACTACTACTTGGAAGGGAGCGTATATGTATCATTCAGCTAATCGGGGTGGGGTTTTGTAATCCAAAGAGAGGGACAAATCACAGAAGAATGAATGACAAAGTTTTCTCATGTAAAATTTCTACATTATTTATTGATGTAAATGAATAATAAACTTATGCAAGAAATGATTTTGTGTAATGTGTAGTGAATTTAAAATCTTTTCATGGTGTCAAGTAAAAGTTTGTAATCAAGGTATTCAGCTTATAATTGAGCTATTATGTTATTATATGCACCTGTTGTTTGTGAAAGGGATTTTGCCTGACTGTCCTCTTATCTTTTGGCTTCCCCTGAATAAATATGAGATTTTGTTTTCTGGAAACTTTAGGCCTTTTTTTTGAATTCTTGTCATTTATGGTGAAAAGTAATTAATTCCAGGAAATTTTCTAACTTTTGGCAAATTCTCAGGTGTGTTTTGTTTTGAAATTTACTTATTGTAGTTTCAGATAAATTGAGATAAATTGAGAAAACGTGTATTTGCAGCATGTTAAACTAAAATATTTAATTTATATTTTGATTTTAATAAAATCTTTTTTTTGATACATATTTTTCATTGAATTGGGATCTCTACGAATTCATTCAAATTCAAAGAGACAATCTAATTTTAATTCAAATTTTGTGCATCATTGGGAAATGTGCAAGAAACTATTGTCATATGCATCATTATGCGTGTATGTGTCTGTTTAGCTGGTTTCATATGAATTCATCTAGCTAGGATGGAAGCATGCAAGAATGCACTACCAACATCAATCTAAATTTCCTTTTACAATTTTTCCATATGCATTCCATGTTTGTGTGGGTATGTGAAATAGCCAACTAAATTTATACTATACTTTACAGTCTTGTGAATATATGATGGCCCACTGTCAGTAAGAAACAAGAATTCCAGCGATTTTCTTTTACGTCTTCGATGAGTCAGAATTGGAGGTCTTGAATGATCGGGAACAAACTTTCCTCTGTTCTTCTTGAATCAATCATGAGAAATCTGAGTTTTGTTTATAGTGTTGATTCCTCTGAAAATCCATCTAGAGCAGCAATGCGGCCTTGATAGTTTTCCTTTTCCGTCATCAAAGACTCGTCTATTATTATTAATTGAGCCTTAGGTTAACTTATTTGGTTTTCATTCCTTTGCTGTTTGATCATTGATGTATATTTTTTGTGTGGAGGTACCTATCACTTTAAAATCGCAATTGTATGGGGTTGTAATTTTAAGCGCAAAGTTATGGGATTCTGTTGTGAAGGTTTCTCATTCGTTTAGAATGTTTTTATTTTATTTAGATGTCCCAGAATCTAAAGAGTTTTTACATTGGAGCGTCTACATGAACGAATATATGAGTTGTTACAGTGGAACTATTTTCCTTTTCTGTGCGTAAACATGTGTAAATTCTTTTGAATCTATTCATGTAAGTAAAGTCTCCAGACATATATACAATTGTATCTAGATTGTTGTCACTAGTTATAGGTGGTTCCTATAGTGAGTGAGGGAGAGTAGTAATGTATCTGGAGTTCTGTGTAGCAACGAGATTGTGTAGTCGTGGAAACCAAAGGATTTTGTCTTCACGTGTTTTGTTTTACCCGCTACGTCACTGGAAATGTTGATGATGAGAAACGATTAGCGCCATGACAGAAAGGAGAATATGCGTGCCAAGTATTAGTGTTGATGCAGAAATTAACAAAGTTTGTAATTGTAATAATGATGCATATAAATGTTTAGACAAACGAATAAAACGTACATTCAATAAAAAGACATTTATAAGAGTTCAAGACTGAAAGAAAATACATGTAAAGAAACATTAATACGATCGATTGTGTAGAGAAAAGAAGAGAAGAGGCCTGTGTAGTTTAGATATTCATTCCAATGTATGAATATGAAATATAGGAGAGAATTATTAGTAAGAGAAATATGTGACATAATGGCTTTAATGTCTTGGTTTATCTATCGAATGGAACCAGATTAGTAGTACCTATTATAAGGAGTGGTATGTTTGACTAAGATAAATTATCAAAAGGTGATTGGTTCAGGTTAGGTGATAAATAAGGCGAAATGATAAGTGCAGTGTTTGCGTTGTCACCAAAAATGAGGTAAGTGAAATAGCTGCAGTGTTTGCATTGAGTAGCTATAAAGCTCTTTCGTATTCTCACATCGAGGAAGATAAGTGAGAAAAGTTACGTAATATATATAGTCACAGTTAAAGAATGGAAACTACATCAGCTGTGAGTTTAGAAAGAAAGAAAGGAAGAGGAAGGAAGCCAGAGCAAATGAGCAAATGAATATGTGCGTTCAGGGATTTCATGGGGAACTGATGAAGGTTGTGATGTTTTGTATATTTAGCTAAATTTAAGGCTTTGTGGCTAAAGCTAATATCTAATTATTTTCATATTTAGTTTTGACTAAAAATAGAAGAGCTGCTACACATGTTTACTGTGCCAACTTTGAGGTGCATTGGAGTGAAATGCACTAACACAACACCAGTGTCGTTACCGTGAGGTGAGTAGAATATGTGTGGGCTACTTGAATTTCTGCATATTTCTGTCAATTTTTTACCTCTGTGTGTTTGCGTTTCTGTGTATCATTGGTGTGGGTAATAAACTGTGATTTTTAGGGTAATGTTTGTGCTGTCAAATGCACATGTAAATATATACTATGGGTTTATAAAGATCTCTTGCAGGGAACAACAGAAAAAATTACCTACCAATACTTCATTCAAAATCATGTCAACCGGGTCAACAAAAACTTTGACAAGCATGTCCCTCAAAGAAAACAAGTACAAAAATTAAAAACTCTACCCATCATTTTCAA
Source organism: Thysanoteuthis rhombus (assembly GCA_963457665.1). Taxonomy (NCBI): domain Eukaryota; kingdom Metazoa; phylum Mollusca; class Cephalopoda; order Oegopsida; family Thysanoteuthidae; genus Thysanoteuthis; species Thysanoteuthis major. The sequence continues at coordinate 54,018,642 of OY735202.1, forward strand.
GGTGAAATCCTTCTCTTCTGTTTCCTTTCAACTCAATACAACTCATTCCTATTAAATTCTCTAGTACAATATTTAACAGCACTTCTTCAAAAATGGTTAATCATCATCATCATCATCATCATCATCATCATCATCATCAGTCTTTTAACATCTGTCGTTGGACATAGACCTTCCCCAGGATTTGCCAAAATTCTATATCATAGACATTGTGGAGCCAGTATTTCCTGAATCTGTCAAGTTCATCTCTTTGTGTTCTGTTGGCCTCGGTTTCGCATGTGATCTCTAGAGATTCATGTTGTAAGATGTGATGTCCATTGGTTGTCTTTCATTCTCGCAACATGGCCTGCCCATTGCCATTTTAGTTTTTTAATTGTTTCTATGATGTCACGGACACCTGTTTTCTTCTGTGCTGTCTTGTGATCTCTCCATGTAAGAATGAGCATGATTCTCTCTTGTGCACGTTGCATACTTCTCAGTTTGCAGGTCTGTCTCTTGGTTAGTTTCCATGTTTCAGCTCCATAAGTGACTATCGGGAGAATGCATTGGTTGTATACTCTTCTTTTTAGGATTATTGGGATCATCTGGCTCTTGAAAGTTGAGCTTGCTCTGTCGAAGACTCGCCATCCCAAAGTGATTCTTTGCTTGATTTCCTCCTCTTTTGAGGGTCTGATGGAGATTCGTTGTCGTAGGTAGATGTAGTGGTCTACCTTGCCAAGTTTTGCATTTTCTATCTTGACAGTTATGTTCTTATTCTCAACATGATTATTGCACATGATTTTTATTTTACTGAAGTTCATGTGTAGACCGACTTTTTTGCTTTCTTTGTTTAGATCATCTAGCATTAGTTGGAGGTTGTGTAAGTTCTCTGCGAAAAAGACAATGTCATCTGTAAATCTAAGGTTGCTCAAGTATTCGCCGTCTATTTTGATTCCTCTATTTTCCCAGTCCATGTTCCGGAACATCATCTCAAGGCAGGCTGTAAAGAGTTTGGGTGAGCTGGTATCACCTTGTCTTACTCCTTTTTGGAGCTGAAACAGATCAGAGTCCTTATGTAGCCTCATGAATAAGTTGCTGTGGTTGTATATGTGTTGCAGTACTTTAACGTATACAGGGTCTACACCTTGTAGAGTGATGGCCTTCATGACCATGGGAATTTTTACGGAGTCGATTGCCTTCTTGAAGTCTATAAATGCTACCGTGAGTGGCATTTTGTATTCTGATGCCTTCTCTTTCAGCTGATTTATTGGATGAAGATGGTTCATGGTCGAGTAATTTCTTCTAAATCCAGCCTGTTCTCATGGTTGATTCTCATCTAGTGTTTTAGTAATCCGGTTGGTGATGATTTTTGTGAAAAGTTTGTAAATGCAGTTGAGCAGGCTTATAGGCCTGTAGTTGTTCAGGTCTTTGGGGTTACCTTTTTTATGTAGAAGCATTATAATAGCAGAAATGGTTAATTGCAGGAAAACAGAATATTCATGCAATGGATTCTTCCTTTTCTTCTCCCATCTTTTTCGAATTATCAAAATTTGTGTATGTAGTGCCCCCCATACTTTTACTTTGGAATTAAATACAAAACCCTTCTTTTGACTGGATATCGAAAACATCACTTCCAACGACGACCCTTATAAAAACCATGGACGCACATGGTCAAACGCTCATTGGCGCTGGCACTCCAAGTTGGTTACACTTTTGGCCCCAGCTACTCTTCCTCCCTCTTTCCTCCTCCCTAAGATCGGTATCATTTCACCGACCCCCTCCCGGACGATCCAATCCTGGCCATTTTTCCACCGTGACTTATATCTGTACTAACTTTGCTCATTTCAATATTGAGGCACCTCAAATACGCACAGCTACACAGCTACTCAACCGTGTCCTCATCACATGCTCAAAACGCGTATACACCTCTCATACTCATTCATGAAATGGCAATGCTTTTTACTATCCGATAGTCACGACGATCTCTCCTAATTCCCTTTACTTCGGGAAAAACGCATGGATAAAACTTTATGTTCTCTGTCTTTCATAGTCTGTCCGTCGAGTGTCTACCAGCGTCAGAGAATATCCCCAAAGTCATATACACAACTTTGCAGTTGGGCCACGTGGATTCAAAAGCAGTTCAGACACCTCTGCTTCGACTCCGACACTTGTACTATCAATGACAACAAAACTCCCACCTTTCGCTATCTCTTCTCATCCATTTATGCGATCGATTGTATCAATGTTATCATTACATGCATTTCATTTTCATTTGTTATTTGTCATTGATGTTCCTGTATTAAATGTACGTCTTATTTGTCAATCCAAAAACTTGTATGTGTTTTGTTTCCCTTGTTTCATCTTTGCATCTACGTTAATACTTGGTGCACATTCTCCTTGTACACCTTATCTTCTTTCACATCTCCAGTGACTTCGATGTTAACACCAAACTGCATAGAAGCAAGAATCCTTTGTCTCCCACAATATCTTTGCGCTACTCATTCCTGAACGATAACCACATGAGAAATGCACAATACCTTTTATGTTATATAACTCGACTCATTATTGTGTTTCAATCATCTATTGGTATGATAGTTTCTATATTGCGTGGTGGGTAGTAATGGCTGATGGTTGTGTGTAGCGAGAAGATGTTGTCACGAGAGATGTTGGAGGAGGAAGAGAGATGTATGGTTGCCATGGCACCATGGAGAATATGCGCACCAAGTATGATCATGGACGCAGAGATTAAATAAAGTAAAGATACATACAAACATTCTGACAAAAAAGTAAACGTACATTTAATGCATGATTGAAAAGGAATACATAAAAGAAAAGATTGATACGATCGCGATGAGAAGAAAAAGATAGGAGATAGCTTCTATGCAAAAGATGGGAGCTCTGTACGAAGTAATAGCAGCAGCATTCGTGTGTTGATGAAACGGAGGTGACCGAAATGCTATGAATCCACAAGGCTTGGAGCGTACCAAGAAATGGTTATGGAAATCAAGTATCAGTGTGCATGCCAAACTGCCAAGTTGTGAGTATTTTGGACCGCGTATGAGCAACCTGGTGGCCATTCTCAGACGCCGAAAAACACACAACAGACAGACAATTTAGGACACAGAAAACACTCGGAGTTTAACCCAAATGCGCTTCCCGAAGTAAGGAGAATTAGAAGGAAGGGCTGTGTAGTATATGCGTTGCTATTCCATTCACGCGAGATGGAGGTGTATACACGTTTTGAGCTTGTGGTAGGAACACAGTTGAATAGCTGTGCGTATGACCTTAACATCCAAGAGTAGAGTTTCGTACAAAATCTCAACTAAAAGTAAAGGGGGCGCCACACATTCTTTTGTTCCGTCCTTCGAGGCGTGTTTTCCCCAAAGCATAATGATATTTGTTTATATTCACTATAAACCTTGTAAGAGAGGCAGGTTTCATCAAGTGTCACTATCAGTGGTTTAACCTTTTAATTATCAATGATTTTTATTTAATGCCTTTTCATGTGGACCCCAGGTTTTTGAAAGGTCTGCTCACTCAACAAGGTCACAGATTCCAGGCGTTTGAAAGGTTTGCCTCAGGTTTAGCGAGATTTTATGAAATATGCCATGCTTACGAGGCTAGTAGCAGATATGAAAGAAAACTTATTGAGGGCTGTGACAAAGCTAAAGATTCGAGTCCCTGCTTTGCTCTTTGGGAGCCTTTTCTAATATTTAGCGAAATTTGTTATGATATAATGTTTGCAAAAGTCCAATAGGTGAACTACATACATATAGGTAGCAGTCTACCCACTTCACAACATGGGGAGCCGAGTCTCTTCTGCATGAGGATCTTTACTACTTCTTTCCCTCTGCCTTTTAGATTCATCCTGCAATGTATGAATTTCCGTTTTCAAATTATTTTCTTGCTTCATTAAATGTATAAAAGTATTTTCTTCGTATTCTTCGAGATTGTAACAATTGGTGGTGAGGACGTTTAGGGTGAGCACCTTTAATTTTGTCCATCAACAGCAATTTTTCGTTTTTCCCACTGTACTCCATTGGATTCTGAAAGACCAGAGATCAAAGATTTTATTATTTTCTCAAGCGACACGACGCGAGGCGAGTGATCTCCCTTAGTTTCTGTGTTCTTCCTGTTGATTGTCATAAGTATCTCACTTGAAAGTTTACGGAAAGCGATTGCAACGCTGTGAGTTTTGGTTCTTTCGTGACAAGTCTTCACAGAGAAAAACAC
>OY735202.1:54037130-54099630 GCA_963457665.1 Thysanoteuthis rhombus
TATATTTACTTATGCACTATTCCCGATCCACCAAAGTGCTCTATTCCAAAATTGGAAGTGAATTGCATGAGCTTATAATGAATGAGTTATCTTACTCAAAGAGTGCTCAACCCTGAATAATGGAGCGCTAATTATATATATGTATGTATGTATATATATATATATATATGTATGTATGTATGTATGTGTGTGTACATACGTAGGTATGTATGCATTAGTGTGTGTATATATATATATATATATATATATATATATATATATATATATATATATATATATATATATATATATATATTGATGTATTATAACTTTTTGTGTGATTATAGACTATTCATTATCCCGTCCAGTACCACGAGGTAGGATCGAAACCTTAGTTTCAGTTCCAGAGGCTGGTATCATCCCTAAACTCACGGAACTGGACAGTCAGTGAGGTTGAATTTAAGCGATGTATATATTCCTCATTGGCCTGTGTGCTCTATCTCATGTTTGAAGAGCATTGCATAAGCTTACAATGAACAAGTTACTCAGAGTGTTCAACCATGAATAAGGGAGCTTCAATTATTATGTCTTCAACAGACAGCTGTTTTGTTACAACACAACTTTCCAGTGTGGCTATAGACAATCCATTATCCCATCCAGTACCACAAAGCAGGATCAAAACCTTAGCTTCTGACCTGGAGGTTGGTATCCTCCCTCTACTTGACGTAACTGGACTGTTTAGTGAGGTTGAATTTAAATGATATCTTCATTTATCATGTATATTCCTCATCCACCAGTGCTCCATTCCATGTTGGAAGAGCATATACATATTTATATATACATACGTGTGTGTGTGTGTGTGTGTATATGATTGTTTTTCATGTGATACTTCTATCTTGAAATGTTTTTGTTGAGCATAATATTTGCAAGTTTCCTTTTCAGTATGATATTTGTAAATTTTTTATTTCCACCAACATGTTAACTGAGAAAATTTAATTTGTTCGTATATAGTGTCCAGTGTTGGATCAAAAGCATCATCTTCCACAACATTGAGAAAGAATAAAACTGTTCGATCTAGGAGCCGTAAGTTCCGAACTATTCGGATGCCACGAAATTCTACCGGCAATGACATCATCCAAAAATTGAAAGATGATGAGGTCGTTGATACTGATGGTCAAATGACTGAAGATGGAAAGGATATTATCCGTTCAATGCCTGTAAGCTTGAATGGAAAAATACAAGCCTTGTGAGTAAACTTTTATCTAATATATGTCAGATGCACTTTCATTATGGCTGTGGCTATACATCTGTTGAAATATTGACCAAAATGCACTCTCATCTTACGAAGAATTTTACATTGAATTCAATAGAACTCTTACCTCATTACACTCTTAAATTTCTTAAAGAAAAGTGATTTAGGAACAATTAAAAAATCAATAAGCTATATTGAATGCCAGGAGTTGACTTTATTTTTCTACCATGACAATAACAGGAACAATCTTCACTAAAATTTTGTGTGTAAACCAATATGCAAAATTCATATTTGCCTCCTGTGATATGAAATCATGAAGTTTTAGAAAGTCTTTTCTCGACTAGAATGTAGCATCTAGATGAAGCGATTAGACAAGGGAAAAAGAGATAATTGTCGTTTTGACAGCTGCAATTGTTTTAATTCTGGTACTTCAAAAGTGACAAATTTTTGGTCTCTTTTAGGAGAGGAATCTTTTGAATTGTGACAACAATACAAATTTGTGGCTATCTTCTATTGCAAGCATTGTAAATCTGTCCTTATAATTCACTATACAACGAAATGGAGAATTTTGCTATAGTGGTGTTTTATCTAATTTCTAGAAAAATAACTGGAAAACTTTTTTGTGTATGTATTTAATTTCTGATGTATATTTTTTAATTCTGGATAGTTTTTCAATATTAATGATTCATCTAAGATGTTCGCTTTTGCCCTTAGATTAATACTAAGATTTTATGATTAAAAATAGTGAATCTTGAAATTACGTAACATTGAAGAAATAACAGGAATGTTCATAATACACTCCAAAATGCTTTGAGTAATTTTTATGTTGCTATTTGATGAATCTAAAACTCATTAGGTTGGTGCAAAAATAATTGCAGTTTTTCATCATCAATGTTAAAAGAGTATATCTCAGCTTTGAATGAAAGTTATTAATCGAACTAAGAACCTTCAGAATCTACACATTTTTGCCATCTAGGATCAAGTCCTTTTATTCCCAAAGCTTGGAATTCTTTGGTCCTGGGATCAATGAATTCTTAGAAGGCATTTTGAGCTGGTGGTTGGAAACCTTTCCTTGTAGGAAGTGGTTGAAATGCTTTTGAGGAAGTGGTTGTCCCTCTGTGAAAAGTCTGTTGAGTAAGCTGTTGACTTTCATTGCCCACTTTGCTCAATTTTGTCATTTGTTCGATATAAGAGCTGCTTTGTACCAATCTAGTATATCAAAATGATTTATTTTAAATGTATCAGATACTTTTACACCCACTGTATATGACCAAATGTTTGCACAACATAATTTTACCTACAAAAAAGTATCTATTGATCCTGAATGAAAATCAAAAAAGCTTGCATGTCACATGAATGATCCTGCCGAAATTGAACAAACTAGGCCACTAAATTCTACCTCTCCTAGCTTACTTACCTGACCTCTCTCTCGAGCATTTTGACCTCTTCCTGCAAAGGAAGGTCTCCAACCACCAGGCAGCAGCTCAAAATGCCTTCGAAGAATTCATTGGTTCTAAGATCCCAGAGTTCTGTGCTGCCAGAAAAAATGCGCTTGTTTATAGTTGGCAAAAATGCGTAGATTCTGAAGGTTCTTATTCTGATTAATAACTTTTATTCTAAGCTGGGATATACAGCATTAGAGTTGGTGGTGAAATACCTAAACTAATGCTTATGTGGCTTCAAAGATTTGATTTTGTATGTAGCTTATCAATGTTCAATCATGTATCAACATTTTTCTGATTTTGTATCTTTTAATCTTTGGTTCAAATTCTGTCAATTTTGAACCATTACAAAGATATCAAAATTATCTTCATGAAATGTATTGGATACTTTTCATACTTACTATAAGTATTTGACATCTATTTGATTACCAGTATGGACAAAAGGGCTGGCTAATAATGTTTAAGAGCAGAAATTATATTCAATTCTAAATAATTTAGCTGATATAAAAGAAGTACTATAAACTCTTGCTGTATATAGAACAAATTTTGGCTTTAACTAATTTGTTGATCCATCTGGACTGACTTTAAATTTACCAAACAAAATTTTAAAAGTTAGGCAAACATGATAATAAACTTTCTCCTTGTGTACTGAACAAAGTAGAATAAATGCCATGAATGTTTGGACCATATAGATGCATACAATTGTTTTTATTTGATACTACCTGTTTGTAGTTGTTGATTCTTTAATGACAGGCATCCTAATATTTGAATAACAAATAAATAATTTTATGTGCTTCATAGCTGTTGAAATTGGTACAATGGGTTTTGATCAAAAATCTATTTAATGTTGCTGCTTTGTTGGAAAAAAATTTGATTCACCTTTTATGTAATATATAAATACTAAAAACAAAATTGAAACACTATTGAAATGAATGCAGTTAATGTGAAGGAGAAAATTCAATGATGATTCTGGCTTGCTTAGTTTTAGATATGTAGATAAAAGACAAAAAATGATAACTGAGTTTGAGGTTTCCTTACTTTAAAATTCTGCTAATAGGTTACTTTTTGTCAAGTTCTTAAAGTGCATTTCTTAGCTTAAAGATTCATTTACATTCTTTGGAAATTATAGTCTTTAAAGGGAAATACCTGCATAGAAATCAACTGAAATTTGAATTAACTTTTCTAAAAATCACAAACTTTCATTTTTTGCAAAATAAAATACAAGTTAATATGTAGTTTTTAAGTGGATTGATTGATTTTTTTGTAGTACTATATTCATCTTAATTTAATGACGAAGTTTACAAGTTGAGGTTATTGTTTTAGGGTTAAAACAACTAAAATCTAAATAAAAATCACTTGAAATTTGTATTAAGTTGAAAAAAAAAAACAAAAAAAATCCAGGTAAATACGTCAATTGAATTGTTTGAATGGTCATATTTGAACCAGTTACAAAAAAAATTAATTACGCTGACTGAATCTGAACACTACTTCCTTCCCTTTTTACCATTTGGTGATGCAAGATTGCCACTTGAAATTGAATCTTTATTCGTAATTCAAGGCCTGTATCCCTCACCCAATAAAAATCATTGTTGACTAATTAAAAGCATGAACCCTGCCCCTCCTAACAGAGAAATAATTAAGCAGGCCCTGAGAAGATTATTTAGACTTGAATGTACTTTTTATAATTAAGTAGCTTTATACTAAAGTTCTGTTTGATTCTAATCATTTTTCGATCAAAGCTCATTCAGGTGTTGGTGGCTTTAGATGAAAGTCCTGTAGACAAAACTGAGTTTTTCTAAAGTGAGGTGAATCTACCAAGAACCATACTTACATACTATCTACATAAGAAGTGCCCTGGCAAGAAACGGCAGTACTAATTCAGATATATATCCAGATATTTACTGGTCTGTAGATTTTAACTCTATCGGGTGCCAGTGTGTCTGGGATCATGGCTCAATATCTCATGAAAGGTCAACCGCTCAATCTTTCACCTGGCTCCTTAGTGGCTGGGAAAGGAACAAAATTACAAACACACTTTGACACACATATAATTACATAGTAAAAATATGAACAAACTCATGCTTATACATTTGCAATGTATAATAACCTCACGTTTAGAGGACTCCGTTTTCTATGTATTAATGCCTTCCATTCTTGTCATTTTGTAACACATTGTTATACCATATGTTATTTGACACAATTCTTGTACATGGAGACTTTGAAAAGTTATGGTCTGTTGATGATCTTGAGAGCTTCGATCTTTTTCTTACAGTCATCTTCAAGATTGTGATTTACCATAAGATGAGTGTGAGTCAAAATTCTTGGAGATCTGTTTTTGTATTTACAGGCAACGTCTGTCTGAAAATCAGCCAGCCAGTTCAAGGAGATTGAAATATACAACATGGTTTTCCTCCAGCATCACCGGAGTAATTATTTTGTTTCTATTATTTTCCAGGGTGGCTTTGCTTCCTTCAAATATTTCCCAATTTTTAGCTACTACTTTTTGTGTGTGTATTTGCATACATGTGTGTATGGATGTATATATATGTACACAGTGCACCACAAAACTTTACACTCAAGCAAAAATTTCTAATTCTCTGGCAAAAATTTCCAGTTGATTTATTGTTCTTATCTTTTTAATGCATGCTACTTAAAGTGGTGAGAAGAGGCTGTGTGCTGATGTCTTACTCCTTCTGGAGTCAAAACACAACTGACTTCTTGAAGGTATTTTTAAAATTACAGGTCACATATCATTTTCAGGCACTTCTGACTATTATGACTCCCTCACAACAAGAAAATCTATCCATTATTCAGGTCCTTGGACATGTTGAAACATAATTATCTGAGATAACAACTCTTGACCTCTTTCAGGATCCTGGTTGATAACTTTGTACAGGAAAGGAGTGTGTGCATTCAGTTTAACGATGATTAAAAGCATTGAAAAAAAAAACTGGACTTTTAATCAGTCAATTTTACACTACTTCCTCATCATCATTCTGTTATGTGACAATCTTACAAAGATGAAGCTGTTACTTCTACAATGGTCAGCAACAATTTCATGAACAGAGAGATGGTTTAGTTCAGCCAGATTCAGATAGAAGGTATATAAAAAAAATTACCAAACTTGATAGTTCAATAATTCTAGATCAAAATAAATCCTACTAAAAACTCTCTCATTTTGTAGATAAATGCTTATACCAATGTTTTGAATAGGATTTTCCATAAAATATTAATATAAAAAGCAAATTTCATTCTCTTAAAAAAGGACTACAAATTTGATACAATGAAAATGACTTGGAGATTGATGGCTCGCAAAAACAGCTTTCATACAAGTAAGGAATAAATGTTAAAATTTTTAGCCCTAGCTCCGTTGGTGCAGCCTGTAATTGTCACATAGATAACCAGCCAGCCAGCCAGCCAACCAGAACCACTTAAGAACTGAAGAAACATGGCGAACAGTTTTGGTTGATGGTTGACTGTTTCTAAAAGCAACTGATCTCCTATAATCAGTTGCTAATACACATTCAACTCAGAAATGATCTTACTTGTATGTTATTATGCACTGTACTGTAAAAAAAATGCTAAATACTGAAAATCAAGTTCAACAGCTGCAATCTATCAAGCATTTTCAGTTTCTGATCTAGAAAATTGCTGGTCAACTTACCAACAAGTATGGACAAGATTATAGGGCCCTTATGGTGTAACATGGAATGATTGCCACCATCCATTGAAAGGAAGGCAAAGAATAAGTTGGTTACGCGAAGGGAGACTCCAAAGTTACACTTCTTATATTGGATATCAATATAGGTCATTGACAGCAAAATCTGCAAAAAGTGAGAAGCATGCACTCATGTGAGATGGAAATCCAACAAAGACCCCATATGAGTTCTTTTATGATGAGTGTTGACGCATATTGAACTTTTTTTTTTCTGAGTTATGACCAACCACGCTAGGACTGAATTGTGTTGTCAATGAAGGTGTTATATCAGTTTCATGTTTCAGTAAGAAGAGCAGTTGGAGATGAATCAACCCAGTAGCTATGACAAAAGAGGTCTAATGTCCATTGAGACACCTGCATTGAAATGTTCCAACAATATTACTCCTTAATGATCTGAGGAACTCTCTATGTTTGTAAAAGAACCTTTGTTCAAATTGTTGGCCAATCATTTGGAGTGCTGGCATTGCAGTGATTTGAACAAAACTCAAACCTTATTTGTACAATCGTTATTGAAGCTTCTTTTTTTAATATCATAACAACTGAATTATTTTATTCTCTTAGAGCATACTGAAAATGCAGGGCTAAAAAAACAGCCTACAATGTGCTTTTTTTTTTTTCTGTGTTACAGTTACACACCCACGTATACATACCTACAGAAAATCTTTGTTTATTATAAAGATTGTTTACTAAATACCTTAACAGTTCTTATTGTCTGACTAACCAGACCTGTTATTTTTTAATTTTCTTATTTTTGATTATGGGGGCTTTGAAAATTTGGCATCTTTTGGTTCAGTCAACCTGATATAAGATATAGTGGGTGGTTTTTATGAGGAACTGGCAAGTGGATGTGTCAAGAGCAGCCTATGACCAAATTAGTAGAGGAAACAATTGATATTTCATCGAATATCTTCTTTAGTTGAACTAAAAATTTGCCAGCAAGAAAAGAGTATTAGGAAAAAGGGAAGTGTAAAAGTACATTTAGTGAGAGGAAAATCAATATCTTTTTCCATCACTATATCTCACTGATTTTTTTTTTGTTTGTTTTTGTTTTTTCAGTCATGGAACAAATTTAAAAGACGGGTGAATAACTTGGCATTTTATACATCACTGTGGAAATCAGCCATAAAGAAGATAAAAGGCCACTTTGGTACAAGTGTCACTTCGTATTTCTTGTTCTTGAAATGGCTTTTCTTGTGGAACTTTTTCTCTTTCTTGTTAGCATTCTGCTTTCAGGTTGTTCCTCAGATTCTCTACAGGTTCTTTCAAATGGAGCCCAAAGGATATTCAAATAACACTCGTTTTGTTGGTACAGAACTTCTGACAGGGAAAGTGAGTGTCTCCATTGAGTTTTTGCATCATTTTTCAATTATCAGTGTTTTATCTAATCTATTAGAGTACCCTAATATTTTCTTCAATTTTAATGAAATCTATTACAGTAAAAACTCCTGAAACGACTGAATTTATATTCAAATATTTCATATGAATGAATAATAATAAATAATAATGAGTTATCTCTGGGCTTTTACTTTTAATGGTTTATGATCCAAGTAAAGTATTCAATTGGAAAATCTATATTTAGGAAATTTCGGCAAATTCACAGACCATGTATAGGTTTAAATGTCATCTGGCTGGTTGTCTTGAATTCTATACGCTTACAAATAATCATATAATATATATAAAGTCTAAAATTCTTTAGGTTCAACAAATTAATTTTTTTATAACTTTTCTACATTTTCTTGCAGTTGATTTTTTGGTTGTAAGGGATCAATCAAGGCAGCAAAATTAATGAGATTTTTAGACAATTTTATAAAGAAAGCCATGACTAGACATGCTGATCCCTTTGAAATTTAGCAGTTTGACCATAATGAAACGCTTACAAAAATTAAAGAATATGATTATAAAAGTATGAAAATAGAATAAATGAATAATGTTTATTAAATTAGATAAATTTGTATAAGTATTAGGGAAAATAAGATCTGGATCTAGTCTTCGTCAGTGTAAAAGATCATTGTATTGACTGGAACCAGAGAAAGGGGAAAATATTTGGCTCTGGTCCATTTGTCTATCTGATGTGTATTTGTGTGGGTTGGGAGATCAAATATGGGATGCTAAGTAACAAATTATCTAATCATATTAATTGAATAGTCCATTGAGGTGTTACTACTGGTTAGAAAGTTTGGCCTTGAATAACCATGTATATAATGATAATTTAATAAATAATTTAATGCAGAAAATGAATTGTTGATAGTGAGATGGTATCCACACTTGGAAAAATTTAGTTTTGGGTTAGTAAAAAAAAATTGTCAAATTTGAAGAAATTTTTCTGTGTAATTTGTATTCTTAAAGATGATTTCATAAGTTGGTTTGCATGCAGTCTTAGATGAAAAACTGACACAACAGATTTAGTATTCATATGGGTAAATACTCAATAGAAATGACATGAATTTGTTTGTTGTTATACTTACTGATCCCTCATTGGTAAATGTTTTTGGAGTAATCTATGTTAGTAAGCCCTGTGTTTCAAAAGAATTAAATGAAGAGCAGTAGAAAATAACATCTGTATACAATATTTTATGATAATACCCTATATAAGATTGCAAACTAAATGTATAACACAAGCTATATATCAAAATCACATCTGAAAAAGAGGTGGTATTTGATGAACACTGCAGGGGTGCCATGTTTATAAAATTGTTTTGTTTTTAAATCCCTGAAATAGTTACAAGGTAAACAACTGATGATCCAAACAAGAGAAAATTTACACAATGCCATAATAATAAAGTATATGTAAAACATGAAAGACTCTGGAGAAAAATGCATAAATTGGATTGACAGATATTGGAAAATATGTGATGGAAGTGACACAAAACTTTTCAAAAAGTTTTTTAGTGCTGTAAAGCTTTCTAAACTATAATATATATATATATATATATATATATATATATATATATATATATATATATATATATATATATATATATATATATATATATATATATATATAGTAGTAGAATGTGAATTTAGTACACAAACACTTTGTTTCTGCCTTAGGTTCAGGTATATTTTAGATTTCTGTATGGAAAATTTTTGGAAATTTTTTGTGGGTGTTAATTGGTAGGAAAAGTTTTCTCTTCTGTTTCATTTGATTTGTTAGATTTGTAGTTTGTGTATTTCAACTGGTGGTTATGAATTACATCCCAGCAGGTATGGTATGAGTGTTGGTATTATCAATTAGTGGTTGTTGATTTTGAGTGTTCTTTATAGGCATGTTTCTTCTTTACTTAGATATTTTAAATTTATTTCCCCATGCTAGGATCCCTTTCTTGACCTTAATGGGTTGTCTGGTTATCTCGAATTAGTTCATCTTCCTCGTTTTGCACCGCATGAACAACTTTTCACACGCAAATATGTTTGGGCTTATATTGTAGAAACAATTTTAGAATCAGATTTTTTTACAATCTTTCTTTCGAGTAATAATGATGCAAGGATTATTACAAAAGAATCGGTTATCTTTGACTTTAGTATCGTAAACACAACAATGCGCCAAATGTTGACTATTTCACATTGTTTATAATTCATATTGATTTTAGTTATGTCTTTTTTTTTTTTGAGTATTTATACTCTTTGAATACATTTGTATCCTATGATGGAAGAGGAGTTGAAAAATACATCGTTTGATAAAACTATCTGACAAAACTTATGACAAATTTTTAAAAATATTTGTAAGGTAAACTGATTTCATGATGCGTGGGTAAAAACAAAATTGAAACGTAAATAACTTTATCAAAGTTCGAAGATTCATACATACTTTCCTCGAAATTATCAATCGTAGTAAAAGTGTTCTTAATCTCCAGAAATGATTCATAGGAACAGAGGTGACTTTATTTTATTAGGTTATGAAAATTTTCTCTCTTTTCCATTTTATGATAATTCATCTGCACGAACTGAAAGGCTTTCGAACTGACAAATGCCTTACAAAAGGCACTATTACAGTTCCTTTTGATTTTCATTTATTCTGTACACTCAGAGTAAATATCCTTTACTTGCATCCATAATGCAGAATGGACAATATTTAGGGTATTGTTGTAATTAAGATAATTGACTTAAAATTTCCATTATTTTATCTGAGTCTGAGAGCTTGTAAGTAAGAGGGGTTTTCTTTAAGGTATTTCGGTTGTACAGATGTAAAATGGAAAGAGTTGTGGGTGTCAGTGGGTTTAGTGTGATTTGTAATTTTTCATTTTCATCTAATCAAATTCTTGTGTCCACAAATGCAGAAGATTGCATCGAAGTCTTGTCGAATTTTAATTGAAACTGGTTGAGAGTTGAGGTGTATAAGGAATGTATTTCCTTTTGTTCCCACTGTGTATATCAGGAATATGTTGTCAATATATTGAGCATAGCAGTGACTATCATTAATTATTTCTGAATAGATATGTGTCCAGGAATTTACCCATGGAAATAATAGCATATGATGGTACTGTAATACTATCTGTGGTGCCTGTAACCTTTTTTTTTCCATCAAGTTGAAGTTAGTGTTCTCATTGAAAATTTAACTTCTTTCAAACTACCTTAAAAATAAATAATTTTAGCTATTAATATGAGAGCAATTATTTTTTCAAAAACTTGTGCATATTCATCAAACTTGTTGAATTTTCAGTTTATTCAAGTTTTGCATTTCTCTCAAAAGTTTCAGTTTATATAAAATTTTTGAAATTCATTTCCACCATCTCTGCTGAATCAGTTTGGTCATTGATTTTTCTTGCATTAATAATTTTTTTCATGACTTCTTCCTAGGGTTGGCTTGAGTATACAGAACTATATTATGGATTCTATACAAATGAAAGCATATCAATATCTGGTTCTGCATATTATAATATGCCTTATGCTTATTTGCTCACCAGTGGATTCAATTATCTACTTTTACTGGCTATAATCGCTTATAGGTAAGTTAATTCATTGCTATCAATTTTTGAAA
This sequence comes from Thysanoteuthis rhombus, assembly GCA_963457665.1. Lineage (NCBI taxonomy): Eukaryota > Metazoa > Mollusca > Cephalopoda > Oegopsida > Thysanoteuthidae > Thysanoteuthis > Thysanoteuthis major. Next base: position 54,048,500 of record OY735202.1, read on the forward strand.
GTATTATAACCAAAGAATAAAAAATATGGCAAAAACAATTAGCCGCATGAATTGAAATGTATAGGTATGACTGACTTATGAGAAAGTATTAAAGATAGCATATTGTAGAGCACTTACAAGAATTTATATGTCTATACATTAACTTGAGTGCAATATGAAATTGCTGATTTTTAAAAAAAAATGAATGTTAAGAATTCTTCTTGTAAAGAACCAATGGATTCATTGAAGGTTTTTTAAGTTGATTGGAGAAGTTCTTGCCTGAAAAAAAGTAGTCCGGAAGCTTGGAAAAATGATTATCTTCAAGAGAGATAAATTGAATGAAATGCGATGAAGTTTTCCATTTTCTAGTCATTCAACTTTAGTTGCATCATTTATGTTATTCCTTAACTACAGTAAATGTCATCATGAAGCAAAATGGTGCACTTTTTATTTACCAAAATTGGCACTTGGTGTGTTCTGAATTCACTATTTTGAGCTGGTCTAAATATTTGTGTATGTTGTGTGGGGAAAATTAAAGGGAGCTATAATGTATCAAACCAGTCTTGTTCCACCAAGCACTTTCCATAACTTTCCAGAAATCATAGAATAGTTTTATTTGATGTTTTTGCTTCTTATCCACACACAGTCATTGTGCAATTCGTCTTTAATTATCATACAGAAATGATTTTTCATTTCAAGAGATAAAATGCCTGAGTGGATTAATTTCATTCCATTGAACTGCCCACATCTGATTTTTTTTTTTTTTTTGTTCCTTATTCTTCAGGTGGAATTTATTTATTAAGCATTTTTTTCTCTTGAATTGTTTGAAGCAGTTTCAATTGATTCATTGAAGTTTGATACTTGTGTTCAATCATGTGGTTTTGGGGATAATTTTCTGCCAAATATTCACTATTTATTGATGGTTTTGACTGAAATCTCTCCTTTTTTTTCTAAACTGAAATCCTCACAAAAAACTGAAATCTTACTGCTTGTTCAATAACAACATTGACACCAAATGCAGAATTGAATTCTTCAAAACCTCAGCTCCATTTATAACCCAGCTTGAACTTTAACTATGTTACTTACTTATAGTCATCCTTGACTAAGTCCAATTTGAAATTGTTTAGACTTGGAATATTTTCAAAATCTGTATCAAAATGTTTTATTGCGAATCCTCTCAGGAGTTCACTATATACCCAGAAATAATTTTTTTTTTCTTTATGCCATACGAGATGTATGGCATAGAGGAAAAATTACGTAATTTTCTCCTCCAGCTTAGCTTTTATTACCTAAATCCTGTCTTCAAGTTTTCATTCTCTTTTTATGCTGACTGACAATCATGGTTCCAAAGTTAACTTTAGTTAATCTGGTAACTCTTTTAATCTGGCAAATCTTGAAGAACAAGAAAAAAAAAAATGATTTTTAGGGTTATAGTGAATAAAATAAATAAAATGATTGGAAACATTGTTTCAATTTTTTCTGCATGAAGATTTTAGCTTCAACAGCTATTGATTTTGTTTTTTTGTTTTTGTGTTATCATTCCATGATATATTGTAAATTTGTGTACAAATCAAACTTACATAAATTTATTCTTGATAAGAACGTTTTAACCCATTTGAATTGAGGATTACTTGAAGAAAATTTTTTTTCCTTTGTGCAGTATTGCGAAGTCATACAAAATTAATTATGTGGAAGCTGGCAACGTAAACACTTACTATTTTGTTACCAATATCTTTTGTGGGTGGGACTATGGCATAACATCAAAAGATGCTGCAATACTAAAGCATAAAAGTATATGCAATGAATTCAAAGTAAGTACAATTTATACATTCTTATTGTGCATTCTTATTTGTTCATCTGTTTCCTGGAGTTGAATTCCTTACAATTTTCCATTAACAAATGATTTTAGAATTCCCTCTGAAGCAGAACTGCATTATCTCCCTTCCCTTTTTGAAGGTTCTTTTGAATTACTGAGGTAAAAGGAAACCCCAATATTAGGCTTGCCAAAAAAAAAGAAACAAACTGAAAAGAAAAAGCAAACAGATTATAAAAATATTGTTCAAATAGAGCACAACTATATTTTACTTACTTTTATTACTACTATATGTATATTACAGAAAAGCCCTGTACTACACATTATATTAGCACACTGTAGTAGCATAGACAAAAAAAAAATTGTTCTGATTCTGGTTACTGCACACTGGTTGTATGGCATATAACAACATTGAGGTGAAATTCAATAATGCATAGAATTATTCATTCTGTGACTCCTTAGTATTAACCACTTGGTAACAATTAATATCATAGAGAATTGAATACCACCTTAAAATATATTGCAAAATTTATGAATTTTTTTTTTTGCTATCTTACATTGAGAGCTTTGCTATGTGTTTAGAGTGAACATATCCAGCAAATAAAGGAAGAACTTACCTTTTCTTGTTTCTGTGTCTTTTGAATTAAGTCAGTTTTTTGACCAGTGAACTGAAATTTATGGACAACATTGTATTCTCTTCAAAAATTGTTGCTGGAAATGACCTTTCTCAAAACTGGACAGTACTTTTCTGATGTTCTAAAGGTTGGAACATATAGGCTTATCTGATTGTTCAGTGATTACATATTCACTGACAAAAAAAATACATTATTGCTGCCAAAATGATTGGCTAATAACATGGATGGCCAATGTAGCTCAGAAATTCCCTTGCAACTTTACCTCATCCCATTTATTTTCCCAACCAGCTATTGCGAGCACCCAGACTTCAGAGGGAATTATCTTATTTTGACTTTTTTTAAAAACAATTAATCTCCCATTTCCACGCATGAATGTTCCCAACTTCTTAGATGTACCACTTACACTTGGTGCCCTCGGCAACTGGCTGTGTTGCTAGTATTCTTGGCCATAGGAATTTTTTATCCCTTCACACTTATTCCCTTGCCCCCATCACAGCTAGAGTGTATCTTGTGTGTGGTACCAGGCTTTACTGTACTACAGTTACTCCTTCTTTTATTCTATTCCTCCTTGAAAAAGTAAATGATTCCTCAGTAATGACAAAGATTTTGACAATAAGATTAACTTTTATATGAGTTTGGCATTTTTGTCAAGTGTCAATTTCCCACTTACATGTTTATTGCATGGTTAAAGCTGGTACTGCAACAGTAAATGTCTCATAGGAAAAATACACAAGTGAATGACAGACCAGGAAATAGATGAACGGAGAAACTGAAATGACTTGCTCTACACACCTGAGATGCATCTACTCACCTGAAAATAAGCAAAAAGAGGCAAACTACTACAGGAGAGTAGAACTGAAAAATAATTTACACACCTGAGAAATAAATAACACCATCGGAAAGTAGAAATCAAAGAAACTGTTGACAAATACACACGGAAAGAAAAAAAGAAGGAAACAGAAAGGAGAGAGAGAGAACCAAAAAGTCCTGATAGAGAAAACTCAACATGTCATGAGAAAACGTCAATGACTCAGAACAGGAAAGTAGAATTATTTTAATTTGAGTTTTTTGGGATTACTTATACTTCTTTCTGTTCATCAATTTATTAATTGAGGCAATTTTTTTGTTTATTCAAAACGAATTTGTGCTTACAATTCAAGTAGGAAATAACTGCTATTTTATTTTGCCTGTGTTAACTCCCTTCCTATATTATATTTCTGTTGAATATGAAATATAAATTACTTACATTTATTCATATAGCAATCAACTGTATATCTGTGCAAACATTCCGAGGCTATGAAGTATAAATAGTACATCTGAAAAGAATATAAAAAAGAAAATCTTCAGAAGACAAGATCAGAAAAATGGACATTGCATGTCTGTGAACTACTGTTGCATGATGAAGTCAATGGACAGAGTACCTTAGCTTCAGCTACTCACCCTAGACAGGTTGAAAGGAGGAAGAAAAAGTACAATCTTGGTTATGTGTGGAAAAAGGCAAGCCTGAAATGCAATAATAGCATTATGGGAGAACCTCATTAATCACTGCCAAGCAGGAAAAAGCTAGACTCTTTGTCTGTGGAAAATACCAAATAATTGAAAAATTTTACAACTTTGTAACTAATCAATGAAGAACGGAATCAAGTTTGACAACCATCAGTGGAATAAAAAGCCAGAAGTCAATCTAAGGAGGAAAAGCTGGACACGGCACTTTGAGAAGGAAAAAAACAAAATGCAGCACTTTCATGAACAGAAAAATTCAGTCTGAGGACATATGATAGAAACAATAATGAATTGAAACTGCTTGTCTTTCCATGTACCATGTTTTGCTGACATAATAAGGTGTAAATAGTGCTTCAATGGTGCGGCCTGTACAAGTAATACTTACATAGCCAGCCATTGAGACCAACTTGAAAACTGAAGACATCTATGTGAACAGCTTTTGTGACAGTTTCAGTTGACTGTTTTTGATAATAATGATGCTGATGTAGTAGTAGTAGTAGTAGTAACAACAACCACCACAAAGAATGTGTGTTCATGAAGGTAACAATTGAAATTCAATAAATGAATAATGTTTAATTTGACAACAGGAGCTAGCTAACACCAGCATAATTTTTAAATATAATATATATCCATATAAAAATGATTTTTGTAAACAATATAAACTCGGTACCATGAGATTTTGCATCAAAAATTTTTTGCTTAAAATATACATATTTTTTTCTTTTCTAATTTCACCACTGAAATGCACAATGCTTTGGTTACAACCTGCTGTCTGTAACTTGAATTTTAAAAAAAACAAAACGTCTGACTGATATGCATTGACTGTTATCTTTTAACAAATAACTTGTATTACTCAAACACTTGATGCTCTGCTTTATTTCAGAAGGTATTTTTTTTTTTTTTGATCTTCATATCAAGTCAAATAAGGCCCATCTCACAATCAAGATAATGGATTACATAAATAGTGAAAAGTTTGGCTTTGCTACCTAAAATTGGTGCATATATAGGAGAAGTCATAAAAATATTGATAATGTAACATCAATCTCTCAGAGCACAATTTTGTTTCATTTATTTTCTTTTTATTGATTAAATACTTTGTAAAATCTTGCCTTTTTAAAAAAAATTTATTTCTAGGAGCATTTGACAAAATTTAAAGATGATGTCAAGAAAAAATATCTTTACCAACAATGCCGACTATTTCTCTGGAGATTATTTACTCATCTCCTTGTATTAGCACTTATTAGTGGAAGTGGCTATTTTGTCTTCTATTTGTCTAACCAAAAATTGGTGAGTATGATTTTTTTTGGTATGAAGCTTTTTGTAAAACTTCTATCTATGTTTACTTAGAACTCCTCTGAAAATCTTTATCATGAAAGAAGCTATAGAAAATAATCTCTGAAAGCTGATTTCACATCACAATTAACTTTTAATTATCTGTGGTGACTTAGAACAGCACTCCTACTCGATATGGGTGTAAGACTAAGAAATTTGAATTAGAAACCACAAAATTAGTTATGAACAAATTCATTCATTACTAAAGTTCTCTCCCTTGTTTCAAGTTGTATAAAAATAAAGCAGGTTATATTCGTCCAGCACCTAATCTCTATGTATTGTACCTATTTATCCATTCCAAATGTGCACTTCCGGAAGCACATGCACATACAAGATATTTTGAACTTGACAAATTTACTCAACAATCGTTGTTGGATGTTATCTAGGGTTATTAGCTATTCGTCCAACAACATATTGAGTGAGGAAAAATGCCTTTCTAAACATAACTTACTGCTGTTATTAATAACAGCAACAACGATAACAGTTACAAGCATAACAGATACGTGATCAATTGGAAAAAGGGGGTGATAATGAATAAGTTACTTGTCTTTTCTTTTGTTGAGCACTAAAATGTTCATAAAAAGTGTGGACTCAAACTAAATTTAACTCAAACTCAATTTATCATAAACTCACATTTAAAATTGACCCCCCCACTAAAACCTCATTTTTGAAGAGAATTTAGAAAAAATAAAATCTTGTGTGGTGCAAAATTTCAAGTTTCTTCTCTAAACTGTTAGGGGTGGGCAAAGTCCAGATACATTGATACATATTTATGTCTGAACCCAAAATAGATACATATAAATGTCAAAGACATAAATAACCTGAACCCAACAATGGTACCTGAACCAGTTTTGTGGGTAGCAGTGATTAATCAATAACATCAATTTTCCTTTTATTTGTGGTTCATTTTAAAAGAAAGAAAATCTATGTATATTTTTCTGGAAATGTAATGGGCAGAAGAAAGAAAATTGGGATCTGATGCTGGACGAATATCCACTACGTAAAAATTAATCAAGTAAACATTGGAGTTGAAAGTTTTTTCCTAACCATATTTTAAAAAAAAACTTTGATTCAAAATGTTGAATTATCACATACAAGTCTTAATTCTTGTTGAATGTAAAAAAAAAAAATACACATTCTGTACCGGAGTGTAAAGAATTTTTTAGTGGGAACCAGCACAACTTCGACTGTCTGTGTCTATCAATCGTGTAATATATTGATAGAAATGATTTCTTTAAAAGTTTATTAATATCAATATCTTTACATCTTCACAATCCTATCATAAAATTGAAATTTTTTCATGATTTTATTTGCTTCAACTTCAAGTCTATTCTATATTCTAAACAGATAGTAGTTTGTGAACCTGTCAAAATTGATATGGCTCAAGAGTAGAATAAATAATACTATGTACGATTATGTAAATGTTTTGAATGAGTCAAATAAATCTTATTGCATTTTTTTTTCATTAGTTACTGTTTTTATTTTTCGACGTGATTGAAGAAATTAATATTTTGTTTTGATTTCAGTGGTTCGCAATCTTTTTTTTAATGAAGCTGAAAAGATTGACTGAAATATATAAAAATTATGTCTGCTTGCACATTATAGTAATTTTATGTTCAGGCACAGAAGTACAATTTATTTATGGACTTTTTTTTTCAATAAAATATCATTGGTATGGTAATTTTTGTATATAATATGGGTTTCCATGAGTATTTGAACAAATATCTCCTGAAATGATAACGAAACTTGAAAAAAATATCATAATAGAAATGTTAATGTATTTGTGATTTCTGTAAGTAAACCTTGTAATATCCAAGTATCTAATAATATTTTTGATTTTTCATCAACAGACAAAGTTACCTCTCCTTGTGGACCTCACAGTCCCAGTCTGTATATCTGCTGCCAATGCTTTGCTACCATTTATCTTCTCTGGAATCGCCTATCTGGAGAATTATGAGCATCCACAGACAAATCTCTACATTACGATGATCAGGTAAATGTTCTATTGATTATTATGTTTTCCTAATAGCAATTTATCTTTTTCATCAAATTAGGAAAACATTTATAAATGAAGGCATTTTTAGCCAGTAGAAGAAAATCTGGAAAGAAACATGAAGGATATTGGTTTCTATTTTCATTAGTCTTATATTTTATTTTCTAGCTATCACCTTCATCAGACTGCAAATGAATTGATGAATTATCCTCGGAGAAAAATGGGATCTCTTATTCTATTTAAGAGAATTTTCAGCAAAAAACAGATACTTATGACTGGCCTCGCAAATTTCTGAAATGAAGGGGAATAAGTTTTTTTAGGCTTGTATTCGTTCCCAAATTCTTACAGCTGGAAGGATATTATAAAATATTTAGCTTATTTATCATTTTTTACAGAATATTTTCTTCAGTTAACTGATAAATTTGTTTTTCTTGATTTCAGGAATATGTTGCTAAAAGCCACTAATATTTCTATGCTTTGTTACTACTGGGCTATGAATGTTATTTCTGAATCAGAAAAGAAGCCAAAAGTAAGTTTTCATTTTTGTATGTTTTGTAATTTTAAAAGAATTGATCAATACTTGAAAGAAAATGACTGTACTTCTTTAACAATGTATTTCCAGTTGACAATTGACAGTTACAAAAATGACTGCAGGCAAATGAAACCCATTTTTGTTGTTATTGGTTTAATCCGTGACTTCTTGTTTTCTTTAGAATGAAAATGAATTTCCTCTCTGATTCAGTTGTTCATTATTATCATTATTATTGTTTTTCAGTGTTGGGAAACATTTATCAGCCAAGAGATATATCGTTTGGTTTTAGTAGATTTCTTCTTCAGTTTGCTATTCACTTTATGGTTTGAAATACTTTGGGCGTAAGTAGTAGCTTTTCATTTGAACTTTCTTGATATTTCACTAATTACTCAGTTTCTTAATTATTTGATATTGAAATTTGTTAATCATTACAAATGGAATTTTTCAATTGGCTTCAAAAATTCTTGTTGAATTACAGATTGTTCCATCATTTTAAAATGATTGCAAAAAGTCCTGAATTCAATATAGCTGCCAACACTTTAGATTTGATCTACTCACAAACTCTCTGTTGGTAAGTTTTTAGTTCCATGTCTGTTTTTTCTCTTCATTCTGATTGAAAATCTGCTTGTAATAAACAATTGTTCATCAATTTCATTAACAGTATAACTTTTATTTCACTGGAAATGATAAATATTCAATTATTTTTCTGGCTAAAAATCAGAATATTAATCTTAATTGGTGGTCTTTTCTAATACACAAATAGACCCATTATAATGCGAAAATTAGGTCCATAATTCTCTACCGTGTTATAAGTGAGTCTGTGTTGGAACTTTAAATATTCCATATTTACTAACCTTGATCCAAATTCCCCTTCAAAACTTACCTATGCAGAAATGAAAAGAAAACCTTGGGGGCGGGAGTAGGGTGACGCTAGTTTGACAGGAAGATGAAAATAAAAAAAACATTGAATCTTTTAGAAGTCGAGTCAGCTGACTCACCAGAAAGTCAAATTTTGACAAAATTTGTTTCTTAAGTGACAAGTGTCTTGAGTCGACAATACATAATTAATCTATGTAGTAACAGATAAAAGGGAAAAGGTTCAAAACATTTCTTTTTTTATGGTTGGCCTAATCTGATCCTGTGTTTGGCATGATTTTGACTTTTAAAAAAATTTTTAGTGCTGTTGGGCATTCAAACTAGTGAGAAAAATGTTTTTGAGTTGGCAACACTTACCTGATTGGCTGCTCTAGTTTGAATACATCCATGCTGGTGACAGCCGAATTTAACATTGCGTAACATTTCTTAGGGGTGTTTCTATTTTTGTATTCAGTTAATAATTTGTGAGCCAAATTCAATACTTGAAAAATTATGGTTATAAGCAATGCCACATTATATTAGGTCAACAGTGTGTATACTACAAATTTGCGGGCTATCAGTTATCTAAAAAACTTTGAAGTGAATCTTATTAATTGTACATGCTTTATTTTTATGCATTTGAATTACAACACACATTGTGTTATATTGTGTGAGTTTCCAGCTAAGCAGAGGGCCTACCGATATTTAATCAGGAAGTAAGAAATTTGAATTTATATCTTTTAGTATCAATGTATTTATTGCAAAAAAATGAAGAAATAAAATCACAAAGTGAGTTTCACATTGGTGAGAAGAAAATGTAATTTTTTTTCTTCAGGTTTCCATACTTTTTTAATATATATACACAGCCACATTGTTGCTAGCTTATAGCTGAGTCAATAAAAAAGCTGTTGCCGTTCCTTTTCATGATTCAAGATTCATGGTTTAAAACCTGTCCCAATGCAATATCTAAAGCATAGAACCATTTCCCTGAGGTAAATTCTATTTTTAAGAAGAAAAATTGCTTCTGCCACTTGGGGCTGATTTCCTTCACTCTAAGATATGCATTATCATTCAACTGCTGATCATTCATGTGCAATGGCCAAACAGTAGTGGTAGTAGCCTTTATTCAACTATCCAACACATTCTTGTATAGATTACAAGCAATTGTTTTTCTCTTCATAAATGTAAATGTAATCTTTTGAATATGCAGAAAATGGACTGCATACCTCTAAAACATTTTAGTTATCAGATGAGAGCATATTTGGTTATCTAAGGAGGTGATTTAATACATTAATGGATTTGATAGGAAAAGAGTCCAGCTTTAACCAACTTAATCAAAATCATTTTTCTGTGAAAAGTAGAAATATAGTCTTATCAAAAGTTGTCAAAAAAGAACAGGTCTGGTTAGTCATGTAATAGAAACCATCAGTGACTAACCTGGCAGCATATTGTTGGGGGTGATCAATCAAAATTTGGAAAAAAGAGTGATCAATAAGTTGAAAGAGGCAATGATCACTAAAAAACATTGGAATTTTCAAGAAATAAATGTGAATGCTGCTGCCCACTGACCAATGGACCAATTTAGCTCAAACTTACATTGCAAATTGAGCCCCCTCTAAAAACTATTTGGGGTGGGGGGGAAAGAAAAATAGAAAACCATTCATCCTTGACATGATGGGAGTAAATGTTTAAATTTTCAGCCCTCCAAGCCCATTGGTGTGGCTTGTACGCATGATACATACGTAGTCAGGCACAGACTTGAAAACTGGAGAAATGCTGACAGTTTTGGTGGTTGGTTTCAATTAGAATATTGGTTGTATTCTACGATAGATTTACTTCATTTCTGATCTGTTTTCAGGCTTGGCTTATTTTACTCGCCTCTAATGCCTCTGTTGATGGCTGTGAAACTTTTCATCATATTTTATGTCAAGTGGGTAAGTATTTTTGATTCCTTTAGTTGTGAAAATTACTGGCTGATTCTTGCAAATATTTGTCTTTATGGTTGCTTTATGTAACACGCTCAACACTTGTTGATTTGACAGCTTGTTTTCTTGCTAATTCTACATGAGACCATTTAAACCACTTTATTGACTCTTATGAGTCAGTCTAATTGAATGTTTTTGTTAGCTGTCATGTCTATATATGAGAAGATTGCAACCTTCTAAATAAATGAAAATTATTTTGTTGATAAAAGTGGTGTTGATGTCTGTTAATTTTCATCCAATTTGCTTTTTTGTTCAGAAAAACAGTATTTTAAAAATCATGAATTAATGTAGTTTGATTTAACAGAATATTCTGGAAAGAATCAATGTTACAAAATTGTATTTGATTTGAGAAGTGAGTAAGATATTGGGCTGTTTGAGTTAGCTAACCATTTTCACTCATTTATATATTTATAAATGTCTATTTTGATGGTTTTTTTCAAGTTTGGCAGCAGAAAATTTGACTTTATTTTCAATTTTTAATTCTTAAAAATTTCTTTGCAGCTGAGTGTACTTAAAGCCTGTCAATCAACCAAGAAAACTTGGCACGCAGCTCGAACTCACACCATTTTTCTTGGATTTTTGTTACTCTTCTTTGTCCTTACTGCTGCAACAGTTGCTCTCAGCATTTTATAGTATGTTTACAATTCCTTATTTAGTACACTCCATTTCAAAATGATGCAGTCAGTTTAAAAAGAAGTCTTGAAAATAATGTTAGTTTTTGTGTTATTAATGTCTTTCTGTTAATTCAGTGGAGAATTGTTTGTATGAACCACTTGGAACATATCTAATAATTTTGTCATTTAGTATTCCATTTTGTGAAGATAGCTTCAATGATTTTCAAGAATTAATGGTGAACATATTGGATTGAAATTTTCAATAATTTTGTTTACTTTCTTTTTCTTTTCAATATAAGATTTTTATGTATCAAATATGTTCACCAAATTTATGAATGAAAGTGTTCAAAATGTATATCTCCACTGTGTTGATTAACCAATCTTGCATTAAGAGTTTCCAAGTTACAGTACTAGCTACTGTAACTTTGAAACTCTTGCATTAAGAGTTTCAAAGTTACAGTACTAGCTACTGTAACTTTGAAACTCTTAATGCAAGATTGGTTAATCAACACAGTGGAGATATACATTTTGAACACTAAGATTTTGAATTCAGAGTTTACTCAGTATATTTTGTGTTGAACTGCCAAGAACAGCTATACAGCATTATTAAGATGACAGAAGAAGTAGAGCAGCTACTTGACTTTCTGTTCAGATAGTTCTTAATGAGTTATCTTTTGTTTGTGTTGACAAAAGAATAGGAAGTCATACACTTCAGTTAATGATAACCTGTCATTTGAATATTTTTTAAAAAAAGTATTTTGTACAGCTTTTTAGTTTAATTCAGTGAAAATTAATCCAAGTATAAACAGACTGAAATTCGAACATTCATAAATATATTTCTCTTTTTTCCCCCCTTCATTCAAAACTGATCTATTGGGCTGATGCCTAAATAATTATTTAAATCCAACCTCAAGCTCAAAGCTTAGAATAAAACCTATTGATTGGAATAAGAACTTTCAGAATCTACACATTTTTGCCAACTAGATACATGTCCGTTTATTCTGGAACCAATGGATTCTTTGGAAGTGATTTGGGTTATTGCTTAGTTATTGAAGACTTTGTTTGTAGGAATGTACCGAAATGCTTGAAAAAGTGATGGTTGGAGAGAGTAAGTTCGATGAGGTAGTTTTGTAGTCTTATTCCTTCAGGATCAATCATGAGACATTAAGGATTGGTTCTCTTCAATTGATCAATATTGGATGTGAAATTTGTGGCTCTTGATGCATTTTGCTGACTTCCTGGCAATACTTCTTTGCCATGTGATGGTTTTGCTAGGATTCAAGAAGTTATGGATGATTCCACTTGCCAACCACCATAATCTTCTTCTGATGTAGGTTTGGTTTGAGGAAATGTAATGATGCATCGTCTGTTTAGCCACTACATGGAATGTCAGTCAGTTGTTGTATAGAATCCATTTTTCACCTGGTCACAACACTATCATGAAATGGATCATTATTGTTGCGTGAAAAAAAATGGAGAGCAGACTTTGTAACAGCAATTTCTTAAATTTTCAGTTCAGCAGCCCTCATTCATCAAGCTCTTTTGCTTTTCCTGTTTGGTGCATAGGTTCAAGAACTGTTGAATGGTCAATGTTTAGTTCCTTTGTGTTCTCTTCAGTTGTTTCATGCGGGTTTGCTTTTGGATGTTGTCACAGAAAGACATCTTTGACTCAAAGTTTTTGAAACCAATGTTGAGCTAGATGTTCATTGGCAATCTCCTAGCCAAATATTTTTGTCAGCAGTTTCTGCTGCTTCACATCCTATTTTGAACTCAACAAAAATGCTCAGTTTCTTTTTTTTCCAACTTTGATTTGACAGCCTCAAATGAACCAGAATAAATAGTAAAAAGAAATTGTTCTGCTTGTATGAATAGAGCAATATCCACGCTTAAGAATGGTATATTCCATGAACCTAGTTGAATAATAGTTTTTTTCTAAAATAAGCATCCAAGTTCAAATGACAGAAACATCAATTATTTTTGCACCAACCTTATAAAATTGTCCTCCAAATGTTATGATGACAATGAAATGTAATTAAGTCATTTTGCTTATGCATAGCTTTGAGCCAATTTGATTGAGTTTCCAAACCTCATAATTACTAGAATATGAACTTTATCATGCAAATCTTTCATTTAAATATTTTGCTTGATGAAATTAAAAAAAAACACAAAAAAGATAAATGATAGCAATTGAGAAAAAAAAATTCTAAATATTCATGAAATTTATTTCTAATTTCTTGCTTTGTTACTCATTTCAGTAGTCGACCGAGTACTGAATGTGGACCTTTCAGAAACTATGAATCTGCTTATGATGTTGTGTTGAATATGGTGACAGTATCCAAGGGAACTGTAGGTTTCATACGAAAGGCTTTGCAGTTCATCTCAAAACCTGGATTCATAACAATTATTCTTGTTGCTGTCTGGTAAATATTTTACAAAGATATTTTCACTACTAGAATGAGGACTTCCACTTGTGCATAACATTTTACTTCATTTTGTATTAATTAAAAAAAAATTATATCTTTTAATATCATGATAATTGGACACTTCTGAGTGTTATGAAAAGATATTTAATTCAAGATTATTCTAGAATAATCAACTTTTATTATAGTTGATTTTTTTGTAATTATTTAGAATGGAAAAAAAAAAAAAAAAAGAAAATAAGTAAAACTGGAGATTTTAAAAAAATTTTTTAATTTTTTTTATTACAGTATATGTGCCTATTATTCCCGTATTGTACTGGTTGGTCACAGAGAAATGGTAAAACTACTCAAGTATCAATTAGCAATGGTAAGATACTTTTTTTTTTTTGTTTTTTTGCTGCTGAACTAGAATTTAAAAGATTGATGTGACCCAATTAAGCCTAACTGACCAAGACATTAAATTGTGTAGCAATTTGGAAATTTGAATCTAGATATTGTTGTATTAGGGTGTAATAATCATAATGTATGGTTTGGTTGGACTATTTTCTTCAGTTATGTGTTAGTTTACATGAGATGGGCAATCTGATTCCAAAAAAAGCCAATGACAACTGGCTGGTATAATGAAACCAAATCCCAACAGCACATTGTCCTAGAAAGTGAAGATTATGCCATCAGTAGAATATCCAGTGTTCCAAAATGGGATCTCTCTACACTCCTACATCTTCAACTGAAGACCATCTACCAAAAAAAAGAAAAGAATGACCACAAATTGTGTATATATCATTCCATGTAGCTGTGGTAGACACTATTGAAGTAAAATATGCTAGCTTGTGAAAATAAGAATTAAAGAACACTGGAAAACTGTAATGTGTGGCAACATGTACAAATCTGGCTTGGCGGACCATACTTCGATGGATCGAGGTGGGCATATTCCAGTCAAATGACAAATTTCTCTGATTAAATTGAACTTAGCTATGATAAATGGTTTTGTTCTTCTGACAAAAATAACCAATTTCATATTAAGTCCACATAATGACAAATAAATTTCTGTTGTGGAAGAACACCTTGAATAAGGAAAATAGCTCAAATCCTACAAGCAAACAAATTCTAATCTTGTCATGTCATCGAAATTTGATCAAAATGTTGATTGAAAGAAAGTATTATCTGAGAATGAGTCGAGAAGGTCAGAAGATGAGGAAGAAAAATGAATTTTTAATTGAAATTTAAACAGTGTTATTACCTTCTGGTAATTATGATGAAAGAATATTTCTGAATTTTTCTTCAAGTAAATTATTTTATCAATGCTCCGGAATTTTTGTATGAGAATTATTCCCCAGTGGTAAAATAATCATGAAAATGCTGACTAAAAAGTTCCTGTTTTTTTTTTTTTTTTAAATTTCATTGTAGGAAGGACAAGACAAGCAATTTTTATTGAAATTGCTGAATCAGGTGAAATCTGGAAAAATCTTTAACAATGTGTCAGGGAAAATACGTTGAATGGAAGTCAAGGTAATGAATTTATTTAGAAAATTTATCAGATATTTTATACAATAATTTTAGACTCAGTAGTTGATTCTCTTCATCAGATGCAGCATCTAAATACAATCTTAACAGGCTTTCCAGCAAATTGTTTTTAATCAAATACTTTCATATTCAATTTAAAATATTCTTGGCTTTACATAACTTCTATCATATACTCTGAAAAATATTTAAAAGCATTTCAAACCAAATTTCAAATTCTAGTAGTTTTAGTGAGTTTCACACCATGTATGGATTTTATCAACGTTGAATCAAAACAAGAATTGTTCTGTTAATTTTTGTGCGTATCAAACTTGTTGGAAGCAGTAATTGGATAGTGAGTGCTGTACGGAGTGAAACAAGTAATGGTTTAAAGGTGGTAGGTAAGGAGAATATGCTGTATGTGGGAGAACTTCTCACCCCAGCTCTATTTGCTATGCCATGTATTCAACATGAGGACAAGCAGCAAAATTACTGGTTGACTTTCTTGCCCAGAAAATGTCTTTTCTGTTCCAGTATGTCATTCGAATGAGCCAGTTGCTAACTGTTGCATTGTATAGTAATTATATAGGCTCAGATTGGGTGATTAATGATGCATGTCTTTTTTGTTTTGGATTCTTCTAATAAGTTCATATTTGATTACCAGTGACCTTTTTTATGTCAGACAAGAGGAAGTCCCTTTTTGTAAATTCATTTGGAACTCCTTTTTCTATGACTTGTAAGTGATGTATTTCAGTCAACTAATTGCACATCAAGAGCTGAGTGAACTTCAGACATTAGTATCCCCCAAACATAGTACAATAGGAGGTGATGGGAGCTTGGGGATTGTGCATGTGATTATTTTGTCTAGGTTGATAAGTGGTAACAGTTTTGTCATTACTCTATGGGCATGAGAGTGGTTTGACCAAGTGCTACTCAATTTCTTCAGTTTCTTCTCAATCAATCTCAACCATCCATCATAATTCCCACTAAGCTTTGGTCAAACTTATTGATGCCAATTGGATTTTGTCAGATTGCCGATTCTTCAAGTCCACTGATGTATTCATCAACTGTTGACATGAGTCATCTCACCACCTCAAAAAACTTCTGGGATCTTGTATTGTAGGGATAGAAACAGCTCTATTTTCTATGATCATATGTTGTAACCAATGTTATACATGAGTTCCTCTTCAACTGAATGAAATTTAAAATAGCACCCCTTTTATATCATCATGAGATACTTTGGAAAATCATCAAGAAAAATTTACATATTTTTATATTTGCCCCCCCCCCTTAATGTGAAACAATGACATTGATATCTTTTTGTTAAAAATACCTTTACTAAGCATTTATCGATTCAACGCCTTTAGTTGATTTGAAGGGGGAATTTTTTTTTTCCACAAGTGAATGAGAGGAAGATAATTGGAGCTTCCAAAACAAAACTTGGCAAATGGATTATTTTTCCATCCACAATGATAGATATGTTCATTTTTTTTTTAATAAGAACCCAATTTGAGGAGGGGTTCTTTCAATTTATTATCTGCAATAAATTTTCCACCTAAATCCTCATAGTAATGATAGTTGTTCTGTATAAAAATGAGCATGATCCAGCAAAAAAGTGCATATTGTACTGAAAATCTTTTTAGCCACAACAGAGAATAAAATGAATTCGGGTGATTTCCACCTCTTTCATTATCTTTTAGTAATGGAGGGGGGGGGGATTTCAATTCACCATACAAATACAATGAATCCTTTTTTTTTTTTCTTTCCATATGATACAGAAGGGGTGGGCAATGTGCTAAGGTAGAAAGGTTTAAATTTTAGTGCAGATCTAGGAATTTCCCAGCTATATGTACACAACACAAATAGCTACATTGAGAACTTTTGGTGCTAATGTACACAAGAAATTCTTAATGAATTTTAGTGAAATGTTGCTGGGAAATGGGCTAAGGAACTGGTGTCTGAATTTTGGGGTGGATCCAGAAGTTTGTTATAAATCTTGAAGGAAATACCCTTTAACTTGAAATAAAATGGTGTACGAGTATCAGGAACAGTTTTATTTTATTTGGTCAATTGTTAGCACAGTGTAGATATTGTTCTAGTTATATCAGTAGAACAGCTTTTGGAGTTGTCAAATAGTTCAAAATTCAAATTGGTTCATTTATCATTATCTTTTTCAGGTTGACTGAATTGAAAACAGCAATCAAAGCAAATGTACTGATTAGGGAAATAACACCTTCACTCTAACTTCTCCCAACATATATGAAGGGTTTGGCCATACTTGACAAAATAAAGGTTACATTTTTATAAGTCAACTTGTTTCATTTTGTATAAGTGTTACTTTCTTGTTCTCGTTCAAAACATAAATAAGGTTCATCAGTCTTTTAAATAAAGGAAAGATATTTTGAATCAATTTGACAACACTGAATGACCATTCAGGCTGTAACTTCTTGTAAGATGTAAGTTTAATGACATTAAATCAAAGTATTCCAAGTTTTTTAAAGACAACCATTGCTCTATTTTTCAAGTTCAAGTTGGTACACTTCAATTTAACACCAGGACCATTTACATTTCAGCTACTTAGATGAAAAAATTAAAATTTTTTAAAAAATAAATCTGACTCTAGGTATTATAGATATATATATCCGCTTGAGGAAATTGGAAATTCATCAGTCTTTTATTTTCTGAACCTGTCCACTTCTTCTTGCCATCTTCCACATTTGATCTCTGGGAATCCATATTGTGAGACACGTACAGCCCTTTGCCATTGAGTTTCCTAATGGTTTTTATGTCTCAGACTTGTTTTTTCCCTATATACTGTACTGTCTTGTGGTCTCTTCATGTGATGTTGAGCACAATTCTCTGTTTGTGGGTCAGTCACTTGGTGAGTTGCCTATAGAACTGAAACATGGAACCTATCGAGAGGAGGCATTGATTTTTATACTCAATTACTTGAAATCAATGCACATATGGTAAATGGTTTAGGTTACCTATTTAATGAAGACAGTTAAAACATATTGGATTTGGTTTAAACACTTTAATGGACAGTACTGCTCAAAAATTAATGAGTACACTAACTAGTCAGTTAATTTCCTTCTAAAACAAAGGATTATAATTATTTCTAGTGGAATTTATCTATTGGTCTCCATGGTTGTATTAAGCAGAACTTTTTCACCATTTGTGTGTACATGAAGTGTTTCCATCTTCCATCCTATTTAAATGAATGACAAAACATCACAATCCACATGAATTGTTAGCTTATTAAGCTATGATCATTTTTATTTTGTTAATTGTTCACAAATTTCAGGTGCTTGGTACTTTTTGATTACTCACCAGAAAGAAAAAATTGTTTAAGCTTGAACCATTGACATTGATTTAGGCAATTTTACCAGATTTAATGTGAGTGACAGAGTGCTAAGCACTCCAAAGAATTGATTTTTATGGGTTGTGGACACAAAAAATCCAAATTGTGAAATAGAAGAAAAATTGCTCATCATTTGGTAGCTTGAGAAGTTATGAATTCATTGGACTGAAAAACACTTTGTATAATTTTGTTGGCATATTTAAAACTCAACAGAATAGTCACACATCTATTTAAAGTGATTGTAAAATTATGGTTTGAAAATTGAAAAGAAAAAAAAACTATAAAAAGGAGGACAATGCACACTTCATACTTATTTATCTAAACATTAATCCAAAAATTATCCATTCCATATCCAATAAAAAAAACCAAAATGAACAGTTTTTACAAGTAAGGAATAATTAAGAGGAATTTGTTTCATACTGAATGAGTTCACATAAAAACTGAAGTGGAAAATTATGTTTAAAACTAATTTTTTTTTTTCCAAGCAAAAAGAATGGAAATTAGTAATATTTGTAGGAATGTTCAGGAAAATTATCTTTGTATCAGTCATGTGTTAGCATAAAAAATTTATTGAAAAGTTCTGACAAAGAGCAAAGGAAGAGTAGAAAATTATAAGTAACATGGCATGTGATTAAAAATCTACATGTTTATTTATGTAGGACCCCAAGTGACACTATGTTCTATTTGTCATCATCACTATCAGATCTATTGTATATTCCTGAACTTTGTGAGTGAGAGAGGGGCATCATTTGATGGATTCTATCTGGAGATGGTGACCTGTAAATAAATAGAAAAGTTTGCATTATTAATATTCATAATTCTGGTCAATAGAAAAAAAAAAATGATTTACTTCACCGAGTAGATGAATGATAACAGTAATGAAATGAACTCAATTTGATTGGCAATATGCAAAAAATGAAAAAACAAGCTCTGATGTTAATAGAAGCACATTTTCGTGAGAACTATGATGCATACATTCCTCTGGTCAACTGTTATATGTACATAAAGATTTACATAAATGAAAAACTCCCTCAAATGTAATAGCTTAGAATTATGATTAATCCATCTGAAAATAAAGGGAATAAGTCTCTTGGAACTCAAGCTCATCTTCAGATGAGTAAAAACACAAGGTGAAAATAATGGCCAACTGCACATAGGGACATGAAAAAGGGCAATTTTGAGGAAAATCAAGTACATTTCAATTCTGATGCTCCTCTAACAATAAATAAATGAAGTTACTGTATACACGCAAATAACATGAGGTGGGGAAAGGGCTTCATACTGCTGGAGTGAGGAGCTCTTCAAGGAGGAATCCAAGATTTTTCAGACCTAATTCTCTTTAACTGAGTTGAACCTGGAAATAAATGCAGGTAAACCGATTTTTTCCAACATTATAAGGCACTAGGCTTCCTCTTCGCACTTTTCCAATATGGTGTCCTAAATAGCTGCCAAATCCTTAAAAATGATCATTACTGTTTTTGGAACAGAATTTTTTAGTATCAAGCGTATAAGGAAGGTCTAATACAGTCTGACCATTGGAAAAGTCCAAGATGATCGACAACCAAATCCTTGTTTTTTATCCTATGCTACAAAAAATGATCGAAAATCTGTGTCTAAGGAGTGTTCAATAATGGATCTAGGAACATTTTCCAGATGGTGTCCAAGAAGGCTAGCAGCCCAAACATTACATCCTATACAAAGTCTTTCAGCATTTTTTACTGCATCAGGTGTGCTTCATAACATACAACCAATCTGACCACCGGAACATACAAATTTCAAGATGGTATCTAAAATGGCTGCAGAGTCCTTGAAATGATCATTATTCACCCTTAACAATAATATTGATACGTAACCCCATATTGTGCTGATATTGGAATCCAATTAGGTTTTAGTGAAGTGTTTTCAATTGCATAGTATATATACTATTAAAAATAGATTTTTTCTGCACCAGATCAAAAATATTCATCTGCCCACTTTCCTTCCTGTAGTCCTGGATCTAGCAAAGGGTTCTTCAGGAAAGAAAGAGTATAGAGAATTTTTTTTCCAGAAATGTTTTGGTGTCTTAGTAAGTATTTCCAACAGACTTGCATCCTGAACACAAGTACTGAAATGAAAACCTAGCAACAGTAAAAATTTGCTCCACAATCCTATCTGTCCTTGTAGATGGACAAATGAGAAACCCTGCTGAAGTCCATGATTGATTATCATAGCACAGTTCCAGATGATGCTGCCTTCATTGTTGATGGGGGATATTTACTTCACGCTGTGCTTTGGCCCAAACCAGCAACTTATTAGGATTCCACTAAGTCAGCAAAGCAAGACTAGAGAGCTAATAGGATGTCAGCTGATATCGTAGTTACACCTACTTTGTACTTAGTTGTGTAGGGGTTTTGCATTCCTTTGAACAACTACAACAAATCATGGTTCATTCAGACATTAAGTAGCTTCTGCAAGTACAAAATATCTTCTTTCTGTATGTCATAACTGGTTGTGATACATCAGTACACTCCATGTGAAAGCTCAGAAAAAGCATGAAAATTTTTCTTGAATGTACTTGTACTTAAATTCAGCACTCATGACAATCACTGCGGGAGGAACAGTTTCTGCTTAAACTGTATGAAACTGAAAAGTTTGTCACTCTCGACAAATACATACTCAGCAGCTAAAACATCAGCTAATGATACTTTCAAATTAACAACTTCAGCAGCTAAGCAGCACCCCACCAGAAAGTATCCACAGGTTCTGCAGGGGTTGGGTCGATACTTTCCTCCCGCTGGGTAATGTTGGAAATCAGAACAAAACAACCAGATTGCCACTGACAAACCAGCTTTGTTTTGTATTTTGTTAAGTAGTCTTGCCAATTAAATTCAGATTGAAGTAGAATATACTCTATAGATCTTTTCTAATACTAAACAGAAAAAAGTTTTGACCACTGTAGCAATATTGAGTTATATCCTCAGTCCAGCTGTAATTCAAATAAATGTCTGCCAAAAAGCAGCTAAAAACTTGTTTTTTGTCAAAAAGAAGCTATTTTCAATTTTAGCCATAAAAAAATAAGCAAAGGGAGGAAATGTAGGGACTTTTAAGGTGTTATTCCTCACTATATCAGGGAACTATTTTGGAAGAAGAAGAAGAAAAAAATCAGCTCATCTTAAATGCTAACACTCTTGGAGTAGGAGGGTGACCTGGATGATATTCTTGGTTCTGTCAGTAACCATGGACTCTTCCACATAAAATTAACAAGTCTGCTAAAAAAACATCTACCCACCATTTTAACCAATGGAATCATCTACTGAAATGAATGTTTGAATTTCTTTTCTTAAAATAAAATAATCCAAGAGAATTGAATTACAGGTAGTCTTCACCTTTTCTAACTTCACTATGTTTTGGCTCTTCTGTAGTAAAGTGACATATTGTTCAGCATTTGTTTTGCAGCAGGCATTATGGAGTGAGTGCACAGCCACTTCTTTCTCTTCTACACCTGTCTCCCGTACTTTCCACCACCATGAGCACTGATGAATCAGCCTAACATACCATCCTATGCATTTTGAGGGTCTGGAGATGCTCCCAAGATTTTCCCCATATAAATTATTTGTAATTGCTTCTTTGCTTTATGACATTTCTGCATATGAAAGGCTTTTAAAAGAATGCTCTACTTCAGGGAAAAGGGGAGACCTGTATATCAGTAAATATTTTCATGAGGGTTGACTAGCATTTTTAATAATAGTTTAAAGTACAATGCATGAGAAAACCATGGATATTGCATCAAAGTAAAGAAAAAGAAGTCAATTTTTGTCATGCAGTATCAAAAAGCTGGAGGAAAAAATAGTAATAGTTTTAATAAAATATTTAATTTGACTATGCCTGAATTGCATATCCATATTGAGAGTTACTAATAAGTTTGCCTGAATGGTTAAAAAAAATCAGAAAGCATTCTGCTCAATTCATTTGCTTTCATTATGTAATATTTAATGAGTCCTTGAAAATTAAAAATAACAGAACACCAAAAATAGGTGAGAGATTTTACTTCTGTCCAAATCCAGACAGATTACATCATTGTCGGACAGAAAAACTGAGACGGGGAACATTTTTTCTGTTTTCACTAATATAACTTGTTATTGCTGTTTTCCCAGTTAGATCAACACTTTAGACTCGCATAATTTTTCAACAACTCCAAGTATACTGAATGAGCTGAAAGATTAAGTCTATATCTTTATCAAATTTTCACTGCCTTTATTCATAAGTAAGCCTCTTTATGCAAAACCCCTTGCATCTATTATTAAGTCACCAAAATCATGTAACAGATTACACTGAAGATACAATATCAAGATCTAATCCCCTTCTTTGAGTTCATCAGGAATCCATGTTGAAGATTTGACTGATGTATACAACCAAACAGTGATATTCAATTGTAGCACAATTACAATCTAAAAGAAAAATAATAAGTTTCATAGAACTTGTACACATTTACCTGTTTAGCTTCATATGTGACTTGCTAATGGGACGATCACTAATTTCACCAGTCTCCAGATCCGAACCATCATAACTGGAGGAGCGAGAATGGCTGTTCTTTATATTCAACTTTTCCTTTCTTGGCGGCAGAGACTGTTCACTTATGTCAGATTGGTCATCTCTGTCATCATCAACAACATCGTTTCTAGAACGGGATGAATACTTGCGATTATCATCAGGAGTTATTGACCTACTACGAGGAGAGTAGTGCCTTCCACTTCCTTCAATGCCTTCCATATCACGCAATAATCTCTGTCGTAGGATTGGTGGGCTCATTGAGTGGCTTTCAGATCGATCATGGTATCGCTCTCTTTTGGGTATGTCTAAAGAACTGTGACCACCCCTTGATCTGGGGATCTTCTCTGGACTTCGTGAACGGCTGTATGATCTAGAAAATGAAGGTGAAACAAGTTGTTGAATTTAATAAAAGAAGTTTATCTAAAATACCAAAATATACTCCAACTATATACATTTCAGTTAATTGCAGAAAAAAGTTTTAATATTTGATGTGAGAGAGAGAGCGAGAGAGAAAAAGAAAAAAAAAAAAGAAGAGGAACAAATGTAGTTTTGAATGAAAACTACATTATGGCACAGTTTGTGTGCTCCCAAACTTTGAAATAATTCAATGGTTTAGTAGAACTCGAGTGATAATATGATGCCCTGCAGTACTTTTTCAATCCTTCAGTTGAAGTCATGTTTTTAAGCAATTTCATAATTTAAACATCCAAGAACTTTTTTTCATCTTTCATAGTGGAACTGCTCTAGGTGCCTTTTGCAGTGAAGTTCCAGGGAACTGAATACTTTTCATGAAGAGAATTTTGTGAAGACTGCAATAAATGGTAATTCCAAGGTGCAATATCTGGTGATTATGGTGGATGAGCCCAACCGATCAGAGACAACTTTCACCTGGTCATCAAAGAAACGTGCAGATTTCTGTTATCCAGAGAGAATATCATGCCTTTATCTCAACTAATTCTGGACATTTTTCATCAATTGCAGCCTTCATTTGGTCCAATCAGGAGATATATTGGTGCGGTTCTCCCAAGGAGGTTCATAATAAGGAATTCCCTTGGGAAGCCCACCATATACACACAGCATCATGTTCTTTAGAGGAAGATCAGCCTTTGCTTAAAGATCATTCATTTTACTTGCCCTACAACCTTGTGTTCTATGTTTTTTTCAAAGTATCCATTTTTCCTTGCCAGTTCCAATTTTTTTTTCAAGAAGAAAATGTTCCTGTATCAAAATCCCCTACGATAATAAGGTCCAGAAGGTTTCTTTTCTTAACATCAAAGTGACTAATATAAAACAAGCTGGTGCAAATGATTTCCAACTTCTAGTATATTGGCAATCTACATCATTATGACTGATTATTCTGAAGTAATGTCTTCATTAGATTGCTTTCAACCTCAACAGGTTTACTCAACCATTAAGTAAGAAATCTGCACAAAACAATTCAGAGCACCACAGTACCTTCTCTGTGAAAAAGTATGAACAGAATTTTTAATATCTGAGAAAAAATCAGCATATAATCTGATTTTGAAAAAATATTGATATTTATTAGAAGGACAAATCTTGAGGGGTGGGGGTTGCATTCCAAATATTGGATTTGACATGATTCCTACCCCACCTTTTATTCTTTTGATGATTCATTTTATTCATACATGGCTGCTTTCATTGATTTTTACACATTCAACAGATGAATTCCTCAAGATATCAATTATGTTTAATTTTTTCTTAGAAGTGCACAGGAACTGCTCAAACCAAGTTTTATCAATAAAAATGTTGAGAATCTTTTTTTAAAAAGTAAAAATTTTTTTATTTCCCCCCAGATCAAAAGCCTAAATTATTAATCAAATAAAACTAAGAACATAGCGAATAAGAATATTTTACTTAATTTTCCTGTTTTTTTGATTCCTCAAGTTAAACTTCCAGTTAGAGATATCCCAGATCAGTTTTCTAAAAAAGGCAAACATAATATCAAAGATTTTTCTGTTCTGTGCGTAGAAAAAAGAAAGAAAAAAGATCAATGAAAACAGTAATTTATAGAATGGTAAAAATCATATGGAAAAAAAACAAAAACAAAACATTTTTCTTTCAATATTAGGAATGAAATTTACAAAAAAAAATTGTCCTGTAATACATAAATATTGAAAGTTTTATTTAAATGGAATATTATGCTGATTTTTGCCAGTTCTTAAAATTTCTTGGAGGTGTTGATTTTAGCTTTCTTGAAAGAAAGAAAGAAAAAAAAAAAAAAATGACAATTTTAAAAAGAAATACATGCTGGTATGATGGTCGTCACAGTACTATCAAAAGCAAATCTGTGCATCATAATTAAAATATAGCATCGTTAGACCTATAAAACAATAATAAACATGGAATGAAAGAGTATGCTTCAAGGATGGTACAAAGATTTTTTCATTTATGCCAAAAATCAATATTGTACAGTTTGAAATTCACTGTATACTATGGAGCAAAGCTATGCTAGCAGATTTTGTGATTGAAAAGTTAATGGCACTTGAGTTTTTTCATCTTAGTGCATCAATGAACTCATTAAAGAAGACCATGTGAACAAAGTTTTAAAAACTAACTTTCCAGCAAGACATTTGTTTATAGTTCAGTTAATCTCGTACCATTTCAGTTTACCTACAAGACAAAATATTTCAACTTTCTTGCAGTGTTTTATCAACACAATCGGCTTGAGTGGGCAGTCAAAATTGTACGGGGATCTACTATACGACTACTCATAGGCAGTTATTCTAGATGGGCATTTTGGGTCAAGTTTTTGTTGACAAAAATTTGAGAGCATTCATGTGTAGTATTGAAGAAGAAGAAAAAGAAAAGGAAAAAGAAAACAAGAAACCTTGAATATGTAAATTAAGACACCAAGTCCTAAATTAGTCAATTTGCTGTATAAACAAAAAGTTGATTTAGAAAAATTAATATCACTAGTTACATAATTATTTAGTTCTGTAGTCTTGTGATAACCGCAGAAAGTGAATGGTGTGCATATATGTTTGCATGTATAAAGTACATAGTTTGCTGTAGGATAAAAAGAGCGCATGAAAGTATTGTGTGGTAATAAACGTTGTCCTGTAGTGTGCAGCTGTCATCAAGTCAACATGTTGGCCAACTGACTTGATTGTAGAACATCATCTTTGATTATCATTGTAATGTATTGGAAAGGGATGGACATTAAAAGGCTGCTGCTAATTATGATGAATTGGTGGCTTTAATTTGAAGGAAAACTGCTAAAAAATGCTAATGAGGGAAGCAGGCCACCCAGCAAAGCCTCAATTCTGATACCAACCTCTCTCTCTCTCTCTTTCTAACAGCTATTTACCAACCACATTATGTCTAACATATGAGGATAGAACAATGGCAACAAAAAAAGCACTGTAAAAAGTCCTCAGCAATCATACATGATAATTGAGAAGATATGCTGCAAAAGATCTATCTGGAAATTCGTCAGCAGCATTATGTGATCTTGCCATCTACATGCCTACAAGAATGATGCAGCAAAGAGTCAGAATGAATGAAAATGAAAGACAAAAGGTGCAGGAGGCTTATTGGAGGTGGTTGAAGTCCGATCCTTATAGATCTGGAAACCTAGCTTTGACAATGGGAAGTCAACTAGCGAGAAGAAAAGTTGATAATCAACTATCATTGACTTCTTGAGCAGGTATTTATAATAAGAACCAGGGCATCAAGATTTACATGTTTAAATGTTGAGACAAATGGATTTCAAATTACATGAGACAAAAAAATTTCTGATTGTAAAATTACATGCTGGTCAAATCACCAAATATGAAATCCCAAGTTGTCTGAGACTATTCAGACAGTATCCTAGCTTCAACTGCCCGTTCAGATTCTAATCTGCTCTACAATATGCCAATCTAAATTGAAATGTCGAGTTCCTCTATTATAGACAGCAACAAGAACGTGGAGGCGTCTCGTTGTGGGACA
Organism: Thysanoteuthis rhombus; assembly: GCA_963457665.1. NCBI lineage: Eukaryota > Metazoa > Mollusca > Cephalopoda > Oegopsida > Thysanoteuthidae > Thysanoteuthis > Thysanoteuthis major. The sequence continues at coordinate 54,075,503 of OY735202.1, forward strand.
ACCATAGCTTGTTACACAGCTATCTTGTGCGTTGATACTTCCCGTCAAATGTTCAAGATGATCATTTTAAAGTAACTGATAAAGTACCAAAACATATTTATTTAACCATAGCACATAAAGCTTCTATGACATACCAACTTACAGTGCTGGATGGACAAAATATTTAACCAATAATCACTGCAGCTATTTTAAGTAAAGAAATCCATCTCTTTTATGGACAAGTCCTCTACACACAAAAATGCACAGCCTTCATGAAGACAAACTCATCTCCAGCCAATTGACGTTTCAGTCAGGGCATCATTTAAAAAAGCTTCGTTTGTTCCTCTGAATGCAGCAGCATTGCCTTGCATGGCTAGCAAATCGAAGATGAGATGTTAAACTCCTAGTCATGAGAAGTTTTACACGCGATAATTGGGGAAATTGAAGAATGCGATGATACTGAGGAGCAAGACAAGGACACCCAATATCCGAGGATGGCTACTGAACAAGGAATTCAGGAAATTTTCAAGTGATAGTGATATTGAAATAGGCTTTGAGGGATTTTAAACCAAAGTATATTCAATCTAAAACTGATAGAGAAATGAATAAAAACATGTGAGTGGTAACTTTCATTGCTTATATATGTTTTTTTTTAATCATTTTAAAAACTCAATTTAGCAGTTCATTGAATAATGACCCAGGGCTACCATTTTTTCCACCCAAATTTGGTCGTTTCTGTTCAACTGCCTTGGGTAATCATACAGAAGATCCCAAAAGACTAAAACATAGGGGATATAATTGGCTCATTGTACCACTAGGATTTCTGAATCAAGCAATCTGTGTTCTCTCAAGTTGTTTTTAGAGAATTATGCTTAGATTGTTAATTCAAGAAAATATAATTTCTCTCATTGTGAAAGAACAATATCTAAGAAAGGGATGTCATGTCATTTATACCTGCAGTACTGTGATATTTAGAGAAGACCCAACGTGTTCTCTGAAAATTAAAGTAAGGTGGAAATTAGAGATCAAAAACGGGTCATTTGTTGTCTGATATCAAGGTCCCCAAATCCGGGAATCTCCAGATGCAATGAGACATGGGCTAAATGATTGGGTAATTATACCAATTCTCAATAAATTCTGGACACTCAGGCCAGTTCAGAGAGATTAGCTTTTGATGAGTCTGGGGTTGGATTGGCTCTTAGGGTTAACAGGATTACTGTTCCTGAAGCTTTTCTTCATTATTGCATTTGTTGATTAAAGAACAAACTAAGAGACCTAACATACAACTTACAAGAACTGAAAAGAATTCATTTGTAGAATGGAATCTTATATCTTCTTTGGATTAATTGTTCAGTTGAATATCTCGTTTTAAGAGAAGAATTGAAGTATTTTCTCCTTTACGATGGGTGTCTGGTCTCTTTAGACTACTAGGAACAGGTTATTGGGAAATAGCTTATCAATTCCACAATCCAACATTCAAATCAACAGCTTGGAATAACTGCTCTGTAGAATAAAGTGAAATAATTTGTCATCACATTTCAATATTCCTAATGATTGGGAAAATAGTTATTTTTCAAGATTTCATATTTTCTGTTCCAAGTTGTTGTTAGAAACTACTAACCTTGAATAACTTCTCTCTCTAGAACGTGACCTGGAGTAACGATCAGACCTGGAAAAGAAAAAACAGAAACATTTAAAGAAAAAAATGGAAAGGTTTCATAATTACATAAGCTATGAAATTGAGAAAATATCAAGAGAAAATTCATGACTCAATAAAAGTGTAAAGAATGTGAAAAAGTTAAAATGCAACAAGTGGAAGATTGGTGAGAAAAATAACTTACAAATAAGAATAAAATGCATAGCAGTTAAATGATAGAAATGTGTAATTTGGCTGGTAAAAATTCATAAAAGTTAGTGTGTACATATATATAATAGAGAGAACTTAAGAAAAAAAAAATATAATTGATCCCATATAAATTGGTAAAATATCAAACAATGGATAACCTAAGTAGGAAATCAAGCATCATTCTTAATATCAAACCAATAAGCAATATTCTAACCTGAATAATAAATGATTAGAAGCTTATGAATAAATTCATATAAATAAAAAGCTATGTTGATAAACCTGCGGCTATCTCAACCCACAATCAAGAAAAAACCTGTTTAATCGTGATAGTTCAAAGACATTAAATAAATTTCAAGTCACTCGTCTTTGGAGGGGGGGGATTATAAATACCTGGCTATTTGCATGTGTGATTAAATATACATCCCTGTTAACCATAGCAAGAAATATAGGGAGAGAGAATTTTTCACATCACTGAAACATTCTTCCAATCGAAAGAAAGAATAATTGGAAAAGACACAGGAAACTTGTCGTATATGCACAAGTCCCCTCGTAATATGACTCACCTGATAAGTCTAATCTGCAACTAAAGAACCATTTTTCCAAGTTGTAAAATAGGATGAGAATGAATTACATTCTTAATTGCTTGGGACTGGGATATTTATATAAAAAAAAAAAATTTTTTTTAATTCTTCTGCAGGACCAAGAAATTTCACACAAGATATCTTGTCAGCTATTTTCAAGAAGTTAAATAATATTGGGTTCTCTTTATGGAAACATTTCAGAAGAAATCTAATTTACCTTTTTGGTTAATGATTAAAGAAAAAGATTCAGAAGTGAATCATTTTCAAGAAAATGACATTTTTAATCCTTTGATCCTATTGACATAACATGAATACACAAATTTTAAAATATTTTAATTTTCATGTTTAAAATATAAACATTCCTAAAATACATAAGTAAATGAACATTGGTTCATAGTGCTATCAAAGGTTTGGTGTAATGAAGTTACTGCATCAAAAAGAGCATTTCAGATTTTAGAAGTAGAATTCTGGAACAAAATCAGATTATTAATTGCTTAATTGATTAATTCATTTAATTAACTAGCATTCCAAGCTAAGCAACATCATGTGCCAAATTCTCTAAGTAACAGTCAGGAACTAATATTAGCAATGTACTGGAATTTGTATATAGTCACATATCCATTGCTGGATTAAAAAAATAAAAAACAAAAAACAAATAAAAACCTTGATTTTTGCTGGATTTCATGGTATTCAATAACTGGATATTATGAAAACATTTTTTTTAAATTGAAAGCAAAGGAACGAAACCTTACAATTGGGACTACCTGCCCTTCATAGAGCTAAATATGATCATTACATCTTTTAAAATTGAAAACAGATTATGCTGAGAAAAATAGATACTACACTTTGATCCAAGCTAAAAGACGCAACCCAATAAGTTGTTTTATCAACATTCTTTTTAATCATTCAAAATCAAATATGAGTGTAATCCAATAAATTTGAGACTGAATGTGAAAATTGTCTCACTCTCACATTTAATTTCATAACATATCTTTTTATTTTTATCGTATATTTTTAAAAATTTGACATAAATGTATGGAAAAGAGAAAGAAAAAAAAAATTGTCTGCCTCTGAAATTTTAAAAAAGATGAAAAATAATATCAAACCACATGAAACTGTACAAAATTTTAGGAGTAAAATGGTACACGTTTCTATCACCTCTGCACTTCATTTCCTTGAAAGGTATTTACTATTTCAACTTGGTATGTGTCATCTAATTGTTATATTCGCTCTTCAAGTTATTAACTGTGTATATTCAGCTTGCACTATAATTTACTATTGTGTTCCAGTTGTTTGACATTTCTTCATGATAAGAAGTTCTTTCTTGTTTTATTTATTTATTTTTTGCAGCATTAAATATTTAGTGGTTAAAGAATCCTTCGGGAGGGATATCTTCTATACCTTTGATTATTCAAAATGTTTTTGCAACTCCTTTAATTCTTCTTTCTTCAGGTGTTGTTATTTGCAGTTTATGAAGTTTTCCTTTCACAACTTCAAGGACTACTTCATTGCTCTTCTATAATTTCTATGCAATGTCTTTTCTGAGAGATGAACTTCATGCTAGAACAGCGAATGCTAAAATGAATACACCAAATCTCCCCCCTCTAATTTCAAATAAAGAAACTTACAGATTAACAAATGCATTCTTATGTCATTCGTTCTATTTTGAGAATCGATCGATTCCTTAATGTTCTTTCTTTTTCAACATCACACTACGTCCCCAAGTGGAGACAAAAAATTTAGCATGAATTTGCATGTAATCACCCCTACAAAAAACAATATGGGTGGGGGTAAAAAACTAATTTGCTAAAAATCTGTCTAGGACTCACATTGGTACATACAGAGAACAGACTGATGGAGTTTTGGTGATTCATAAGATTAGTATATTATAAATAGGTATTATCAAAGGTAAACTTAACCAGTAGTTTTACATCTTTAGTATAGATCATTTATTCAAGAGTTTTACATAAAAAAATTGTTAGTATTATGATAGATATTGTAACTGGATGAACCAATACAAGTTTTATTTCATGCATAAGAACTGATTTTTCATACTGCAAATGCTAAGTCTGTCAAATGATTAATAAAAATTGAAATAAAAACCAGATGAGTACTGTTACAGGTTTTTTTAAAGGATCTAGCTTAAGAGCACAAAGAATGCACTTTGAGTAGCATATTATTCATTTTCTTATATTTCAAAAATGATGAATAAATTATACCTTACTCAAGAGAAGGTTTATTTCAAGGAAAGAAATTTGGTAGAATGACGTTGAATAGAACTGTAAGTAGTGTCACCAAATCAATGTGAAACACGGCATGTTTAACGACAGGAGTGAAAATGAGATTCTTCAACTACTAAGCTTAATGTTAAGATGAAAATTTTCACTTCAACAAATTTCCAGAAGATAAATTGTACCGTTTTGTCTTAATTTTGTTAGGCGGGTGTATCAATTATTGTCTTTGATATGGACTGACTATTTTCCTTGTCTGTATGTTCATTTGTTCACAATGTTTCAGCTGTGTACACACTAGCCTTTTTTGGGTGCTCCTGGTTCTGGAATGGGGATATCGCTTCTTGGAGTGCATGCTTAATTGGACTGGACAGGTCGCATCAGTTTTTTCAAGAACCAGGAGCACCCTACAGAGACCATAGCTGAAATGTTGAGAACAAATGAATGCACAGATGAGGAAAATAGTTTGACAATATCATACAAATGAACTTTATTTGCCTGTAGTTTCAAGTTTGCACAATCTTCAGAAATAAAACTGGAAAAATGAACAAATTAAAATTAGTCAAATTCAATTTTAAATTAGAAGATTGGAGGATGGTTTGATATACTTTTTAGATTTGTTGGCTGAAAGAAAAAGCTTCTGCAGGGATAAAAAAGATATAAGCATGAAAGACATTTTAAGGAACCAATTCCGGAATGTCATGAAACTTAAGGAATAAAATTTTGATATTGCTGCATGAATATAGAGAATAAATTGTTATTAAGAAATCATAAATGGTTAATGTGGATTTGAATTTCATATAATTACAGTTACATGAAGAGGAAGTTTGATGGGATAGCAAATAGAGAAAGTGCAGTAAAACAAGGCATGCAAACATACACTGACGAATTAGCTATTATTGATTGTAATCCTTGTTATGGTTGCTATTTGAAAGATTTATCTTGAATAAATTAGTTAGCATATGCTTTAAGAAATGATTATGTATCTAGCAAATATTTAAGGTTATTGTTCATATACCTCATTTCTTGATAAAATTTTAGTTTTGCATTTTTTTTTACTAATATAATAAGAGAAACAATAATGTTGAATTGAGTGCTTCTACCATAATGTTGTTGTCAAAGGAAGAACAGATGACATGTTAAGGAATCTAAAAAGATGTTAATCCTTGACTGTCGTTTCAATTTCAATCCTATTCCACCTCACACGATCTTATTTGTAGAAAATAGTTATCATGTTATAATCATATATCAGAGAATATCATAAAATAAATAAAGTAAATAATGGATTCATAATTCTCTCAGTGTGAAGATGATAATGATAACCTCCACCTAATTCACATCCCCAAACTGGTATTATAGGTCAGCTCATTTCATGTTTTCTTATTTTCCTCTGATTACCAAAAGAAACAGGTTGCATGTAATAAATTGTTTATGCATGCTAAAAACAATATTTCTTTCCCCATATTAATGGGATATATTCATTAAATTGTGAAGTTCATGGATTTTCTTTTATTCTGATAATTTTACTTCGACTAAAGTTGTTATATAGGATTTAACTGAAGCATTAGTATTCAAGCACATTACTGTTTTAGTAGTATAGCTGTATTAAATATTTCAATGAAAGAATTCCTGTCATGAAGTAGTTGATACTAATTATTACATTTATTAGATATCCCAAACCATGCTAGTTTACACTGTGAAAAGTGAATTGTAAAATTTCTTTCAAGTTCAACCTGCAAGATCTCGCTTATCTATGCATTATATCAAGAAGTTTCAAGGAGGTAATAGATGAAATGAATCTTATGTGAACAGCTGAAGTTGCCTTTCTGGGCCGATTTTGCACTATTTTCTTTCTGGAACATCATTTTCCATTCATTTTTATGCCAGTCAGATTTGATAATTGATCTCATTAGAATCATCTTTCTTGTACCTCAGGACAACCTATATGACATTACATTTATATTGATTGTCTCTAGTTTGAAATCTGAGTGCTCAGTTATACATTGTCAAAAATGGCTTCAAGCCCAATAACATGTAGGTCCTAATAAACTTTGAATTGTCATAACTCACTTATTGAGCAACAAGACAAATTTGGTATAATTTTTCTCGTCTTATCAAGCTCTGACTATTAAGTTTTTAGATGTATTGAAACAAAAATTTTGGTTTGGGAAACCTACTATGATTACATATTTCCTGGCATTTTAAAGATAGCAGACAAACTCTAATGAGGATAGCATTCTTTTCAATTTTGGTACAGTACCAACAATAGAACAAAAATACAATAACAGGCAATGCATTTGAAAACATAACCGGTGATAGAGACACAAGAGTGTTAACTTGGTAGTTACAATAAATCTAACCTGCACTGCTTCAAAGAACACTACTTGCCATGAAACTATCAAGTTATTTTAATGATAAATAAAAAAATCAACAATATAAAAAGTTGATAAGATTTTGAATTTCAGTCTCTAAATATCTTGATTCTAAAACTTATTCATATTTCCTTATATATACTTATCAAGATTACTGGAAAGAAATTGTACAAGTGGGAATTCAAAACATTCTACCCCCTGCTCTTGTTCCAACTCTTCCCCCACCTCAACTATCTCGTTGGTAGGTCAGCAAATTGTCAGAGTTTATAAGAAAGTATTTTCACTCAAATATTTTAGACTATAATCTTCATCCTATGGTCTTTTAATATTTTACAGGCAATACATTATTCCATTTTTCAAATTAAATTAAAAAGCATGAATTTGGAAGAAAGAAAGACTTATAACGAGATTCAAACTTGCATCATTTTATATCACAGCACCATGGTTTTCCAGGGAGTTTCCTTTGAATAGCATGCACAATATTTCACTTTTTTTTAAAACGTAACAAGTTTTGAATTTCAACAAATTTGAATAATTTTTGTTTTGTATAAAATCAAACTTATCTGCACATAACAGGAATGCTTGTCTAAAAAGGATGGCTTCAGCTAAAGTCAACTCTCACCTTACAGCCGCATTGGGTTGATTATCCCTGGAACAAATGAAGTAAGAGATAAGTTGGATAGTGTTAATGACTGGTTACAATTATTATGACAAGGTGCATCAAGTCAATTTCCATGAAAAATAAAGGTTGTAATTGAAAAAAAGGAATGAAGAATTTTTGCACAAATTTACACAGGTAGAATTTATAAGCAGGAAAATATTCAAGTTTTTTGAATAAGGATGATGTGATTGAGTGTGTTTTATAATTTTCAAGTAAATATTGAATTGAATAACGGTAATTAAAAGGAAAATGGAGAACAAAAAACTAAAATTACCTTGTTTCAGCTTTCAAAATTGATATGATTTTAGAACCAATGAGTTATGTGAAATTCATTTTTAGAATTTTCAATTTTTATTTCAGTCTCTCGTGATTTTAATCTAAACAACCATCAAAGGCAACATCTGTTGGCAATACAATTGCAATTCACTTTTAATATTAAAATCATAGCTTTTTTATCTTGACACCAACAATTTTTTAACAATAATCAATGAAAACATTGAAGAAATCACGTTCAAGACAGAAAATTCCAAGTACAGTAAAATGTTAATTTTTTCAACTCGATAGTGAAACAATACTTTCTTTGAAAAGGTATTCTTGCTAGTGTAGCCCGGTTTTCTTCATGATATATAGAGGTTGGAATTTCAGGAAAATGGGTACAAAATCTGTTTGTTTTTTTAAATCACTAACTTACTATTCCTGTAGCAGATATTTTAAAAGTGGAAGAGTTTTGCCACCAATGGATTCATGATAACTCCCTGGATTGTGGCACATTAATACTATCCAAATCCATCATAAATTACAGAAAGTTATTGTTTTGATGAATTAGCAGGGGAAAATAAGCATGATATCGCAAAGAGCATGAATCAAATTTAGATCATTCATAGCAGAACAAACAAGCGTCTCTATAACAGCTGTGTATTGAACTTATAATCTAAACGAGAAGAAGATTTCATCTGGTTAATATTGTTTTTAAATATTCACAGTGATTGAATAAAGCAATTTAAAAGAGGAATGATCTGGAAAAAAAAAAAAAAATCAGAAAAAATAACAATGAAGTAAAATCCCAGTTTTCAATTCAAATAACTGAAGGAAAAGAAAAATTTAAAACTAAAACCTGTATTAGCTCTGGTAATAGCAAATGTTGACTTCAAAACAGGATTTATTCAACAATACCTGCTACTAAAAAAAGGACCTTCTCTTCTGGACAGAGTTTATAAAAAGTAAACCTATTTCTCATTGAATTAAACTTGAACTACATTGATGACTGAAATATGCATTGAATATAAATTCTTAAATTCAAATGAAGAAATCAATTTGAACAAGTATGTTTTCATTTTTCTTTCATATTAAGGCTCTGTCCTGTTGACATTGAATAACTGTCAATAGTATTTAATACAATATTCGAGAGGGAAATGGTGCGTGTGTATCATAAATGTAGAATTTTGAGAGTAAGTTCAAGGATTAATTCAAGTGTCAAATGATGTATAGGAAAACTCAAATTAACAATGTAAAATACATATGTAGACTTGAAAATGGAAAAAATTTCTACCTGACAAGTTATTTTGTAACTAAGTTTAACACACAAGTCATTCTCTGCATGATTATATATATACTGCCTTTTATCACATGAGTTAATCTAGAATGATGGATCATTGTTCAGCTGATATGTTACAATAAAGTTCATGGGACCAGTTTAGTAAGTGAGATGCTTGGGTATTATGATACCAGTAGTAAGTAGGTGAAACCTGAATTCCAAATACTGATTTTCAAGGAAGGTAGGCCCTTCCTCTTTCTACCCACCACACAGACTAGGAATGAGATAAGACTGAAAACCAGATAGACCAGTGCTGCTCCCTGGTCAGTATGCCAGTAGTTCCCGAACTATGTGTTTTGGCACAAAACTATGCTGCAATTATTCTGCCAAGAGTACAGCGTGAATTTTTCCACATACAGAGACATGTATTTTGAACCTGCACCTGTATAATGTCTATCCCACTTCCACCACAGAGTTGCCTATTTACTGGTTTAATCACTAGATTTTGTTTGATTTCAATCCTTTTAGCAACAGATGAAAGGGAAAAGGGGTGAGAAATTCAAATATAAGGTTGCTCATATAGAAAATTTCTTGACTTCTGAAAGGTTTTCATCAAATACATTTCATTTTTATAGTTTGAGTTGTTCTCGTTCCTCAATTTCAATACTCCTGTGCTACTGACAGGGCTTAATTCAACAATGTGAAATTGTCTCTAACCTGGACATAACTAGTGTTTTCTATTTCTAGCAGGCCATGTGATGAAACTTGAAGTAGATGACTATCATGTAATTTAAAAAATTTTTGAAACTTTCTAATAATTTTTCCAATATGAATATTTTTTGACTGGACAAAAAACAAAAACAACAAAATAAAGAAACAACAACAAAAAAACCAAACAAACCACCTTTTTGCTTCCAGATTCCCAGAACTCTTTGGAAATATAGTTTAAACCTGCCCCAGTGAAATACCTAACAGAGTTTTCTTGAAGAAAAAATACAATTTTCAGGGTGAAAAAAAAATCTCTTCAACTACTTAATACATTTTTCTATTACTGTAACATGTTGGGTATGTTTTGTTTTTATTTTCAAGTTTCTCCTTGAAATAGATTCAATGATAAACCAATGGGGTGAAGTACTTCATATTGACCATAGAGTCTCCTCTAATATATGACGGAAGACATTTCTACCTGAAAATTGTGTTTTATCCCTAAATGGTTAGAGATATTTCACACTAGATGGTTTTAGACTTTAATTTTCAAACAGTTCTGAGATTTTTGAAGCTAAAAAACAGGTTTTCAAGACTGTATGAGAAAAAGAAGAAAAAAAAAAAACAACAAAAAAACCTCACTCCATAGGCTCATTGCACTTGCCAAAATCATAGCCTACATCAGAGATTCCCAACCATACCATTACCAAGGAGCCCCTTTTATCTGAATTGATTTCCCCTACTGCCTACTCAACAAGCTTGTGGAACTCAGGTTTTTGAAGAGATTGCCAAGTTCATGGACCCCCCCCCCCCGTGATACCTTTTTGTCCCACTCTAGTTATCACCAGTAAAATTCCAACCTCAAAGTTCAATGCTTCATTTTTCTTTACACATTTGCGTAGATATTTTTCAGGCCTTTTGGCAATTCATATAACATCTATGTATTTATTAAAATATCTAGTCTTCAAAAAATGAGGAATACAAAATGTGAAATAAGTACTTGTGGAGTTTAAAATTAATAAATTCATATTCTCCACAACAGATCTCAATAAACATCCAGTAGAATGCATGTTTAAGATTCATTGTCATCATAAATAAGATGAAAAATCAATTTTTCATTTTTTGACAATTTTTAATGAGGTCGCAAAATTACACACTGGTTGCGTACAAAAACCTAATCCCTACATTTAAGGTTAATCTATGTACATTAAGATATGCCATCTGTTTTTATTTAAAGTAGTCTCAAATAAAAAATTCATTTTGAAATATTCTACCTTAATTTCTTAGCTGCGACAAATCAAACTCACAACACCACTTTTTTCTGCCATATTGCACATAACTTTCAACTTAAAAAACTAGTTGAAATCAAATCATAGTTCTTTAAATAATCCTCAAACTAGGATAATGCCATAAGTATGATTTGACACTTCACAAAAATATCTTACAAGAAATCATTTAATTATAGTTTATAAGAAATCAACAAAAGCGAACAATTTGGCTAAAAGTAGTCAGAATAGTTATTTAGGATAAATTCAATCACAGTGGTTTTCTAACAAGGGCCTGAAACATTTAAAAAAAATGTTCAAGCTGACATCAACAGGTGAAAAAAAAGAAAAATCCTTTCTAACCCCAAACAATAGATACACCAAGTTTTTCTTTCATTCAGTGAACCTATAGAGGTGTTTTTTCATTCAGTGAACCTACAGATGATTAAGTTGAGCTTCCTCACTAACAAATGACAACTGCAAAAAGGTTATAGTTATCAAAATATAAAATAAAAATGAGGACAACTCAAAATTTATCAATTCACATTTTCAATAGCAACATTCTTCATGCACAATCATGTCAAGAAAGCTCTTATACCAGAGAGGGAGCATCATATTTTTCCAACTTGGATTTTTTTCATTTCAACTAGTTTTGGACATTGTGTGTAGGTAAATATATCATAAACAGGTCAAAAAATAGACAAAAATACAAAAAATAACTAGCATCTTTCCTGCTGGGCTGATTTAAAAAAAATTGATATCTTATGTTGATTTAACTTGTTAACAAATATTTGAAAATGTCATTTCTTCCTCCATGAACTGACCAAATTTTAAATCAGCTATGTACTTCCAAAAAATAATCAATTGCCATTTTCAGTTTAAAGTGAAAAAAAAAAAAAAAACAGAAAATGAAACAATAATTCAAACAATCAACAAGTTGAAAATAAAATCAGAAATATTTCAATTAATTTTTATAACCTGAAGAACAAAAGGTTAGTAATATTTTAAACTGCACAAGAACTTTTTAAATATTACATAGTCAGCAGTCTCATCTATTCTATAAATGAAAAAGGACACCTTTAAATTCTCACATTAGCTTAAGCATAATGATTGTAATAAAATGATACTCCAATAGTTGAAAAATCAACTACATTTTGATAATTAGCACTTGAGAAAAAATGTTGCAAACATAAATTGATGAATATTAGATTAGTATTTCACACAATAAACTTGAAAGTTTTGTTGTATATAGTCAAATTACTGAACCAAATCGAGTCCTGACAGGATCTCCAAGTTAACCATTCAACTATTCTTACAAATTACTAATTTTAAAAAGCAAATAAAAACATAAGAATGAACTATCTTGATAAATGCATCTGGAAGAATAAACATCACACATTACATGGAACAAAAACAATGTAGAAAAAAAAAAATCACATTTTAATACTTACTTTGAAAATCTCCAAAAATTGAAGTAAAGGAAGGTGGAAGAAAATTCAGAGGAAAAATAATCTCAAAAAAAACCAAAACAAAACAACAAAAAAAAAAAAAAAACAGATGAAAGAAAATAGGATTTCCCTGCTAACATCCTGAGAATGATTAAGAACTTTCTAATTTGAAAAGAGACCATCTTACTTCCACCTTCCTTCATGAAGATATAAAAAGAAACAAAAACAGTATGAAAATAAAGTATTTTGAAGCTTTCTTGCTTCCTAGAAAAAATGGATAAACAATGCCAAAATATAAAGAAAAATTCCTCACTGGGTATAATGAAACAACTGAAAATGTAAATCAATTTGAAATTAAAAAGAATTATTTTGGGGAACCCATGTTTGCATATGTAAATGATGTAAATGATTTAAATGTGTTTAAATCTAAATGTTAAAAGCAAATACAAATTACCTCATTATTAACAGTGGTTTTAGTGATTTGTTTATAATAAATGTGAAAAGAACAACAAATAGGCCAGCACAACTACACAGCAAGCATAAAATCTGTTTTAATACTATTCTATAAAGATGATTTTTTTCAATTGTTTTAGAAAAACAAATCCAAAAGATGGTTCGATTAATCAAAAGTAATAATGAATGGCACAGCTAAAAGTTTCAAACTGATAAAAAAGGATAATTGCTATACTGTTTGTTAATTTGATCAAACAAAATGAGAATCAGTTTTAAACACTAATACCAAAATCATTTCATCAATGCCATTGCCTTTATTGTAAAAGCTATAAAAATAAAAAATTATAATAGAAAATTTAGCATTTTTTAAAATTAAACTCCTATTAAGCAATCGGGACTTGGATATTTCTGTGTAATATATCAGTACAATATCTTGCATCGCTTCAATTGCTTCACTTTCAGGGCAAAAAATTATTGCGAGATCCCTCATCAGTCACTCACATTATAAACATTACAATCCAATTATTATTTGATTAATCTGAAAGTTTAGGCATTCAATCAATAGTTAATAAAGGAGGTGCTGGGAAACAAAAAATGTAGTTTATAGTTCAAGATAAATTCAAGTCAATCTATTTCTATTAAAGCTTTCGTTTGAAAAATGGATCTCAGTCAGAAGAATGATCAAGAGGTTTGTTCAAATAACTTTCACTTTCATGTTCCAGAAATGGGAAATATTCGAGAAAATTTTTTCATTTCAACAAAATGAATAAGTTTTTATCAGGAAATGACTAATTCACCAACAAAAGTTTTGTAAGTTATACATTTAAGCTAAACATTAAAAGATTTGTAAAATACCGATTATACTTAAAATATCTGGAAGAAAAAAGTTCCTATTTATTTTTTAGAAACTAACTTATGAAAAGAACATGACAACTGTGGTTGAAGAGATAATTTTGAATTTAGGTTCTATGCTGGCTGTGGTGTGCCGTGAGGAACAGGGCCAAAATGAACATTACTTACGAAGACAAGCAACTATCCTAGTACCAACACTAGGTGGTGTGATTTTTGTGTAAATGAAACCAGTAGGAAAGGTTAAGTGAGTGATCAAACATTAATCACAGGCCCGTTGAATAATCTGATGCTTAAGATGCCATATATAGCACTTACACATGTTGGTATGATAGAAGTTTAGGGTTGGTGGCCTTCAGACTCCTTGATTGAAAGCTGGTTCAAAAGGATTGGTCTAGGTTAATGAGTATGTTGGAGTAATCTGGTAATCTGATGGAGATTTGGATTGGTCAGTTTTTCTAGTTCCAGTAGAGCCGAGTCATAGGATTGGTTTACATTAAGAAGCACACTTGACTGGCAACTGTGGCAATTGGTGTTTTTTGTATCCTCCGTAGACAATATGTGTCAGCGAGCCACGAGTAGTAATAACTCAGTGGTTGCAGTAGGGTAGGACATCCGGGAACTGAGTAGTACAGTTTGGACACGGTGGTATGTCTGACTGAAGATGCAAATCATGAGGCTGACCATGATTGGTGGGTAGCAGAAGTATCTGTTGGTACAAAGTGTGCAGAGGAGACGTGTGACGGAGTAGGAGGAGCGCCATAGCACAGTGACGACGCACGACTGTATGACTGATCCCTAAACAAATATGGGCATACAAGCATATCATGTAAATGGCAAAGCAAAACCTAAATTTATTGTCGCCAAAGTAATGGTCATTAACCACACATTGACGATAAACAAAGAGCATACACTGGCTGCATGTTTCAACAGAGAAACCAAGACATTAATCATTCAAATGAAAAATAAAAAAGACGTTATCACATTTTGATTTCTCAAATACTTTTCTTCAAAAGACTAACAAACTAAATCATCATTTGAGTTATTAGTTCTGAAAGAGCTAAGCAATAATGTTTCTAATCAGTCATTAAACTAAAGTCGGGTATTTATAAAAATAATTGTTCAGGCAAACAAATCTAGAATGAATTTACTATCTTTGTTATGATTGATGACATGGATTCAGTGAAATCTGCTTTTGCAATAACTTTTTGAGGAGTAAATATCTAGTAGCTAAAAAGGATTATTTTGATTGAATAAATTGTTATAAAAAAACAATAACAAAGAAAAAAAAAATCATTTTGTTAAAACTGAAAATATCCTATACTCGAGATTATTCATCCTGTTTTCCAGTAAGTTCAAATTTAGAGATCAAATTATCATGCAGATAATATGCGACGAAGAAAAATATATTTTCCCTAACGTCAGAAGGCAAATGTACGAATTGTATATAAAAGATAGAACCCACCTTACAGAATATATTCATGAGGGCAACTTTCTTTTTTTTTTCCTTTCAAAACGACAAAAGTAAATCTATATCTACATAGTAATGGCTTTATTTAACTTTCTACTCAATTTTTTTTTGTTAAAAAAAAAAAATTGGAAAGACAAAGAGATATTTGTTTAAAAGAAATATAGGAAAATTACAATAGTATGGTGTGTGACAATTTCATTTTAAAATAATCCAATTGACCATGTTGATGCTAGTTAAATCTGAAGAAAAAATATACCTGGTCAAAGTTGTTTTCCAGTCATTTTGTAATTATGCATAATCATTTACGTTTTCCTCTAAACTGACACTGCTTATAACATGAAGGTTTCTTCAATAAAAGAAGAAAAAAAAACCCTGTGAAATCTGATGTGTAATGCAAAAAAGAAAAAAATCCACACAGAAAATATAATATATATAGTAAGGACAGTTCCAGAGCCAATATCATCATTGATTTTGAATATCTTTTTTATAGTTTGGATAATCTTGATTACTAAATTATTCTCCACTTAACAAATCTCTATTTTTTGGCTTCATAAAAATTCAACCTCAGCTTTATTTTATATAACTTCATGAATTTTTATCAAAACTTGTATGAGGCCTGGTAAATACATTAACATAATTGCTTTCCAAGCAAACAAATTTTCAGTTATCAAGTGGCTATATTTAAACACTAATCTAATGGATATTCATGATAACATATGTTACTATATATAGTGTTCAGGAATTTAGTCCAAATTAAAATAAACTCAACACCTATCATGTGCATGTGATGTACCTAAAATGATCAGACTAATAAAAACATTAAAATGAAGAAATTATGATCAATCTATTATGGTTTGCACAATGCTTGTGCTCATCTCTCTACAGTGATTATCAATTGAAAAAAAAAAAAGTATATTCAAAAGTGATTGTTTTGTTTTGTCATCAAACCAACATTTGAAGATTAGAGAGAAAAGTCTTCAACTGCACTTAGAACAATTGTATTCTCAAACATCATACACAACCACAGTTTTTGAAACTATGGAATTGTATCATAGAGATTTAACTGATCACTCAGTACAAGTCTCTCTTTTATATACAAGAAAAAATAGGGATACCAACATGGACTTCAACTATAACTCTTAATATTAGATTTTTAGTCATTTTTTTTCCCCCTAATTTCTTTAATATCCACCCATATTTAACATTACAGTGCAAGTTACAAATTTTGATTCTCACGTATTCATAATATACTCTAAAATTCCATTTAAAAGATTCCTGAAAATGAAATTTTGACAAAAATTTTAATGAAAAGAAAATTACTATAGAACCCAAGTGAAATTGAAATTCAGCTCAACTCACACATTTTGCTGTATAATTACAAAACTAGCATTTAAGACAAACACAGAATTATAATCATTTAATCATTTATTTAAGGGATAGGGGAAATAGACAGAAGAAATAAATAACAAATCAAGACAACAAGAATATTATTCAAGCCATAATTTATACCACAGAATTGGGGTATCAGCCAGCTCTAGCTGAGAAACGGCAGATTTGGTAACCATATTCCTTGAATACTGCACTAAAAACAGCCTGCTAAAGAGCTTATCTTTCTTCCATCCTAGACTTTACTAACTCAGACGACTCAGCCAGACTCTTCAGAGTAATCCATGGCTTGGCAAAATCAAAGGGTGTCCACATGTGACTGATTGGTGTTGTCAAATTCACATGGGGATGGCTTACCAAACAAGTTGGACAAAAAAATTTATATTTCAGACAAAGCAGGGTGGCCAATGTAGCTCTTCTGAGTTAGATCTAATTACTTTTCATTACATTCATGTCTGTATCTAGGTCTTAGCTTTCTAATTTATCAAACCTTTTTTAGTATGTTTTCTTGTTTATGAAATAATAAATTGATTTGAACTAAAATTGAAAATTAACGACCTTTTGGGCAACTTTTGTTACTTTTTTTTTTATTGCTCACATTAATTTTCAGATCTTTTTTCAATAGGATGATCTAGATCTATTGGAGCTAGATCTAGCAAATCTTTTGTGCATTTACCCTTCAAGTCTGTATCTAGCTCTAAGCTCTTTTACAATTTATCAAACCTTATTCACAAAGTGAGATATTTTGCCTACATTAGTTCAATTCATTTTAATTGAAATGAATAATTCTGGGGGGTATGATTTGCTAACATATTTTGCTAATGTCATCTAACTTCATCAAGATTTTATTTTACAATGCGACAAATCAAAAATGACAATTTTTTTTCAAAACATGTTGCTTTTTTCCTTATAAGTCTCATAAGAAAGTAGCTTACTTTTGTTGATGAAAAAAATGTGAACAATCAAGGCCATGAAATTGAATGGACCACTGTATATTTATTTATTTTTTTCTTTTAGGTACAATTTGAAGTTTCTGGTACCAGTGTTGGATCAAAAAGTGCAATCATGTTGGGGAGAGAGTAAACTCACAGGTCACTTTCTTATCATATATTCCAAATCGGACTTTTGTTGAATTTAATTATATTTCTTAAAAAATATTCTGGTTAGCAAATTTAAATGTGAAATTATAGATGAATGGAACAATGGAAATTTTATGGAGGTTAACAGAACCAAGAATAGGAAATACTTATTCTTTCCTTGCTTAATCTCACTCATGAGTAACTGCTTGGTAACTTTTATTTGCCTAACATCAGAGAGAGAAGTAAGAATTGGAATAATGTGTGAATTCAAGTTGAAATTGAACGTTAAATAGAGAGAATACTTGATTGTCATAAAAGTCCATAAACTAGAATTATGGTATGTATGCAATTTTATATATTCTAGGTATCACACACAAGCTGTTACCATAAAGGAGTATAATTATTACAAGCTTCTGTTACATTTTTCAAGTTGTACAAGGTTAAATTTTTACCAATATGCTAATATCATCATGAATAAAATTGCCTATGGAAAACTATGTATTTCCAATTATACAAAAGAATAAACATTCATATAAAATTATTCAGACAAAATAGTAGTTACAACATTAGGTATACCTTATGGATTCATAAACATAACTATTATAGTAGAACAAAAAGGTTCCTGGTTGAACCAAGCAGCCAGTGTAATAAATACTAAAAAGAATATTGCCAGAATTCACAGCACACAATGACAATCAAAAAACATCTTTTTCATTATTTCTAAATCACTTTTTACCTCAAAAACTTAAGAAAAGAGGAAAAACTTAATACCTGTAATTGAAAAATATACAAGAGTTGGCAGAGATTATTTCAACTAGATCTGAAGTAATTAAAGGATAAAAAAAAGAAATAAAAATATGGTTAAATTAACTTCGAATTATATGAAGAATAATATTGATAATGAATTAGAACTGCTGTTAGGAAATGTATTTCAAAACAATTTTTGTGTTTTCAAGAGGAATTCTAATTCAAAAGTAAAATGCTTCACTAATCATATACTCTTGATAATCAAGATGACAACTTAAAAGAAATAAAATAGCAAAAAAAAGTTCAAATATACTGTGAGGCATTTTCACGTATCATTCATACATTGAAAACAAATTCTTATGAAATTCATTGAACTCGAAGGAGTTAGATTAAGTGAACATTTTGGAGTATCAATTCGCAAATGTCAGAATTTGATTAACCTCAATGATAGCAGGAACAGGATGTAAACATGTGAATGGAAATTTTTGAACATGACTTTATATAGACTTCATTCTTTACTTCAGCGTTATATAGACTTCATTCTTTACTTCAGCGTTATATAGACTTCATTCTTTACTTCAGCGTTATATAGACTTCATTCTTTACTTCAGCGTTATATAGACTTCATTCTTTACTTCAGCGTTATATAGACTTCATTCTTTACTTCAGCGTTATATAGACTTCATTCTTTACTTCAGCGTTATATAGACTTCATTCTTTACTTCAGCGTTATATAGACTTCATTCTTTACTTCAGCGTTATATAGACTTCATTCTTTACTTCAGCGTTATATAGACTTCATTCTTTACTTCAGCGTTATATAGACTTCATTCTTTACTTCAGCGTTATATAGACTTCATTCTTTACTTCAGCGTTATATAGACTTCATTCTTTACTTCAGCGTTATATAGACTTCATTCTTTACTTCAGCGTTATATAGACTTCATTCTTTACTTCAGCGTTATATAGACTTCATTCTTTACTTCAGCGTTATATAGACTTCATTCTTTACTTCAGCGTTATATAGACTTCATTCTTTACTTCAGCGTTATATAGACTTCATTCTTTACTTCAGCGTTATATAGACTTCATTCTTTACTTCAGCGTTATATAGACTTCATTCTTTACGTCAGTGTTATATAGACTTCATTCTTTACTTCAGCGTTATATAGACTTCATTCTTTACTTCAGCGTTATATAGACTTCATTCTTTACTTCAGTGTTATATGTAATAAAATTCTCAATTGAAAAAAAATTTTTAAAAAGAAAAGAAAAAAGTGACAGCAAATACGTTAATAGCTATTATCATGGCGTAGTGAATTCTGGCTACACTAATACAAGAAAAAAAAAAAACAAAAAAAAAAAAACAAATAAACATGTATTCAACAAGTCGACGAGTTAATTTAAGGTAGTTATGTTTCTTTCCTTCCCACACACTTAAAGTTGCGTCATTCTCAGATGAACAGATTGGATTGATATTTTACTTTTGGGTATCTTTTATTTTGATCATTTTAAAAGAATAAAAGATTTTTAAAGATAAATAGATTCCACAGAAGTTCATAGTAAAATATTTGGAAGACAGTTTTTGTTGATGAAAGAAAAAAATTGACAATGGCTAAACTTTAAGTCATTTATGGTGAAACTATACTATATCAGTAGCAACAGAACATACTTCATTGCCAAATCAACTTTATTAAATCATTAAAAAAAAAGTTTTCCTTCACAGATAATGTAATACTTATTTTTGAAAAATGTTCAACTTGGGAATAATCTTATTTTATCATCATCATTTTGGATGTACTTATTTCTATAATGAAAATGTAGCCAGAACTAAAAATACTTGGAGAAAATGGTTTCAATCCATTTATTTATAGTACCCCCGTTCCACCCAAGCACATATTAAAAAGGTCAAAGAGGATATAAGATATCCCCAACAAGTGCATCAACAAGGTTGTCAAAGGTTGCTTTTCATTTATCACAAAAATATGCAGAACAATTTTTCAAATTCATCAGTCTTACAGCATATATACACTACAGCAGTATGGTGGGGGTCGGGAGGGGGGCAAATAGACAAAATCATTGAACAAACACAAACATCTATGCCATGAAAAATAAGTTAAAATATTGGTTATTGATTCAGTGATAATTAAATAACATCATTACATTTATGGTGGCAATAATAGTTATACAAAATCTGGTATCAAAAGAAGGACATATAGGTTCACCTTATCAATTCTATCCAATATGTAAGTTTAATTGAAAAATCAATCTGATCATGATACGTAAAAACTCTAGTGAAAATAGATTTACAAGTGATCTGAAAGACATCGAATGACAGATATTTTTCAGTGAAGCAGATTTAAATCATTCATGAGGAAAATACATTTCTAATAAGAGAATAATTCACACAGAGAATATCCTTAGTAGAAGCATGAATACCTCAAGAGCACATGGTGACTGCTAAACCAATTTCCTGTGTACAGGTACAGACATATTAATGATGTAGAATAGAATCTAAAAAATATATTCTAACCAACATTTAGAGAGAGAAAAAAAAAAAAAATCCCAACTTGACTCATCTAAAAACAATCATTCCATCTCTATACAGACATTAATGGACAGATTACATGTCTTACAAGGAAATAAGATCGATGTTACAACCAGAGTGCAGCATGAATGTATGATATTTACACTTAGAGAAAAAAAAAATCTCCAGTGAACTGATAGCCACTCAACTAACCTGTTCAATTTCCTTTTGATGTGAGTATTTCATGTAAAAATCAAATATTTTCAAGATATTATTTTCCTTTTTTATCATCATACTAAGTAGCATTTGTCCTTATTCTTAAAGACAGTCTTCAAGGGGGTTTGTCATCTATATCATGTGCTATTCTCATATTGTAGTTTAGCACTGATCATTTATTATCTGTTTTTGCCACCATATCTAATAGTGTTTTATTGATACCCCCCTTGAGCCTCCAGAGTAGAATGTAAGACATTGCACAAAAACTGAAACCATAACTCTAAAAATGCATTCTGAACAATCCCTAAGTCCATTTAGAGAAGAAAAATGATTGCCAATAAGGTTCATATAGTAACAAAGATCTGCAAAGCATGAACAAAATACAGGGATAGAGATTTATTCTGAGACAGTTACATTCGTGAATATATGTTTAACAGAAGACTATAATTATTCTGATTCCGAATAAAAAGGATAATAATAGTTTAAAGGACAAATAGATGGCTATTTAACATTGATCATGTATTTTATTTTGTTTTGTGCAGAGAGACCATTTGGGTTTTTTCCTCAATCTGTTTCATAATGCAGGCTGAGCACTATTTCCAGCTCTAATGTGGGCGAAAAACAAAAAAGATTTTAAAAACTATATTTTTTTAAATGAATTTAGGACCAAACTTATAGTATGAATATTACACTGGAAATACCACAAAAACAATTTTTCTGCAGAACATTCCACTTCCCCAGTTATGATAAACATAAACCATTGTGATATAATTAAAAATATAAACATGTACAATAGGAAAAAAAACCCAAAAAACTATGAAATGATTATTTAAAGAATTTAGATTATTCTTTGTTTTAAGCACATGTATATTGTGTATATACAACATGTATTAATTCTATTTTTGCATTACAATTTTGACACGATCCTTACTTAAATTAAATGTGATGTTTGTTAATATTTGTTACAGGCTTACAATGACCGGGGGTAAAAAAAACCCCAAAAAACAGTTATATCGTGAATGTGAACCTTATAAATCAAGATTATGTTTAAATTTATTGAAGATTTTGTGGTAAAATTTTTTTGATCAACAAATAAATTTTCATCTTCATAATCTTTTTCAAGGAAGTAAGGAAGTAAGCAATCTCAACAGAATCTATTTTCCAAGTAATTTTTGTGCTTTCTATCCATAAGACTTTTTTTCCATCTGGAAATTTGTAAGTTTGGAGAAAAATTGATTTTAAGGTTGGTATGTGTGTGTGTGTGTGTGCGTGGTCTATTTACAATGTAACTATAATGCTCAACTGGACCCTTATTTACCATCTGAAATATAGAATTACGGCTTAGAAATGAGTACAATTATCTCTCCCATGTTATGGATTAATTTTTCATTTTCAAGAAATATCAAACTTGGAATTTATTTCATCATAAGAGGAAGGAGAAAAAAAAAAGAAAAAAAAAAAAAATGACAGAAGGTTATTCATGTAAGACGAACTACCTTGAAATGGCAGAAATCAAGTGTCCAGTTTAGCCTTATATTGTAAATAGGTTCCCGCCCTGTAAAACCTTTCTGAGTCATTTTTTTCTAAAAACTAATTGATTTCATTGGATGGAAAGCATGCAAAACTGAAGGAGAAATTTTTTTTTAATGAAAACTGCAAGGTTCAAAGGAACATATCTTAAAATGTTATGTAGACCAACTTGAAAAAATACTTCAATTGGTTACATTTACATTTATAAGTTTGCCCCAAAGTATATTTAGGAGTAAATACTTCTATAATAGCAAGTAAATTTAGGTGTAAAAAAATTGGAGTAATTTTTCTCAAACTGGTCAGGTTTATGCAACATTTTTTTCTATGTAACCCGGGAAAAAAAAAAAAAAAAAAAAATTAAAAGTCTGTAAGATTGATAATTATTCCAAAAATGAAGAGTTTTTTCTTAAACAGCATAACAAAATTTGTAGAATGGGAAACAATTTGCTATGCAGTAAAAATGCTGCAGACATGAAAAGTCACAAGTAATTTTTCAGTTTTTGAGCCCAGGTAATATACCTAGAAAGATAGCACTAGCCATCAGCAAAGCTTTTTGACTTCTTGATTTTTTCTCACTATTTTGCTTGGAAGTTGTCGAAAGTAGAGGAACAAATGACAGTGAAAACCACAAGTGCCACCCTGGGGATTTGACAGAATTTTGATATTTCGGATGATTGGAAGAAGTTCACGGTCTGAACATGATCAAATATCAAGATTTTGTGAAAAAAAAAATTTAAATATATCTATGCCTAATAAGGAAATATCAAAAAACAAAATTCAAATGTGAATGCCACAAAAATATTTAAATTTAGATATAAAATATCCAAGTTGGCAACACTGAAAGCAAGATTTTTCAGTGTATACGCAATCAATATGCTATTGGATCGTCTGCTAAATCTAAAAACCTTTATATCATGAACCATTAAACCTAGGGTTCACTGTATATAATATGATGAAAATATATTGAATGTAAAACAAATTCATATCATATTTGATAACCATCTGTAGTGAGAATTCCAATTAATGCTTGTAGTTAAAAAAAAAACAAAACAACTTTTAACAAAATGTTTTCCCTCTGTTAAAGCTGTCATTTTATTCTATCTTTACATAACTCTCTTGGTAATTGATGAGAAAGAACATATATGGAATTGACAACTACCCAAAGTCCTATCAAAAGATTTTATTCTAAAATGTTACAAATAAAAACTGAAATCATTCATTTGAAATAGTGTATTTATGACATTCTGT
>OY735202.1:54109630-54207130 GCA_963457665.1 Thysanoteuthis rhombus
ACAAAACTTCATTCATTCCACATCAAGTTTCAAAAAGATTTTTCCAAATACCCGATATACATATCTCTAACATCTTTCTTTTGTAACCTGCATATAGAATATTTTTCATATTTACTTTCTAGCACGATCATCAAATATGTCTGCTGAAGATTGCATACAACCTATATCGCTGATAATTAAAAACCTATGCATTCAATGCTTAATGAATCAGAAGATTGAGTTCCTTACCGGCCATTAAGATCTCTAACTGCTCTTTCAGCATCTTCTGGGTATTTGAAAACCAAAAAAGCAAATCCAGGTGGATTTCTGATGGGGTGGAAGGGAAAAAGAAAAAAAAAAAAAAAAGAAAAAAAAAAAAAGAAAAAAAAATGAAGAATATTATGTGCATAAAATTGTCAAATGCATAAATAAAACGAAAATGCTCAAGTGTTTCATCATAATTGAGGGAAAAACAAACAATTCAACAAGTTATACATAAATGAAGTGCATTACCTGAATGGGCAATATTCCAAATAGTTGCATGGTGAGAAATTTTAAAAAATTAACAGAAGTAAATATACAAGTATAAGAAACAAACATGTTAATTCTGAAAGGCTTTAAGGGATGTGGGATGGGTATTAGAACAAGATTGTTATACAGATTGTAATGCATGTTTGATTGAAAGATCAACATAAATCCATAAACCAGGACGTCCAAGAATTCTAAGAAAAACACTATTACACTTAGTAAAATATTCACATATGATGTGTTCATAATTAAACCCAAGTCAGTGCATGATAGAGGATCTTGGATTTTATAGAACAGAACAAAATGATCATGAAAATTGAAAATGCATAAATAAAATACAAAGGATGGATGTGTTGTATCATAACAAAAGACAAGAAAAACACATCAGTTCATAATAATATTTTAACATCAATTTGATTGTCTAAGAGTAGTAAGTAGTTGATTGCCATGAAAGAATTCAGAGGTATATTTCAATTTCAGAGATGACTTGAACAAAACAACAGCAACAAAAAAAAAAAAAAAATATGCTTTAAATTTGTTTGACAGGAAAATTCCACTGTTACTAACAGTAGGTACAAGATATCTTCATTAGAAAAAAAGTTTTTTTCAGATGAAAGATACCATTATTTGATTATTAGACATAGATAAACAGGGGAGGGAATACAAATAGAGAATATAACTATTCATACTAGACAGAAATTACTGAAAAAAAAAAAGGAAAAAAAAAAAAAAGAAAAAAGGTGAATATATAAATTACTGCTTTCCAAAGGTCAGTAAAATGCTTTCACTGGTGAAGTTAGTGCACAAAACTGTTATCCATGAATACTCAAGTCTAACACACACACACATATATATATATATATATATATATATATATATATATATGCACACACACACATATATATATATAGACACACACAGAGTTTAGGTGAGCTGGTATCACCTTGCCTTACTCCTTTTTGGAGCTGAAACAGTTCACAGTCCTTAAGTTGCTGTGGTTGTACATGTGTTGCAGTACTTTAACGTATGCAGGATCTACACTTTGTAGGGTGATGACCTTCATAACCATGGGGATTTCTACAGAGTCGAATGCCTTCTTGAAGTCTATAAATGCTACCGCAAGTGGCATTTTGTATTCTGCTGCCTTCTCTTTCAGCTGATTTATTGAATGAAGATGGTCCATGGTCAAGTAATTTCTTCTAAATCAAGCCATAGCAACTCATTCATTAGGCTTCGTAAGGACTCTGAACCGTTTCAGCTCCAAAAAGGAGTAAGACAAGGTGATACCAGCACACCCAAACTCTTTACAGCCTGCCTTGAGATGATCTTCCAAAACACGGACTGGGAAAATAGAGGAATCAAAATAAACTGCGAATACTTGAACAACCTTAGATTTGCAGACGACATCGTCCTTTTTGCAGAGAACTTACAACTAATGCTAGATGATCTGAACAAGGAAAGCAAAAAAGTCGGCCTATACATGAACTTGAGTAAAATAAAAATCATGTGCAATAATCATGTTGAGAATAAGAACATCACTCTCAAGATAGAAAATGCAAAACTCAGCAAAGTAGACCGCTACATCTACCTAGGACAACGAATCTCCATGAGACCCTCAAAAGAAGAAATCACTTTGGGATGGCAAGCCTTCGACAGAGCAAGCTTAACTTTCAAGAACCAGATGATCCCAATAATCCTAAAAAGAAGAGTATACAACCAATGCATTCTCCTGATAGTCATTTATGGGGCTGAAACATGGAAACTAACCAAGAGACAGACCTGCAAACTGAGAAGTATGCAACATGCGCATGAGAGAATCATGCTCAACCTTACATGGAGAGATCACAAGATAGCACAGTATATAAGGAAGAAAACGGATGTCCGTGACATCATAGAAACTATTAAAAAACTCAAATGGCAATGGGCAGGCCATGTTGCAAGAATGAAAGACAACCGATGGACATCAAATCTCACAGCATGGATCCCCAGAGATCACATAAAAAACTGAGGCCGACAGAACACAAGATGGAGAGATGAACTAGACAAATTCAGGAAATACTGGCTCCGTGACCCCCATGATAGAGAATTGTGGTGAATCCTGGGGAAGGTCTATGTCCAATGACGGATATTAAAAGACTGATGATGATGATGATGATGAATATATTGGATGATTATAGTTTTGGGGGCCTTTGCTGGAGTTCTGGTATGCTATGGTCAACTACCATATTTCACATCCATTGATAAGATGAAAGATAACCACTACCTATGATTCAAAATGTGAAAAGTAAGATGAAGAACGAGTGCTATAGTGTAAAAAAAAAAGGCTCAAAAATAGCCATGTGACAAAAAAATTGCCAAGTAAATCATTTTTCATGATTAGTAAGAAAGTAATTGCAATTTTACGTACCACTAATTAGTGTATGTAGGGCGCATAAGAAAACAATAGAAAGGAGTGACTGATTCATGACCAGAAACAGACGGCAGTCAAGTCACTGTTCACCTTTTACACTTTTGAAACTACACTAGAAAAGTTTTGATTGTTGAATTTGATGCATTAATAATGTAGCTTGACAATCAAGAGGTTTCCTCGAAAATACAGATAGCACATAGATCATCGAAGATGATGTTGAATTTTCAGGGATATGATATACATATTCAACCTCAGAAGTGTTATGTATGGTTGTAGGGGAAAATTTTCATGGAAAATTTGTCTAACGACGACAATCTTATCTTGCCGAATTATTTAACTTTTTGCAGAAAAATAATCTGTCTCCAGTGCCAATATCTTCGGAAATAGTGCAAGAACAAAAGTGGAGTGGGGTCCACCTGTAACCCCTGAATAAAAAAATCATAACTACGCTGGGCTCAGAACAGGCCAAAGCTTATAACGAACAATAAGCCCCCCCTCCTGCTAAATGAAAAAAAAAGAGTATTTTATTCATGGGTATAATAGCAATATGAACAAAAAATTAATGAGCTTGGTTGAAGAATGAGAAAAAGCAGTATAAGGAACTCCGTGTTCGCTCGTTGATAGCTCTGTACGAGCACCTTGCCTGTCCTCTCCCTGACAGGATCGATTTGAAGAATTTCATCTTCAAGAACTCCTCCAGACCAGGACATAAACGGCGAACATGTCCGGAGGAAAAGAGACGTTGTGACACTGGTGATTTGTTTTGTTTAGTGGCCAGTTAAAGAATAATTTTTCAAATGCTGTAAAACGTCATCAACTTTAATTTACACAAGAATGAATTATAAAATCGTTTTTGGTGATTGTTTCATGATTATATCGTTAAAATATTCAATATGAACATTTTTTCCTATACAATAAGAAATAATGAACATGTAAGAATAAATTGAGCATTTGAATTACTTTTAAACAAACGATTCTAGCACCTAAAAAAAAAAATGATGAATATTTTTCTGAGTCAAAACTGATGTTGTTCAGTTCTTTTCAAGTTCCAAGTTTCGTCGTGGTGATATTAATGGAAAAAAAATTAAAATATATATCTTTAATTGTTCAGATACACGTCTAATTCCTAATAATTAAGTAGTGCACTAATATATCTTTTTTAAATCGTTATTTTTTTCTCACAAGAGAATCTCTTGATGAACTAATTAAAAAAGTAGACTTCGTGAAATTAGATACATGTTAGATGATCTCCTAACGTGGAGGACAGATTCCGCGTTAGAAATTTCTCTGCTGATTTCACACTCAGTAAAAGAAAGTAATTCCAGGTTTCCGTTCAACAATTGAGTTGTCAAGGAGAATCATTCTTTTTATTCGATTTACAATAATAATAATAATAATAATAATAATAATAATAATAATAATAATAATAAACAAACATTTTCCTTTCCTTGAATGCCAAAATATTGTTTATTGAGAACGAGAAAAATGAACTTCCGGATCCGCCCTACATTCAAGCAGGCAATTTTATTGATTATAAAAATTGTATCCCTAGTGGCCGAACTTAACATTCTTGGGGCCCTTATTTTTGTTTTTCTCTCTTCGGGAATTATTTTCAAATAAATAAAAACAAAGAATAAAATATTCATAAAATTATATAATTTTTTAACGTGAAGTGATTCATGGATCAATAATCTATCTTTAATAAATTACCAAAAAACATTGAAAAAAAAAAAAAAGAAATATTTCAAGAATGTATAAAGGGGGAGGCCCTGATTATTCTACAGTGAAAATGGGGGGGGGGAGACAATAAAAAGTCAAGGATGCGCTTTTTACAAAAAAAAAAAAAACAAAACAAAAAAAAACAGTTTGTAATTTCCAACTATGTATTAAAATACTAAATACAATGGTTATAGAAGAAAAAAATTAGACCAACCAGACAGTAACGTACTTTATGGCCAGTCATTATTTTTGATCATAAATAATAAATTGTGTATTTAGAAGATTTCAATTTAATAATTCTTGGATCGAGTGGCGCAGAAGCTACAAGAGTCGCCATATTTAAAAACTCCAACTAATTAAAGAGCTTTGCTACAGACAACATCTTTTACAAGAATTTTAGAAGTTCAATAGTTATCAGCCTTATCTATTTGGCACAAATAAAAAGTATTCTAAATTGTTATTTAACAGAGCTGCAAAGGACTTAGAACACACGGAAACAAAATGTAAACTGAATTTATTTATTTTATCAATTTCCCAATTACTAAATCATTTTCCATCATCGGCGATCATGAGGTTGCATAAATAAGATAATACGTCGATTCGATTGATTCATTTAAAATATTCTGTTCCAAGAATTATGAAATAGAAATTAACTGTTACCTAATTAAATGTGATTCACCATAAAACACCACCCCACCAAAAAATTAGTATAACACATGCAAAAAGTGCGTAGTGTAACACCTTTTTACTGTTAGTACTAGTGCTGTGTGGATGCAAAATCTTCAAGCAACACTTTCACGATGATAAAAGGTACAGAGACTTTTAATCCATAAATTGAGTATCTCTTAGCTCAGATTTTATTTTACTTCATCTTAATTCTTAGATAATGAAGGTTAAAAGGTTAGGATCTTTCTTTATCAAAAAGAAAAAGGTAAAAATGGGATGGAACATTCACTCCCTCAATTATAAGATTTTTCCAAGTTAGTTAACAAAAAAAATCATTAGAAATTAAAAACAAGCTATCGTATTCATTCAAATATAGTAAATTTCCGATAATATTATTATCCATTCGATTTTTATTATCAAACTAAAGCTAGGTAAGGGGCAGCCAGTCTCGTGCACATCTAACAATCTTCCTTTCACTGAGCTGAACTACAATAAAGATGGCTTGTGAACTTCCAAATACAACCGGGACCAGAAGCATCACAATCACGAATAAACCAGAAACAATATTGGTTATATTTTTAATCTGACACTACATCAACTAATGTAATACGTATACCTTTTATATAGAAATGTGATCTAAGTCACATTCTTTTCTGAATTTTGACTGTAATAATATTTCGGCTGATGGTGTTGTTTTTGTGAATTAGTGAATTGAACAAGAACATAGAAGTCAAAAAAGGCCAAGACTTACCGCGCAACCCATACGTCAGTTATGGGCCCAAATGATTTGAACTCTCTTTCTAGTTCATATTTCCCAACTCTGTTTCCCAAATCACCAACAAATATTCTGTAACCACCTCTAATTCGATCCAGGACTGCACGATTTATCATAGCCATTATGATGAGATGAGTGAGTGGGTAATTATTTGTCACCTAACATTGCTCTTCCGGTCCAAGGAAAGATAACTCTTCTTGTCTTGTAATGACATGTTTACTTGATCAGTCTGGTACGAGGCCACAGCTGTGAGTACCTACTTGGATCGAACTCACTACCCTCATGAATTGGCCTGTAAGACAAGGATGCCAACAAACACATAAAGAAATAATCTAAGATGCAAATTTTAAATGTATAATTGGCAACCTATGCAATTTACTAGTGTATTAAGTGCAGTAAGTAATTCATGAAACGTAGCAATTCTATGAAACCATTTCACTACCTCAAGTAGTCTGGAAACTGGAAAAACTAATTTGAAACAATCATAAAACTTTTCAAGCTTTTTCATACTGCAACATTTTTTCAGCTAATTTAGTCTGCAGAAGATTCTTTACAAGTTCACTTTGAATGTGAATTTTAAAATTGTGCAGTTCGGGGTGATTTTGAAACAAAATTACATTCCTCGAGAAGAGATTTAGATAGAAAATATGAATGCTTTATTTTCAAGAGATGAAAAATCAAATTTTATTATCTATTATGAATAAATCTAGGACCAAATCAACCAAGTCAAATGGTATTAATTTCTGAGTTTGGACTCTATATATTTCACCACTTATGCATGATCTCTTCAGGAGTTTGAAATGATTGAAATCTATTATTTGATTATGGACATAGAAATACAGTGATTTTTTTTTATAGATTTTACCACTTCCTGTTGAAAATATATTTGATTTGCAAAGGAAAATATTAAAAGTCAGCAAAAATCAAGATTTTACATGTTCTATAGATTTTACAAATAAAATTGCACAAAAACTAGCTGCTGCTGTACCTGTCTATGCCATGTTGAATTTTTAAGGGGTCAAGAAAGGACTAAAGCTTTCAGACTTGATGATAGTATAAGGATGCAATTTAGTATTTATTCAAAGTAAATGTTTCATTTTTTTTGTCATCTCTTCAGCTTAGCAAGAAATAATTCATATCAAGAAGTTAACCATTTTTGGGGGGATTAGTTGGAAATTTTGATTTGGGGAGAATATTGATGAAAAACATTGATCAATTCAGGATGTTTAAAGCCTACTGATTTAAATTTTCAAAACTGAGAATCAAGAGCTTACTACTGTGGCTTATCATTCCTTTTATCCTGAATAAGAAATAAAAATCATCTATTGACTCTTCAAGGAAAACAAAATCAGTATTAATTTGAAAAAAGATGAAGATCTCTTAGAAATCCAAGTATATTCATATTTTTTTTTCACTTGGGTAAAGAGGTAGATCATCTAAAGTAAAAAAAAAAGATCAGAATGCACATTGTGTAGCAATGATCAGTGTAATATGGTCAAGATAGTCTAACGGAGATAATTTAGGTATCTTCAATTAGCTCCCTTAAGAGTCACCTGTTGATGAGAATGAACAAGAATGCAGGTGAGAAGAGGCAGACATGAATATAAAAGAATCACAGGGTGTACTGTAATGAGTCGAAAATGAAAAAATAAAAGCAAAGACACAAGTTCTCTTGATTATACACGGCACTATGACAACAAAGATGAGATAAATGAATTCTGAAACATCCAAAACATGATTAAAATGAAATTGAAGTCTACATGGAACTTTCTACACAGAAAATTTCTGAACATCGCTAAAAGATGAAAGACAGACTCCAGAAATGAAAGATTTGCATGAGCACAGATATCACCATCAACCTCACTGAATCTTGGAGCTGTGGACTGGTGCATGGAATACATTCCATCTTGATATAAGTTTTTTGAACTTGCAAGTGGGACAATGACTGCCACTGACAAGGTTAGAAGAGTTACTTTACTACTTTGAATTGGTACGCCAGTTTTTGCAAAATTACCAATTGAAAAGAATGTGCTGAGTCCTTACTTCACATCTAAGAGAAATACAGTGCTAGAAAGATATAAGTTCAGACAAAGAAGGCAAACAAGAGAAGAGACAATGCATATGTTGATACATTACGATAATTAGCTAGATTATATGATTTTGGTATTCTAGAAGTCATGTAATAAGAGATAAAATCACAGAGAAGTTGGCATATATGAGACTGCATGACAGGTTATTACAGGATGAAGGACTCGCGTTGGGAAGAATGTTAACAGTTGCAAAATTTTTTGAGGCTGCCCTGGCTAGAGCACTGCCAGAAAGCAGTAATCCAACTGATAGCTATGTTAACATTAATTAAAGTGGACGCGAAGAGTGTGCAGAGGGGAAAAAACCCTTGAAAATACTCTGACAATGATGAAATTTGTTCTACATATCATGAATCAGATGAATGTGAAGCTAGAACAGCTAAATGTTTATATTGCAAGGAAGTTGATCATTATGCACAAGTTTGTAGGAAGAAGAATTTGACAGAGGAGAAAGAAGAAAACCTGAAAAGAAATCATGATCAGAAAGTCCAATTAAAGTAAAGAATGAGCTGATTTCTGACCTTGATTGATGAATTAATTTATTCTATAGAATATGAAGACAAGGAAATCATCAAATTTATTGCCGGAAAGTAAAGATGGTGATATACACAGGAAGCAGCACATTTTCATAATAGCGAGCCTTTACCAGAGACTATTTAAAGGAGGCACACCCTTGAGGTCAACAATTGAGAAATTTCATGCATATGGTTAGAAACCTCCTTTGCCATGTATGAGATTTTTTGAGTCAGAACTTTGCTGGAAGAACTGTAGGATGAAGGATATTCAAATGATCAAAGGTGAAGTGGAGGCACTGCTGAGGAGGACATCCAGCTTCATCCTGGAGGAGCCTAACAGTGGAGAGACCATCAATGCTGTGGAATGCTTTACAGAAAGATTTTGGAATCTGATAGAAAATACTGTGAACTTTTTAAAGGACTTGGAAAAGTGATGGGCTATACACACAAAATAACTCATAACTTATGATGAATCAGTACTGCCCATTGCACAGAAATTATGCTTAATACCCTACCACATGAAGGAAGCTGTGAACCAGGAATTGTACAAAATGCCTGAGCAGGATATTTCAGAGGAAGTTCATGAGGAATCAGCTCCCGTGTCTGATCTATTGCTCACTTCAAGGAAGAAACAAATGAAACAAGGATATATGTAGATTTCTGTGTAGCAGATAAGGCAGTTATTAGAGGAAGGCATCTTGTAAAAATTGTTGATGGTATTTCACAAGTAGTGCAAGGTTCAAAAGTTTATGCTAAAATTGATGCTAGGAAAGGCTTCTGGCAAATCGAGGTAACCCTAGAATCGAGAAACCTGAACACCTTCATTACGCAAAGGGGTTGCTATAGATACAAAATTATATCTTTTGGAATGTCAAGTGCACTGGAAACCTATCAGGAAGCTATGGATTTATTGATAATACCTGGAATTATATGCTATGCAGATGGTACGATTGTATGCACAGATGATGAGGAATACCTGGGATAGAGACAGACTGAAATACTGGGTCATGTGATTTCAGAACATGGAATAAAACCAGATTCGAGAAAAGTGGAAGCCATAAGCAAAGTATCAAGATCTGAGAATGTCACACACCTTCATTCATTCTTAGGTATTTATGGATTTTTGGTGAAGTTCATTCAAAATTATGCAAATCTGTCGTGCAGAAAGCTAACCAAGAAAGGACAAAAATGGCAATGCATCTCGTTATAACCCAAAAAGTAATGGTATGATAGAATATTTCCCTCATTACCTGAAGAAAGCCTTCAGAGCAGCCAAATATGAAAGAAAGAACTGGAAAGAGAAACAACCAATGAACTTCATATCACACAACCATTCACAGAACATCAACTAAAACTCCAACTTATCTTTTATTTGGAAGTGATATACACACCAAGATGAAGAAGGAGGAAAATATGACAACAATATGAATAGACACAATAATGAATCTAAAAACAAAATGAAAAAGTACGCAAACCAGAAAAATGGAGAAAAAGAACAGAGATTCATAATAGAAGACGTAGTATATAAGGCAAACCTGGGAAAAAATAAACTAGACTCAAAAAACAAAGATACTTGCTACGTCATTCTAAGGAACATATCTAACACTTTCTATGAATTGGTTAATACTGAAAATGGAACTCTAATGAGGAATATCAAATACCTTTAACATGTAACCACTAGATCAGGGAGGGTTATTAGGTTACCCCACCCAGCCTCACGGATATGATAATACAAAGAAAAAGGGTGTGCATGTGTATGCGTGTGAGTGTTAAGTTGTCATAAACATATTTTACTAGTCATAGATATTAAAATCAAGTTTTATTGATATGGGAGAGAATTTGAAAAAAAGATAAAAATAGATCTAATTCTATTGTGCTGTTATGAAAACATCACTATGGGAAACATTTTTAAAACTACAAAGAAAGGAATGTAGAATAGTTAAGAGAGTCTAAAGGAAAAAAATTGGTTATTCCAAATCAACTTCTCTAGGAGCTACGTGTTGATGGGAATGAAAAACAGTTCAAGTGAGAAGAGACAGACATGAATATAAGAGAACCATCATGAGATGACAATGAAAAATAAAGTAACAAGTTCACTTAGTGATACAAAACAGTTGACAAGTTAATCTTACTGGCTGTTGTGAGTAGGTTTCATACTCATTTGATCTTTTACTATACCAAGTTAATAAATTTTATTAAAAACGTCATCATCATCATCATCATCATAATCATCATCAGTCTTTTAGCGTCCGTCGTTGGACATAGACCTTCCCCAGGATCCACCACATTTCTCTATCATGGGCGTCACAGTACCAGTATTTTCTGAACTCGTCTAGTTCATCTCTCCATCTTGTATTTTGTCGGCCTTGGTTTTGCATATGGTCTCTGGAGATCCATGTTTTGAGTCGTGATGTCCATCGGTTGTCTTTCATTCTTGCAACATGACCAGCCCATTGCTATTTGAGTTTTGTAATGGATTCTATGATATCTCGGACCCCTGTTTTCTTTCTGATATATTGTGCTGTCTTATGATCTCTCCATGTGAGGTTGAGCATGATTCTCTCATGTGCATGCTTCTCAGCTTGCAGGTTTGTCTCTTGGTTAGGTTCCATGTTTCAGCTCTATAGGTGAATATCGGGAGGATGCATTGGTTGTATACTCTTCTTTTTAGGATTATTGGTACCGACTTATTTTTGAAGGTTGAGTTTGCTTTGCCGAAGGCTTGCCATCCTAGGATGATTCTCCGCTTGATTTCTTCTTCTTTTGTGGGTTTCATAGAGATTCGTTGTCCTTGGTAAATGTAGTGGTCTACTTTGCTGAGTTTTGCATCTTCAATTTTGACAGTTATATCCTCATTTTTGATGTGGTTGTTACACATGACTTGTTTTACTGAAGTTCATGTGTAAGCCGACTCTTTTGCTTTCTTTGTTTAGTTCATCTAGCATCAGTTGGAGGTCGTATAGGTTCTCTGCAAAAAGGATGATGTCTTCTGCAAATCTAAAGTTGCTCAGATATTTGCCGTCTATTTTGATTCCTTTATTTTCCAAGTCCAGGTTACGGAAGATCATCTCGAGGCAGGCTGTGAAGAGTTTGGGTGAGCTGGTATTACCTTGTCTTACTCCTTTTTTGAGTTGGAAGGGTTCAGAGTCTTTGTGCAGCCAGATGAAGGAGTTGCTGTGATTGCATATATGTTGCAGTACTTTGACATATACAGGGTCTACACTTTGTAGGGTGATGGCCTTTATGACCATAGGAATTTCTATAGAGTCGAATGCCTTCTTGAATTCTACAAATGCTACAGCAAGTGGCATTTTGTATTCTGCTGTTTTCTCTTTCAGCTGGTTTATTGAATGGGGATTCAAATCATACAGCAATAATCAGCTAGCTAATCTTGCTGGCTGTTGGCATTAGGTTGGATATTCATTAGATCTTCTACTATACTTGGTTGATAAATTGTATGAAAAAAAGATTGGGATGCACATTATATAGCAATAATCAGCTAGCTGATATTGCTGGCTGTTGTTAGTGGGTTTGATCCTTGTTGGATCTTTCCCTATTGATGCTCTGATACGAAATTATGCTGTTAATATATATGGAAAAAAAAAGAATCAAGATGTCCCTTGCTGATCCTACTAGCCATTGTTAGTGGCTTTGACTTCATTGGATATCCCAGTATCAATTGGTTGATACCAACGTCTGCAAATCTAATCTACTTATAAATGAACAATGTTTTTTTTGTTTTTTCTTTCTGTAAGAATCAACTTTTTTTTAATTCAAAGGTAAAAATGTTGCTGAAAAAATGATCTCCTACTAACCATTCAAAATTATGGACTCTTCCAATGGAAGGAATTCAGTATTTTTTCTCATATCATAGAAATTCAAACATAACTGTGAATTCTTTCAGTCACTAATAAAATAAGTATTGATATATATGATAATAAGTATCAACATAAAAATCTGCCAAAAGTGAGCTCCATCTAACAAAACATATTGCACTAAACTGAAAATAAACTCATCTAAAAACTTTTACACTCGAAACAATGATCAAAAAAAGTTTTGTTTTTTTTTGTAGGCAAGAAATTGTGGATCCAAACTTTTGAAAAAAAGTAGTAAGCTATATTACTATATTAGAGTAATACAAATTTAAATTTAATTGCTTACATTTTAAGATAGATTCAATTTACATCATAGAATTTAAGCTTCAAATTTCAACAACTGCAGAAAATATTTCATGCATCAAAACGAATATATTAGATAAAAGTCAGTGATTGTGTTGAGAAAATATATACAAATTTTTCACCAATTTATAAATAAAACTTTCAAGAACATTTTCACGTGCCTCTAAATAAACTGCTGGAATGTATCTGATACTTACATCAAAGAATCCAAGGATGAAGGAGATAGGTATTTCTATCAACAACTGCCACAACTTCAGATCCCATAACTGAAGTTCTTCTGAATGGAAGGAAATTCATGTTTCGATTATCTTTTCAAGTCAGGCTCTCAGTCATTGACGTCGTTGTCCTCATCATAATGGCAATAAGAAAAAAAATTAAAAATTTTTTTTATCCCTATAACCTACCATGAAGAAGGTTTCAGAGTAATTGGTTGTATTATGGTATGAAAAATTCATAGCATAATACATGCTTATTTATTTGTATCAAGGCTTCAGTGTGTGTATGTGTGTTTGAGTGTGTGTGTGTGCGTACATGCATGTGTGTGATTGTGTGTGTAAATAATTTTTGCAAAATAAAAATCTACATATTTACTTATTTTTTTGTAAAAAATAGTTGATTTCACCTGATTTTTTTGTGAACTTTGGATCAAATCAAAACTATATACTTTTTCTATTTTTTGTGAAAAAAAGTAGATATATACTCTAAGTTGATTTGTTAGACTTTTGTAAACAAAAATACCTTGTTTATCTTCTTATTCATTTTTGTAAAAAGAGTAACAATGTAGTTCAAATTGTTTTGATTTATTTTTGTATGTAAGCTTTCAGATGAATAATTCCCATTTCTCAACCTCAAAAGCAAAAAATAAATAAATAGATAAATAAAATTAAACAAAAACCCAGCTTCTACTGCAGAAAGTGTTTAAGCTCATGATTTTTTGTAGTGAAAAATCCCAATATTTTAAATTGTTGAAAATGCCCCCCAAATTCAAATAAAGCAATACTATCTGATTTATAGCCATGTTCTCCACCAGATATTAGAAACTGTTAACCAAAACTGCCATCATGCATTCAAGCTACTTCAATGGAGTTATAAGGCTGAAGATTTGAACATTTATTTTGAGAGAAAAAAAAATCATCATTATGTTTGAAAT
Organism: Thysanoteuthis rhombus; assembly: GCA_963457665.1. Classification (NCBI taxonomy): domain Eukaryota; kingdom Metazoa; phylum Mollusca; class Cephalopoda; order Oegopsida; family Thysanoteuthidae; genus Thysanoteuthis; species Thysanoteuthis major. Next base: position 54,123,638 of record OY735202.1, read on the forward strand.
TCCTCCCTAAAATAAGTTTTTGGTGAGGGTTTCAATTCATGATATGAATGTATCCCAAATCGGTCCCTTTGTTTATGTCCTTTCAAGCAACTTATTGTTTCTTCTTTAGATTCGGAATTTTTTTGTGTTGACCGTGCAACTAAAAGTTAGAAAAGTGATTAATACCTTAATCACTCCTTTATTTTTAATTGATCACCCAGCACGGCATGTTGCCAAAAGTTTTTGAGTGAGTCTGGCTGGCCAAATCTTTTGCTCACTGGTTGTACTAATGGAGCTTGGGGGCTGAAATTTCCCCCCCAATAAGATTTTATTGGGGGTACAATTTGCTATGTCGAATTTTTTTCTCAAATTGGTCCCTCAGTTTGTGTGTTGATTGATTTTTGAAAATTTATTGATCGCTAAATGCAAGAGGTCACCCCTTTTTCCAATTTTTTATTTGATCACCTGCATGCTGCTCAAAGATATGGACCACAAAATAGTTTCTACTGAGACACAAACCCGACCTGTTTCTTTATTGTTTACTGCGTGCAGCAGGTGGGGAAAGGTCTGAAACAAAGAACATTGCAAACAAACTTGACTCTTACGGCTCAAGAAAATAGGCCTGAAAATCAGACCATTATATGCACTATTTCTTTTTTTGAGTAAAGATCTAGAAAGAGCAGAGAGGCCAACTTCATTTTCAAATTTATGTCTGAAATTAAATCTAAAAAACACCTATGAACATTTAAATTCTCAAGATGCATACCTAAAATCTATGAAATATATCATATATTATTAATAAATTAAATATGACTAATCTTCAACATTCATTTTATTAAGATATTACTTGACTAGCTGAAGCCATGGAAATTTCACGGACGTTCAATTCTCTCATGCCTCTGCTCTTCTATGAACTTATGCCCATATCTTCAGATTTTCTTTCTTATCCTTTCCAATCTTCCTCACTGGTCCATGATTATATCTGTTACACAAACTAACAAAAATTCCTACCCTGTCAGTAAACTACCTCTTTCTTCTTCTTCTGCCCTCTCACTTCATACCTCCTTATTAACTGCCCAACTTTCTTTTCCTTTCCCTACCCTCTCAGACTCTACCTAAGTTTCTTTCCTTCTGCTCCTTCTCTCTAATTAAACTACCAAACCATTTTTCTCCCCCTTTCTTTTCCAATCTCCTTTTAAATAAAATATGGTATATTCTAAACAAAAAGAAGACAATCTAATGTCAAACTCCCTTGCTTCATTAAAATCTAAAAAGTAAACCAAAGCAGAATTCATTTCTCTATACAATATTATTCCAAAATTCCAAATTCCATTTCAACTTCTTTATTAATAGTTCCCATAGATTGGATTCGCTAACTCTAGCAGAACAAGTCAATCTGAGTTAGGCTACTGGAGTGGGACTTTTTTGCGTATGTCACTGTGTCACTGTTATTTCTGCATGGCATCACTCGTTTCTCTTCTGGTCATTATCATCCGTCATAGTTGCATATGAAGCAAAAACTCAGTAGTTAGAGTTAGGCAAAAGAAAGAAAGAGAAGGCCTACCCAACCTAATGGTTAATCCACCACTACCGGCGGAAGCAAGGAAAAAAGAAAAAATATGTTACTCCCAGCTGGATTCGATCCCCAAATTTACTGTTTAACCTAGACGACTGCACCACGGAAACACTACCGAAGATTATGAATTAAACAGTTGGGCAAATACCTCAAAATCGCAGACAAATATCTACTGCCTTTTAAAAACTCCTGTTTTTATATTGTCAAATGGCTATCTTATTATATTAACTGTTTTAATGACATCCTTACTAACAAGGTAATTTTCACCAAAAAGAAAAATAAATAAAATATGTATACTTGTAATTATATGAAAATAATATTTTTCATGACAGAATTAAAATGTTGACAAAAAAATAGAAATAATGAACCTGAGAAGCTAATTGACAAAACATGACGCAATGGAATCACTCTTTTTTTCTTTCATTCTCTGTGCTCTTCACATCTTGAATTCAGACATCTTGAATTCAAGGTAAGACTTATTACGATGATAAGGTCAACTCTTGCAGCTTAACAAAATAATTATAATAGTTGTAGTATCCATCTACACTGAGGAAGAAGTCAAGATTGAATATATAGAAAGAAATAAAGATTTGCCGAAGAACAAAAGATAAGAAGGACACTAGTTTATTGTTATACTTACGTTGTGAAATAAATTCTCTGCTAAAACTCGAAGTCCTATAAGTACACAAAAAGTGTTCACATAATTCTGACACCTTAGAAGGAAAATCATTCTACTCATATTCGATCCCTTTAAAAAAAAAACTTTCCCCTTGATTTTGACTTCTATAAAAAGAAAAAAAGGCCCTCCTTGATTTCGACCCTTAAATGTAGAGGAACGTTCCCTTTTTATTTTAATTCCCCTTTGAATTTGTCAACTAAAAACAGAAGTTCCATTTTGATCGTTGAAAGTGAAGGAAATAAAAGTGGAAAAAAGGAATCCCCTCTATTCTCGCACCTAAAAGGTCGGAAAAAGTGTTCACCTCCGATTTTGATCCTGAAAAGAATTCCCTCATGATTTTGACTCTTAAAAGTGGAAAAAAGAATTCTGACACGATTCTGGTCCCGGGAAGGAGAGAAAAGAATTCCTCATCAATTTTGAATCATATGTAGAAAAAATCCACTTCGATTTTTACACCTAAAAAAAAAAAAATATCCCACACCTGAAGTGGAAAAAGAATTCCCCTCAATTTTGTCTCCTTGGAGTGGAAAAAAAAGAAATCCTTCGATTTTCATGTCTAAGATTGGAACAAGGGAATTCTCCGTATATTCTCAACCCTAAAAATGTGAAAAAGAATCCAGTCTCCATTTTACGTGATAAATGCGCAAAAAACCCTCTCGATCTTTAACTCTAAAAGTGGAAAAAAAATCCACCTCAAAAAAAAAGAAGGAGTATTCCCTCTTGATCTTGACCCCTAAAAGTGTGAATAAATCCACCTCAATTCTGATGCCTAAAGATAGAAAAAATTCACCCACGAGTTTGATCCCTAAAAGTCGGGAAAAGGGTTTCCTTTCGACTATGTTCCCGAAAAAGTAGGGAAAAATAAAGAATTCCTCTATGATTTTAACCTCTGAAAGTTGGAAAAATAGTCCTACTCCGATTTAGATTCCTGAAGGTACAAAGAACAATTGCTGCGAGATTTTGAGCCTAAAAGTAGAAAAAGATCCCCTTTCCATTTTGACCCTTAGAAGGTAAAAAAAATTCATCCTTAATTCTGACACTTGAAAGAATTTCCTATCGACTTTAAACTCTGAAGTGGAAAGAAAAAATCTGCCCATATCTTGGACCCCTACGATTGGAATCCCCACCCCGATTCTGACTCCTAAAAGTTGGGAAAAAAGTTCTCCTTCTGATTTTGATCCTAAGAAGTTTAAAGATTTCCCCAATGATTGCTACTCCTAAAAGTGGATAGAAGAATTTCCCTGATGATTTTGACGCCCAAAAGTTAAAGAGGAGTTCCCCGATGAATCTGACCAGTAAAAGTGGTAAGAAGACTTTCCCCGATTATTTGGATTCCTAAAAGTTGAGAATTCTTCCCTGATTTTGAGGCCCAAAAGTGGAAAAGGAGTTCCCCGATGATTCCCTCTCGTTTTGACTCTTGAAAGTGGAAAGGAAAATTACCCCATGATTCTGACACCCAAAAGTATAAAGAATAATTCCCCCATGATTTAGTAGAAAAGAGGTTCCCTCTTGATTCTGACAGCAAAATGTGGAAAAAAATTCCTCCATGATTCTGACCCTGAAAAGTTCTCGCTTATGATACCCAAAGGTGAAAAGAAGAATTTCCTGATGATTCTGACCACTCAGGGTGGAAAAAGGGTTCTTTCCATATTCCAACACCAAAAAGTGGGAAGAAGAATTCCCCCATGATTCTGACTCCTGAGAGTGGAAAAATTATTCCTTCTTGATTCTGCCACCTAAAAGTTGAAAGAAGAATTCCTTCATGATTCTTACTCTTCAAAGTGGAAAAAGAGTTCCCTCTAGATTTTGACGAACGAAAAAGTGAAGAAGAATTCCCAAATGATTCTGATTCCGAAAAGTTGAAAAAAGTTCCCTCTCAATGTTGACACCTGAACATGGAAGAGAAAATCCCCCAATAATTCTGATGCCAAAAAGTAAAAAAAAGTTCCTTCTCAATTCTGTCACAAAAAAGTAAAAAAAGAATTCCCTGATGATTTTGACTCTTCAAATTGGAAAAAAAAGTTCCCTTTCGGTTTTGACGCCCCAAAATGGAGAAACTTCCCCCATCATTCCAACTCTTAAAAAGTTGGAAAAGTATTCCCCGAAAGATATTGACAACTAGAAGTGGATAAAAAATTCCCTCCCAAAAGTGCAAAGAAAAATTCCCCATGATTCTGACACCCAAAAGTGGAAAGAAAAATTTCCCCGATGATTCTGACGCCTAAAAGTTGAAAAGGAGTTCCCCGATGATTCTGACCCCTAAAAGTGGAGAGAAGAATTCCCTTGATGATTCTGACGCCAAAAAGTAGAAAATGAGTTCCCGGAAGATTCTGATTCCCAGAAGTCGAGAGAAGAATCCCCCGATGATTCTGACTCCTAAAAGTTGGAAAAAAAAAATCTCCCCGATGATTCTGACGCCCAAGAATGGAGAAAAGAATTCCCCCATGATTCTTACTCCTAGAATTTGGAATTCTGACGCCCAAAAATGGAGAAAAGAATTCCCCCATGATTCTTACTCCTAGAATTTGGAAATAATTCCACATGATTCTGATGCTCGAAAGTGGAAAAAAAATTTCCCCATAGATTCTGACTCCTCGAAGTGGAAAAGGAGTTCACTCTCTATCATGACGTCCAAAATTGGAAATGATAATTCCTGCAATGATTCTGATTCCTCAAAGTTGGAAAAGAATTACTTCTCACTTCTGATACCCCAAAGTGGAAAAAAGAAATGAAGAATTCCCCCATGATTTCGACTCTGATGCTTCTGACACCTAGAAGTTGAAAAGGAGTTTCCCGATGATTCTGACTCCTAAAAGTGGAAATAAGAATTCCCTCATGATTCTGACTCCTAAAAGTGGAAAGAAGAATTCCCTCATGATTCTGACTCCTAAAAGTGGAAATAAGAATTCCCTCATGATTCTGTCTCCTAAAAGTGGAAAGAAGAATTCCCTCATGATTCTGACTCCTAAAAGTGGAAAGAAGAATTCCCTCATGATTCTGACTCCTAAAAGTGGAAAGAAGAATTCCTTCATGATTCTGACTCCTAAAAGTGGAAATAAGAATTCCCTCATGATTCTGACTCCTAAAAGTGGAAAGAAGAATTCCTTCATGATTCTGACTCCTAAAAGTGGAAAGAAGAATTCCCTCATGATTCTGACTCCTAAAAGTGGAAAGAAGAATTCCCTCATGATTCTGACTCCTAAAAGTGGAAAGAAGAATTCCCTCATGATTCTGACTCCTAAAAGTGGAAATAAGAATTCCCTCATGATTCTGACTCCTAAAAGTGGAAAGAAGAATTCCCTCATGATTCTGACTCCTAAAAGTGGAAATAAGAATTCCCTCATGATTCTGACTCCTAAAAGTGGAAATAAGAATTCCCTCATGATTCTGACTCCTAAAAGTGGAAATAAGAATTCCCTCATGATTCTGACTCCTAAAAGTGGAAATAAGAATTCCCTCATGATTCTGACTCCTAAAAGTGGAAATAAGAATTCCCTCATGAATCTGACTCCTAAAAGTGGAAAGAAGAATTCCCTCATGATTCTGACCCCTAAAAGTGGAAATAAGAATTCCCTCATGATTCTGACTCCTAAAAGTGGAAAGAAGAATTCCCTCATGATTCTGACTCCTAAAAGTGGAAAGAAGAATTCCCTCATGATTCTGACTCCTAAAAGTGGAAAGAAGAATTCCCTCATGATTCTGACTCCTAAAAGTGGAAATAAGAATTCCCTCATGATTCTGACTCCTAAAAGTGGAAAGAAGAATTCCCTCATGATTCTGACTCCTAAAAGTGGAAAGAAGAATTCCCTCATGATTCTGACTCCTAAAAGTGGAAATAAGAATTCCCTCATGATTCTGACTCCTAAAAGTGGAAAGAAGAATTCCCTCATGATTCTGACTCCTAAAAGTGGAAAGAAGAATTCCCTCATGATTCTGACTCCTAAAAGTGGAAAGAAGAATTCCTTCATGATTCTGACTCCTAAAAGTGGAAAGAAGAATTCCTTCATGATTCTGACTCCTAAAAGTGGAAAGAAGAATTCCTTCATGATTCTGTCTCCTAAAAGTGGAAATAAGAATTCCCTCATGATTCTGACTCCTAAAAGTGGAAAGAAGAATTCCCTCATGATTCTGACTCCTAAAAGTGGAAAGAAGAATTCCTTCATGATTCTGACTCCTAAAAGTGGAAATAAGAATTCCCTCATGATTCTGACTCCTAAAAGTGGAAAGAAGAATTCCTTCATGATTCTGACTCCTAAAAGTGGAAATAAGAATTCCCTCATGATTCTGACTCCTATAAGTGGAAAGAAGAATTCCCTCATGATTCTGACTCCTATAAGTGGAAAGAAGAATTCCCTCATGATTCTGACTCCTATAGTGGAAAAAAGAATTCCCTCATGATTCTGGCTCCTAAAAGTGGAAATAAGAATTCCCTCAAGGTTCTGACTCCTAAAAGTGGAAAGAAGAATTCCCTCATGATTCTGGCTCCTAAAAGTGGAAAGAAGAATTCCTTCATGATTCTGACTCCTAAAAGTGGAAAGAAAAATTCCCTCATGGTTCTGGCTCCTAAAAGTGGAAAGAAGAATTACCTCATGATTCTGACTCCTAAAAGTGGAAATAAGAATTCCCTCATGATTCTGACTCCTAAAAGTGGAAAGAAGAATTCCTTCATGATTCTGACTCCTAAAAGTGGAAAGAAGAATTCCTTCATGGTTCTGACTCCTAAAAGTTGAAATAAGAATTCCCTCATGGTTCTGACTCCTAAAAGTGGAAAGAAGAATTCCTTCATGATTCTGACTCCTAAAAGTGGAAAGAAGAAATCCCTCATGGTTCTGACTCCTAAAAGTGGAAAGAAGAATTCCCTCATGGTTCTGACTCCTAAAAGTGGAAATAAGAATTCCCTCATGATTCTGACTCCTAAAAGTGGAAAGAAGAATTCCCTCATGATTCTGACTCCTAAAAGTGGAAAGAAGAATTCCCTCATGATTCTGACTCCTAAAAGTGGAAATAAGAATTCCCTCATGATTCTGACTCCTAAAAGTGGAAAGAAGAATTCCCTCATGATTCTGACTCCTAAAAGTGCAAATAAGAATTCCCTCATGATTCTGACTCCTAAAAGTGGAAATAAGAATTCCCTCATGATTCTGACTCCTAAAAGTGGAAAGAAGAATTCCCTCATGATTCTGACTCCTAAAAGTGGAAATAAGAATTCCCTCATGATTCTGACTCCTAAAAGTGGAAATAAGAATTCCCTCATGAATCTGACTCCTAAAAGTGGAAAGAAGAATTCCCTCATGATTCTGACTCCTAAAAGTGGAAAGAAGAATTCCCTCATGATTCTGACTCCTAAAAGTGCAAATAAGAATTCCCTCATGATTCTGACTCCTAAAAGTGGAAAGAAGAATTCCCTCATGATTCTGACTCCTAAAAGTGGAAAGAAGAATTCCCTCATGATTCTGACTCCTAAAAGTGGAAAGAAGAATTCCCTCATGATTCTGACTCCTAAAAGTGGAAAGAAGAATTCCTTCATGATTCTGTCTCCTAAAAGTGGAAAGAAGAATTCCTTCATGATTCTAACTCCTAAAAGTGGAAAGAAGAATTTCTTCATGATTCTGACTCCTAGAAGTGGAAATAAGAATTCCCTCATGATTCTGGCTCCTAAAAGTGGAAATAAGAATTCCCTCATGATTCTGACTCCTAAAAGTGGAAAGAAAAATTCCCTCATGATTCTGGCTCCTAAAAGTGGAAATAAGAATTCCCTCATGATTCTGACTCCTAAAAGTGGAAAAAAGAATTCCCTCATGATTCTGGCTCCTAAAAGTGGAAAAAAGGATTCCCTCATGATTCTGACTCCTGAAAGTGGAAAAAAGAATTCCTCCATGATTCTGACTCCTAAAAGTGGAAAGAAGAATTCCCTCATGATTCTGACTCCTAAAAGTGGAAAGAAGAATTCCCTCATGATTCTGACTCCTAAAAGTGGAAAGAAGAATTCCTTCATAATTCTGACTCCTAAAAGTGGAAAGAAGAATTCCCTCATGATTCTGACTCCTAAAAGTGGAAAGAAGAATTCCCTCATGATTCTGACTCCTAAAAGTGGAAAGAAGAATTCCCTCATGATTCTGACTCCTAAAAGTGGAAATAAGAATTCCCTCATGATTCTGACTCCTAAAAGTGGAAAGAAGAATTCCCTCATGATTCTGACTCCTAAAAGTGGAAATAAGAATTCCCTCATGATTCTGACTCCTAAAAGTGGAAAGAAGAATTCCCTCATGATTCTGACTCCTAAAAGTGGAAAGAAGAATTCCCTCATGATTCTGACTCCTAAAAGTGGAAAGAAGAATTCCCTCATGATTCTGACTCCTAAAAGTGGAAATAAGAATTCCCTCATGATTCTGACTCCTAAAAGTGGAAATAAGAATTCCCTCATGATTCTGACTCCTAAAAGTGGAAAGAAGAATTCCCTCATGATTCTGACTCCTAAAAGTGGAAAGAAGAATTCCCTCATGATTCTGACTCCTAAAAGTGGAAATAAGAATTCCCTCATGATTCTGACTCCTAAAAGTGGAAAGAAGAATTCCCTCATGATTCTGACTCCTAAAAGTGGAAAGAAGAATTCCCTCATGATTCTGACTCCTAAAAGTGGAAAGAAGAATTCCCTCATGATTCTGACTCCTAAAAGTGGAAAGAAGAATTCCCTCATGATTCTGACTCCTAAAAGTGGAAAGAAGAATTCCCTCATGATTCTGACTCCTAAAAGTGGAAAGAAGAATTCCCTCATGATTCTGACTCCTAAAAGTGGAAAGAAGAATTCCCTCATGATTCTGACTCCTAAAAGTGGAAAGAAGAATTCCCTCATGATTCTGACTCCTAAAAGTGGAAAGAAGAATTCCCTCATGATTCTGACTCCTAAAAGTGGAAAGAAGAATTCCCTCATGATTCTGACTCCTAAAAGTGGAAATAAGAATTCCCTCATGATTCTGACTCCTAAAAGTGGAAATAAGAATTCCCTCATGATTCTGACTCCTAAAAGTGGAAATAAGAATTCCCTCATGATTCTGACTCCTAAAAGTGGAAAGAAGAATTCCCTCATGATTCTGACTCCTAAAAGTGGAAAGAAGAATTCCCTCATGATTCTGACTCCTAAAAGTGGAAAGAAGAATTCCCTCATGATTCTGACTCCTAAAAGTGGAAAGAAGAATTCCCTCATGATTCTGACTCCTAAAAGTGGAAAGAAGAATTCCCTCATGATTCTGACTCCTAAAAGTGGAAAGAAGAATTCCCTCATGATTCTGACTCCTAAAAGTGGAAAGAAGAATTCCCTCATGATTCTGACTCCTAAAAGTGGAAAGAAGAATTCCCTCATGATTCTGACTCCTAAAAGTGGAAAGAAGAATTCCCTCATGATTCTGACTCCTAAAAGTGGAAAGAAGAATTCCCTCATGATTCTGACTCCTAAAAGTGGAAAGAAGAATTCCCTCATGATTCTGACTCCTAAAAGTGGAAAGAAGAATTCCCTCATGATTCTGACTCCTAAAAGTGGAAATAAGAATTCCCTCATGATTCTGACTCCTAAAAGTGGAAAGAAGAATTCCCTCATGATTCTGACTCCTAAAAGTGGAAAGAAGAATTCCCTCATGATTCTGACTCCTAAAAGTGGAAAGAAGAATTCCCTCATGATTCTGACTCCTAAAAGTGGAAATAAGAATTCCCTCATGATTCTGATTCCTAAAAGTGGAAATAAGAATTCCCTCATGATTCTGACTCCTAAAAGTGGAAATAAGAATTCCCTCATGAATCTGACTCCTAAAAGTGGAAAGAAGAATTCCCTCATGAATCTGACTCCTAAAAGTGGAAAGAAGAATTCCCTCATGATTCTGACTCCTAAAAGTGGAAAGAAGAATTCCTTCATGATTCTGACTCCTAAAAGTGGAAAGAAGAATTCCCTCATGATTCTGACTCCTAAAAGTGGAAATAAGAATTCCCTCATGAATCTGACTCCTAAAAGTGGAAAGAAGAATTCCCTCATGATTCTGACTCCTAAAAGTGGAAAGAAGAATTCCCTCATGATTCTGACTCCTAAAAGTGGAAAGAAGAATTCCCTCATGATTCTGACTCCTAAAAGTGGAAAGAAGAATTCCCTCATGATTCTGACTCCTAAAAGTGGAAAGAAGAATTCCCTCATGATTCTGACTCCTAAAAGTGGAAAGAAGAATTCCCTCATGATTCTGACTCCTAAAAGTGGAAATAAGAATTCCCTCATGATTCTGATTCCTAAAAGTGGAAATAAGAATTCCCTCATGATTCTGACTCCTAAAAGTGGAAATAAGAATTCCCTCATGAATCTGACTCCTAAAAGTGGAAAGAAGAATTCCCTCATGAATCTGACTCCTAAAAGTGGAAAGAAGAATTCCCTCATGATTCTGACTCCTAAAAGTGGAAAGAAGAATTCCTTCATGATTCTGACTCCTAAAAGTGGAAAGAAGAATTCCCTCATGAATCTGACTCCTAAAAGTGGAAATAAGAATTCCCTCATGAATCTGACTCCTAAAAGTGGAAAGAAGAATTCCCTCATGATTCTGACTCCTAAAAGTGGAAAGAAGAATTCCCTCATGATTCTGACTCCTAAAAGTGGAAAGAAGAATTCCCTCATGATTCTGACTCCTAAAAGTGGAAAGAAGAATTCCTTCATGATTCTGACTCCTAAAAGTGGAAAGAAGAATTCCCTCATGATTCTGACTCCTAAAAGTGGAAAGAAGAATTCCCTCATGATTCTGACTCCTAAAAGTGGAAAGAAGAATTCCCTCATGATTCTGACTCCTAAAAGTGGAAATAAGAATTCCCTCATGATTCTGACTCCTAAAAGTGGAAAGAAGAATTCCCTCATGATTCTGACTCCTAAAAGTGGAAAGAAGAATTCCCTCATGATTCTGACTCCTAAAAGTGGAAAGAAGAATTCCCTCATGATTCTGACTCCTAAAAGTGGAAAGAAGAATTCCCTCATGATTCTGACTCCTAAAAGTGGAAAGAAGAATTCCCTCATGATTCTGACTCCTAAAAGTGGAAAGAAGAATTCCTTCATGATTCTGTCTCCTAAAAGTGGAAAGAAGAATTCCTTCATGATTCTAACTCCTAAAAGTGGAAAGAAGAATTTCTTCATGATTCTGACTCCTAGAAGTGGAAATAAGAATTCCCTCATGATTCTGGCTCCTAAAAGTGGAAATAAGAATTCCCTCATGATTCTGACTCCTAAAAGTGGAAAGAAAAATTCCCTCATGATTCTGGCTCCTAAAAGTGGAAATAAGAATTCCCTCATGATTCTGACTCCTAAAAGTGGAAAAAAGAATTCCCTCATGATTCTGGCTCCTAAAAGTGGAAAAAAGAATTCCCTCATGATTCTGACTCCTGAAAGTGGAAAGAAGAATTTCTTCATGATTCTGACTCCTAAAAGTGGAAATAAGAATTCCCTCATGATTCTGGCTCCTAAAAGTGGAAATAAGAATTCCCTCATGATTCTGACTCCTAAAAGTGGAAAGAAAAATTCCCTCATGATTCTGGCTCCTAAAAGTGGAAATAAGAATTCCCTCATGATTCTGACTCCTAAAAGTGGAAAGAAGAATTCCCTCATGATTCTGACTCCTAAAAGTGGAAAGAAGAATATCCTCATGATTCTGACTCCTAAAAGTGGAAAGAAGAATTCCCTCATGATTCTGACTCCTAAAAGTGGAAATAAGAATTCCCTCATGATTCTGACTCCTAAAAGTGGAAAGAAGAATTCCCTCATGATTCTGACTCCTAAAAGTGGAAAGAAGAATTCCTTCATGATTCTGACTCCTAAAAGTGGAAAGAAGAATTCCTTCATGATTCTGACTCCTAAAAGTGGAAAGAAGAATTCCATCATGATTCTGACTCCTAAAAGTGGAAAGAAGAATTCCTTCATGATTCTGACTCCTAAAAGTGGAAATAAGAATTCCCTCATGATTCTGACTACTAAAAGTGGAAATAAGAATTCCCTCATGATTCTGACTCCTAAAAGTGGAAAGAAGAATTCCCTCATGATTCTGACTCCTAAAAGTGGAAAGAAGAATTCCCTCATGATTCTGACTCCTAAAAGTGGAAATAAGAATTCCCTCATGATTCTGACTCCTAAAAGTGGAAAGAAGAATTCCCTCATGATTCTGACTCCTAAAAGTGGAAAGAAGAATTCCCTCATGATTCTGACTCCTAAAAGTGGAAAGAAGAATTCCCTCATGATTCTGACTCCTAAAAGTGCAAATAAGAATTCCCTCATGATTCTGACTCCTAAAAGTGGAAAGAAGAATTCCTTCATGATTCTGTCTCCTAAAAGTGGAAAGAAGAATTTCTTCATGATTCTGACTCCTAAAAGTGGAAATAAGAATTCCCTCATGATTCTGACTCCTAAAAGTGGAAAGAAGAATTCCATCATGATTCTGACTCCTAAAAGTGGAAAGAAGAATTCCTTCATGATTCTGACTCCTAAAAGTGGAAATAAGAATTCCCTCATGATTCTGACTACTAAAAGTGGAAATAAGAATTCCCTCATGATTCTGACTCCTAAAAGTGGAAAGAAGAATTCCCTCATGATTCTGACTCCTAAAAGTGCAAATAAGAATTCCCTCATGATTCTGACTCCTAAAAGTGGAAAGAAGAATTCCCTCATGATTCTGACTCCTAAAAGTGGAAAGAAGAATTCCTTCATGATTCTGTCTCCTAAAAGTGGAAATAAGAATTCCTTCATGATTCTAACTCCTAAAAGTGGAAAGAAGAATTTCTTCATGATTCTGACTCCTAAAAGTGGAAATAAGAATTCCCTCATGATTCTGGCTCCTAAAAGTGGAAATAAGAATTCCCTCATGATTCTGACTCCTAAAAGTGGAAAGAAAAATTCCCTCATGATTCTGGCTCCTAAAAGTGGAAATAAGAATTCCCTCATGATTCTGACTCCTAAAAGTGGAAAGAAGAATTCCCTCATGATTCTGACTCCTAAAAGTGGAAAGAAGAATATCCTCATGATTCTGACTCCTAAAAGTGGAAAGAAGAATTCCCTCATGATTCTGACTCCTAAAAGTGGAAATAAGAATTCCCTCATGATTCTGACTCCTAAAAGTGGAAAGAAGAATTCCCTCATGATTCTGACTCCTAAAAGTGGAAAGAAGAATATCCTCATGATTCTGACTCCTAAAAGTGGAAATAAGAATTCCCTCATGATTCTGACTCCTAAAAGTGGAAAGAAGAATTCCTTCATGATTCTGACTCCTAAAAGTGGAAAGAAGAATTCCTTCATGATTCTGACTCCTAAAAGTGGAAAGAAGAATTCCATCATGATTCTGACTCCTAAAAGTGGAAAGAAGAATTCCTTCATGATTCTGACTCCTAAAAGTGGAAATAAGAATTCCCTCATGATTCTGACTCCTAAAAGTGGAAAGAAGAATTCCTTCATGATTCTGACTCCTAAAAGTGGAAATAAGAATTCCTTCATGATTCTGACTCCTAAAAGTGGAAATAAGAATTCCCTCATGATTCTGACTCCTAAAAGTGGAAAGAAGAATTCCCTCATGATTCTGACTCCTAAAAGTGGAAAGAAGAATTCCCTCATGATTCTGACTCCTAAAAGTGGAAAGAAGAATTCCTTCATGATTCTGACTCTTAAAAGTGGAAAGAAGAATTCCCTCATGATTCTGACTCCTAAAAGTGGAAAAAAGAATTCCCTCATGATTCTGACTCCTAAAAGTGGAAAGAAGAATTCCTTCATGATTCTGACTCCTAAAAGTGGAAAGAAGAATTCCTTCATGATTCTGACTCATAAAAGTGGAAATAAGAATTCCCTCATGATTCTGACTCCTAAAAGTGGAAAGAAGAATTCCTTCATGATTCTGACTCCTAAAAGTGGAAAGAAGAATTCCTTCATGATTCTGACTCCTAAAAGTGGAAAAAAGGATTCCCTCATGATTCTGGCTCCTAAAAGTGGAAATAAGAATTCCTTCATGATTCTGACTCATAAAAGTGGAAATAAGAATTCCCTCATGATTCTGACTCCTAAAAGTGGAAATAAGAATTCCTTCATGATTCTGACTCCTAAAAGTGGAAATAAGAATTCCCTCATGATTCTGACTCCTAAAAGTGGAAAGAAGAATTCCCTCATGATTCTGACTCCTAAAAGTGGAAAGAAGAATTCCTTCATGATTCTGACTCCTAAAAGTGGAAAGAAGAATTCCTTCATGATTCTGACTCCTAAAAGTGGAAAAAAGGATTCCCTCATGATTCTGACTCCTAAAAGTGGAAAGAAGAATTCCTTCATGATTCTGACTCATAAAAGTGGAAATAAGAATTCCCTCATGATTCTGACTCCTAAAAGTGGAAATAAGAATTCCTTCATGATTCTGACTCCTAAAAGTGGAAATAAGAATTCCCTCATGATTCTGACTCCTAAAAGTGGAAATAAGAATTCCCTCATGATTCTGACTCCTAAAAGTGGAAAGAAGAATTCCTTCATGATTCTGACTCCTAAAAGTGGAAAAAAGGATTCCCTCATGATTCTGACTCCTAAAAGTGGAAAGAAGAATTCCTTTATGATTCTGACTCCTAAAAGTGGAAAGAAGAATTCCCTCATGATTCTGACTCCTAAAAGTGGAAAGAAGAATTCCCTCATGATTCTGACTCCTAAAAGTGGAAAGAAGAATTCCTTCATGATTCTGACTCATAAAAGTGGAAAGAAGAATTCCCTCATGATTCTGAGTCCTAAAAGTGGAAAGAAGAATTCCCTCATGATTCTGACTCCTAAAAGTGGAAAGAAGAATTCCCTCATGATTCTGACTCCTAAAAGTGGAAAGAAGAATTCCTTCATGATTCTGACTCCTAAAAGTGGAAAGAAGAATTCCCTCATGATTCTGACTCCTCAAAGTGGAGAGAAGAATTCCTTCATGATTCTGACTCCTAAAAGTGGAAAGAAGAATTCCCTCATGATTCTGACTACTAAAAGTGGAAATAAGAATTCCCTCATGATTCTGACTCCTAAAAGTGGAAAGAAGAATTCCCTCATGATTCTGACTCCTAAAAGTGGAAAGAAGAATTCCTTCATGATTCTGACTCCTAAAAGTGGAAATAAGAATTCCCTCATGATTCTGACTCCTAAAAGTGGAAATAAGAATTCCCTCATGATTCTGACTCCTAAAAGTGGAAAGAAGAATTCCTTCATGATTCTGACTCCTAAAAGTGGAAATAAGAATTCCCTCATGATTCTGACTCCTAAAAGTGGAAAGAAGAATTCCTTCATGATTCTGACTCCTAAAAGTGGAAAAAAGAATTCCCTCATGACTCTGACTCCTGAAAGTGGGAAGAAGAATTCCTTCATGATTCTGACTCCTAAAAGTTGAAAGAAGAATTCCCTCATGATTCTGACTCCTAAAAGTGGAAAGAAGAATTCCCTCATGATTCTGACTCCTAAAAGTGGAAAGAAGAATTCCTTCATGATTCTGACTCCTAAAAGTGGAAAGAAGAATTCCCTCATGATTCTGACTCCTAAAAGTGGAAATAAGAATTCCCTCATGATTCTGACTCCTAAAAGTGGAAAGAAGAATTCCTTCATGATTCTGACTCCTAAAAGTGGAAAGAAGAATTCCCTCATGATTATGACTCCTAAAAGTGGAAAGAAGAATTCCTTCATGATTCTGACTCCTAAAAGTGGAAATAAAAATTCCCTCATGATTCTGACTCCTAAAAGTGGAAATAAGAATTCCTTCTTGATTCTGACTCCTAAAAGTGGAAAGAAGAATTCCCTCATGATTCTGACTCCTAAAAGTGGAAATAAGAATTCCCTCATGATTCTGACTCCTGAAAGTGGAAATAAGAATTCCTTCATGATTCTGACTCCTAAAAGTGGAAAGAAGAATTCCTTCATGATTCTGACTCCTTAAAGTGGAAATAAGAATTCCCTCATGATTCTGACTCCTATAGTGGAAAAAAGAATTCCCTCATGATTCTGACTCCTAGAAGTGGAAAGAAGAATTCCCTCATGATTCTGACTCCTAAAAGTGGAAATAAGAATTCCCTCATGATTCTGACTCCTAAAAGTGGAAATAAGAATTCCCTCATGATTATGACTCCTAAAAGTGGAAAGAAGAATTCCTTCATGATTCTGACTCCTAAAAGTGGAAATAAGAATTCCCTCATGATTCTGACTCCTAAAAGTGGAAAGAAGAATTCCCTCATGATTCTGACTCCTAAAAGTGGAAAGAAGAATTCCTTCATGATTCTGACTCCTAAAAGTGGAAATAAGAATTCCCTCATGATTCTGACTCCTCAAAGTGGAAAGAAGAATTCCTTCATGATTCTGACTCCTAAAAGTGGAAAGAAGAATTCCCTCATGATTCTGACTCCTAAAAGTGGAAAGAAGAATTCCCTCATGGTTCTGACTCCTAAAAGTGGAAAGAAGAATTCCCTCATGATTCTGATTCCTAAAAGTGGAAATAAGAATTCCCTCATGATTCTGACTCCTAAAAGTGGAAAAAAGAATTCCCTCATGATTCTGACTCCTAAAAGTGGAAAGAAGAATTCCTTCATGATTCTGACTCCTAAAAGTGGAAAGAAGAATTCCCTCATGATTCTGACTCCTAAAAGTGGAAATAAGAATTCCCTCATGATTCTGACTCCTAAAAGTGGAAATAAGAATTCCCTCATGATTCTGACTCCTAAAAGTGGAAATAAGAATTCCTTCATGATTCTGACTCCTAAAAGTGGAAAGAAGAATTCCTTCATGATTCTGACTCCTAAAAGTGGAAATAAGAATTCCCTCATGATTCTGACTCCTAAAAGTGGAAATAAGAATTCCTTCATGATTCTGACTCCTAAAAGTGGAAAGAAGAATTCCCTCATGATTCTGACTCCTAAAAGTGGAAAAAAGAATTAACCTGATGCATCTGACATCCAAAAGATGAAAAGGAGTTCCTTGAAGATTCTGACTCCAAAAAGTGGAAAGAAGAATTTCCCCCGATGATACTGACTCCTCAAAATGGAAAAGGAGTTTCCTCTTGATTCTGACGCCCAAAAGTAGAAAAGAGTTACCCATGATTCTGACTCCTCAAAGTGGAGAGGGAGTTCCTCATTAATTCTGAGAGCTTAAAGTGGAAAAAAGGATTCCTCGACGCCCAAAAGTAGAAAGAGCATTTCCCCCATGATTCTGACTTCTAAGTGTAGAAAGATATCTCTGACGCTCAAAAGTGGGGAGAATTCTCACGTGATTCTGATTCTTAAAAGTTAGAAAAGTGTACCCTTTCCAATCTTACGCCCAAAAATTGAAGGAATTTCCCTATGATTCTGACTCATAAAAGAGGAAACGATTCCTTGTTGATTCTGACACCCAAAATTGGAAAAAATAAATTTGCCTAACATTCTGACATCCAAAGGTGGAACGAAGATTTCCCCATGATTCTGACACCAAAAAATGAAAAACGATCCTGACATCGAAAAGTGGAAAGAGAAATTGCATTATGATTTTCATTCCTTAAAATGGAAAAGAAGCTCCTTATAGATTTTGATGCCCAAAAGTGAATTAACAAATGATTCTGATTACTAAAAGTGGAAAGGGGTTCACTTTATATTCTAACACAAAGAAGTAAGAAAAGAAAATTCCCCCATGATTATGACTTTTAAAAGTTGAAAATAATTTCCCTCTCAATTGTGACATCGAAAAGTGGAAAAAAAAATTCCCTGTTGATTCAGACTCTTCAAAGGGGTTCCAACTAGATTCTGACACCAAAAAAATAGAAAGAAGAATTCCCCAATTATTCTGACTCCTAAAAGTGGAAAAGGAATTCTCTCTCGATTCTGACCCCTGAAAGTGGATAAAAGAATTAACCAATGATTATGATCTTAAAAATGGAAAAAAGTTCTCTCTTGATTCTGACACTCAAAAGTGGAAAGAAGAATTACCCCAGGATTCTGACTCCTCGAAGTGGAAAAGGAGTTCACTCTCTATCATGACGTCCAAAATTGGAAATGATAATTCCTGCAATGATTCTGATTCCTCAAAGTTGGAAAAGAATTACTTCTCACTTCTGATACCCCAAAGTGGAAAGGAGAATTAACCAATGATTCTGATTCCTAAAAGTGGAAAAAGTTCGCTGTTGATTGATATGCTCAAAAGTGGATGGAAGAATTCCCCATGATTCTGACTCCTCAAAGTGGGAAAGGACTCCCCTCTTGCTTTTGACACCAAAACGTGGAAAGAAGAATTCTCCGCGATTCTGACTTCTAAAAGTGAAAGAAAAGTTCCCTCTCGATTCTGACGCCAAAAAGTGGAAAGAAAAAATTCCCCTAATGATTCTTACTCCTAAGAGTGCATAAAGAATCCCCTGTAGATTCAGACACTCGAAAGTGGATAGAGGTATTGCCCCGATGATTCTGACTCCTCAGAGTTGAAGAAGAATCCCCTCTCGATAAAGACGCCCGGAAATGGATAGAAAAATTAATCTATGATTCTGATTCCTACAAGTGGGAAAAAGTTCCTTGTTGATTCTGACATTCAAAAGTGGAAAGAAGAATTCCACCATGATTCTGACTACTCAAAGTGGAGAAGGAGTTCCCTCTCGATTCGGACACCTAAGAGTGGAAAAAAGCATTCCTTCGATTCCAACACCCAAAAGTAAGTAGAAGAATTAACTCATGAGAGGAAAGAAGAATTCCACATGATTCTGAGTTGTAGAAGTGGAAAAAGAATTTTCCTTCGATTCTGATACTCGAAAGTTGATAGAAAATTTGCCCTATGATTCTAACTCCTAAAAGTGAAAAAAAATTCCCACCCGACTCTGACACCCAAAAGTCGAATGAAAAGTTTCTCCATGATTTAGACTACTAGGAGTGGGAAAAAATTCGCTCTTAATGCTGACACGCGAAAATGGATAGAAGACTTGCCCCATGATTCTGATTCCAAAAAGTTGAAAAAAAAGTTCCTTCTTGATTCTGACACCCAAAAGTGGAGAAAAGCATTCCCTTTCGATTCTGAGACCCAAAATTTGAGAAAAGAATTCCCCCATGATTTTAACTCATAAAAATGGAAAAGGTGTTCCCATCCAATTCTGATCGTGGGAAAAAGAATTCCTCCATGATTCTGACTATTAAAAGTGAAAAAAGAATTCTCTCTCGATTCTGACGCCCGAAAATGAATAGAAAAAATTTGTGATTCTGACCCCTAAGAGTGAAAGAAGACTTCCCTCTTGGTTTTGACTCTTGAAAGTGGACAGAAGAATCCCCCATGATTCCACCTCATAAAATGGAAAAAGACTTTCATCTTGGTTCTTATACCTAGAAATGCAATGAAGAATTCCCCCATGATTTTAAGTCCTACAATTGGAAAAGGTGTTCCCTTCTGATTCTGATGTCCAAATGTGGAAAGAAGAATTACCCCATGATTCTGACTCCTCAAAGTCGGAATAGACTACCCTTTCGATTATGACACCCGAAAGTGGATAGAAGAATTCCCCCCATAATTCTGACCCCTAAAAGTGCAAAAGGAGCTCCCTCTCGACTCTGACACCCCAAAATGGAAAGAAGAATTACCCCATGATTCTGACTCCTTAAAGTGGTAAAATGAATTTCTCCCAGAATCTATCCATAAACGATTTATGTATCAATACAATAATTTCAAAAGTACGTATTTATACTCATCTGGAAAATTTATGCTATAACTTTGTCCTACTCATTCGCTATTTTCTTGTTCTTTTAAAATTTTGCACTGAGTATGTATATATATATATATATATATATATATATATATATATATATATATATATATATATATATATATATAAATATATATATGCTTGGATGCAAACATGTCGGGCCTTCTTACTGAGGGTTGGAAACTTTATGTATAATGGTACTGTACAATTTCTTATGTAACCCCGACTTGATGTACCCTAATGAAAAGATGGTATTTTTCCATATAAACTTCGTAACCCCTCGAAATATATCCTTTTTGTCCTATCCCTTGAAACAGTGGCGGACATGCAATCTATTTATTTGAGAATATATTCTCATAAAACTGCCAATAATTTGGATTTTCTTCATTGGATATGAAATTCCATCCCTCCTCGGTGTTATGTTCTCAGAGGATGCCTTTGTTAAGACTTGGTGTACATAAAACATGGTTTATGACTTGATTTAGTTTACCCATATTTGAGTACATTTGTAGTACATGTCGAGTGATTATGCGATGAGGAACGAAAAATGGCCAAATAACTTAATTTTTGGTGTTACACATCTTAGACAAGTTCATGCTTGCAGAGAACCGATGACCGTACTCTCTACTTGTAATTTCTTGGCAAAGCGGACTCAATATGAGGTCGCATTGTTCGGGGATATTGTTTGAAGACGAGTGTTCAAAGGTGAAACAAAGGTGAATAATAATCGAGGAGTCGGATCCCAAATGCACAAGGTGAACTATAATCAGCAGTATGTGCGCATCAGCATGATGCCATATGTGCCTGCCAATGTCTAATGGTATCATCCACGCCGAGTGACTTTATTATTTTGCAGATTTTTTTCACAATTTCGATCTTGTGTATAAATACTACAGCATTGCAGAAAGTGGAACTTACCCAAGTGAAAGATAAAATGTGAAGACGTTATTTTGCCAAATTATACATATTTAGACCTTGCAATTAACTAAACTGAATAATGATAAAAAAATCACGTGCAAAAAGGCGATCATTGGAATTCCAACTTGTGTTTTTTTACTGCGTCAATGCATCGACTAAATGAATTCAAAACAGACGATGCATCTTCTTTCATTTTGACCAAGAAATAAGACCCTCAGATTCTGGGGTTGAAAAATATGTGAATGACCGCACGTGACATGTATCCAACGAGGAATCTTTAAAAAGTTGGGAAAATCACTCTCAAAATTTGATGACTTTTCGTTTGTTATATTTTCCTTATTTCTAGAGCTACAATGCTCAGGGTTTGTTTTTTTTTAGAATTTTGAAACTTGAACAGTCAACATAATGGTTCTGATGCATGTTACAATGAATCTTGAATACGTTGTATTATTTGAACATGATCACCAATTTTGTTTTTGTTAAAACTCTCGTGAAAATCGCATCATTTCTTAACCAAGTTTTAACGGCGCTATTTTCGGTATTTTTACACTCATAATGCTCGTTCAAGTCTCGTTTTGACCAGACGTTTCTGACTTTTAAATGCATAGCAACGTCCCTAAAAATACTTAGAGCGTGAATAAGCAAAACGATGTGAGCTTTCTCTTGTAAAAAAAGACGAAAGATCCAATTTCATGCATTGTAACTTTTCAAGTATTCAGGATTTCTTGTACAGTGCAGCAGCAACATTATACAGAGTGTTCAAGCTTTTAAAAAATGAACACTGTAGCTGTCTACAGATACAATGTTCATTTCATAACAAAATTATCGTAAAATTTAGATCTCGATTTTCTCAACTTTTAAAAAATTGTGCCTTTCATGAAAGAAGCATGATTTCTCTAACATAATACATACCTTAAGATTTATTCTCAAGTATGGAGGGGAGTCAGATTTGACCCCAGATGATTGTAACAGGTGAAATCTAAGATGGCCACCATAAATATGTTCAATATTTGATTCAAACAGTGTAGAGAAAAACATTTAATGTGTCATTTCCAAATGAGTTGGGAATGGCCATCTGAAGTAGTGCGTTTGATCCAGGGCAAACAATGAGAGCATAATCTGTGTGAGGGATTCAATGTACAACAAAGTGACCTGACCTACCACAGCAAGAGAAACTCCAATGACAGGGTCTTAAGCCAGTAGTAAAAGTGGACACTGGTATTAGCTCATTGTAAGCACCAGGCCTCAAAAGACGGACTATCAGGTTGCATGGCATTAGTATCATCAGATCAGCTGCTTTCACTTGCCAGAGGAGATCATAACGGTTTGTGGCCGTGACCCAGTGGGCATAGCGGGTCTTGGTGCCATGGCATATATGAGGCAATTTGCAGTTCTGGAGATTGCAATGTTAGACTATACCAAGGCGTTCGTATAGCCAATGTCTTCCAGCAAGTCTCCTAGTTACTTCAACATGACCAACATGAAGAAATCCTCTTCGTGAACGCCAGGTCAGGTCCTCTGGACATCCTCAGAAAGAGTGGTTGGTCAGTAGCAAGGACAGGAATCTGACAAGGATTCACATACTGGACTGCAGCCTTGACGATGTCTAAGGAGTGATGTATCATTGCCATCGATTGGGGTCTGAAAGTTCAAACCTTATAGTCAATAAGGGATAATGGTACTGTGTAATTGTTTCTATGTCAATCCAACTTGATGTACTCTCGTGAAAATATGATATCATTCTTCTCAGGTAACATGTTTGCCACTGAGATAAATTCTGAATAATCTTTTTGCTCCCCACCCCATTCCTGGAAATATATCTTCCTCGTGGAAGAGTGTAAATTACCCTTTTAAGACCGTTCTATAGGTTTTATAGTTGATGGTTCTTCTATTATTCTGAGGAGTAGTAATGGTGGTTGTTTCTGTGTAGTAAGAAAATGGTTGTAGTCGTAGAGGATGAGAGAATCTGTGCCACGTGTTTGACTTTACCGCTAAATGCTGTGACGGTACGATAAGAATTGAGGAAGAAGTACGTTGCTAGTCGACATAATAGTTCTTTATTAGTACGGATAATTCCCGTGCCATGTATGAATATGGACGCAGAGATAAAACATTGTTCTTGATTGAAATAAGGACACATATGAATGTTTAGAGAAACAAATAATCAAGTACATCTAATGAGTCGACAAAAAAGAAGCCTGTATAAGCATTACACTTAAAACTGAGAAGGAAACATTAAGAAATGATCGATCAAGATAGAAGAGGCCTGTTTAGAATAGATTACAACGTAGCATCCTTATAGTGAAGGAGTTGTTAAGGAGAGAGTTGGGTATTATTCCAATATATTATAATGAGAATTATACAAGAGAATTGCGATTAGTTAGGGAAATAAGTGACATAATGTCGTTTGGTTTATATATTGAATGGAGCCTGATTAGCGGTGCCTTTAATAATGAGTGGTATAATTGTCCAAGCTAGATTATCCAGGAAGTGGTTAGTTCAGTTTTAGGTGCAAGGAGCTAAAAGGGGTGAAAATGAGGTAAGTGAAATAAATGCAACGTTTGTGTTAAGTCAACAAAAAGTTTTTACAGATTCTCACACCAAGGAACATTGTTGGCAGAAGACGATAGTCACAGTAAAACAAGGGAAACGATTGGTCCCGATAAAACCGTAAACATCAAGTCAACTGGGAAGTCGGCGAAATAATACCAGGTCTCATAGAGTTGCTTGACCTCTCTGTGAAAAAATATGTCTTACACCCATCCCAAACGCAATTGAAATATTTTAATGTAAAAACTTTGCCAAATTTTAGAATATCTTACATTTAGAAGCAGTATTTCTTAAACAAATCCAAATAATAAAAATGAGTTGGCGATCTCTTGTACATGGTCGCCGGTAGTGTATACCATCTTTAAAAGCAACTATGGAAGGCTGAAATTGATTAAGATGTCCACGTTCTGATACGCCAAGATTTATAAGGATTAAATCAAGTATTGGAGACAGGATTATATCATTTGTTATATGTATATACAGATATGTATTTATTTTATGATTGTTGAATTAAATTAAGTATTGGGGACTGGTGCCGATTCATGAAATTAAAGTTTTGCGTATAAGTTATGGTAGGTTTTAAAATGAATTTCACAATCACTTTTATTCCCACAAAAAGTTAAAATACCTAAAATTTAACTTTCAGGTGTAAGTCACCGTAGATATTTTTTGATTCACAAACAACTTTATTTGAGCTAGAAAAGTTGAAAGACTTTAAAATTAGTTACAAGTCTTATTGAAAGGTTTAAAACGAATTATTTAAACTAAAAAGTCAAGACTTGAAAGAAGTTTGTTTCTAAAATTTTTCGCAAAATTTCATCTAAACTGACAAGCCTGACTACTTCATGGTCAAACAATTTCAGCTGATTTAAAAAAAAAAAAAGAGGGTTTTCCTACTCATTGAGGTGTGTGTGTGTGTGTGTGTGTGTGTGTGTGTGTGTGTGTGTGTGTGTGTGTGTGTGTGTGTGCTAAATTTCAGGTTTCTATAATGGACGGTAAAGGTTGAATGAGTAGAGAAGGAAGAATAAAATACTAGAAAAAGAAAGAAAAGGTAAAACGTAAGTTGACATGACAAAGCGTCACGGAATCACTCGTTCATTCCCCCCTCTTTCATGTCTAATTAATCACGTTAATAAAGTCAACTTTTGAGGTTTGACAAAAATGTTAATCAAATCTTTTGGTGTACACCCATTCCAGTATATTCTTTTAAATTTAAACTATAATGAAAGGTTCGCTTTAAATTATGGTCTGATTCAGTAGGGCTTGTCAACAGCCCCTGGCAGCAAGAAAAATTCGGTAAAAACAAACCTTCGCAGCCATTGTAAGTTGTTGCAACCATTTTACCAGGTTATTTGCAAAGAAAAATTGGGCATACATTGATGTAATTTGATGAGATATGCCTTAACGTTGTGTAGTTGTTGGTTGCTCAAACGATGACGAGACAGGAAAGATTGTCCGTCCACATCTTTCCAGATAAGGAGTAAAAAGTCGAAATGTTGGGTGCAGGCCATGACTGAACCATAATAGGAGCAAGTTGACTCCGAACGAAGAATAATGTTTACATTTATAATGAACATTAGGTTTTTCAAAGACACACACACAGACACACAGACACACATTCACACACATTCACATATTTTTCAATTACATTTTTTTTAAAAAAGAGTGTTGGATATTTTAAAAAGTTCTATGATGATATCTAAGCTACTCTCGTAAAAGAGAAAAAAAATCACCAGTACCTTTGGGAGGCTGCTACGCATGCCAGCCCTGAAAACCGTTGCGAAGAGTAATGGACGGGTTACGTGAAAGTAAATGCTTTGAAGAGTCAATTCATTGACTGATGGAAAGCGCCAGTTGAGTTTACCTCTGTAGGTACTTGTGAACACTTACCCTTTGTAAAACCTAAAAAATATTTTTTTCTAAGAACTAACGAAGTCCAGGAAGATCGTTCGGGTTTAATGTAGTGGTTTTAGTACTATCAAAACTCAAGGACCCCTATTTTTTGCATTTAGTTTGTTTAGAATTTATTTATTGTACTTCATTAATATTTTGAACGAGACCTTGAATGGATTATTCAAATTCAAGTATAGGCTTGTGTACAATAACTATGTTTTTCAATTGCTGTGCGATGGATGATGTCGTTTGTTTCTCAGTCACGAGATTCATTATGTCAAGTTCAGAGGGAGCGCCTAGCATTATTTGACAGAACAACAGGGGTCGTGGACCCCAGTTTTGAAACCACAGGTCAGAATCAAAATCACAAAAGTACAACAGGTAGTTATAGCTAGGTTGAAAATGATGTCTCTCAGTGCAACGAGTATGGCCGCTAAATTGGGTGCAGAAGAAATTCAGAGGGTAAATAACTTAAGGCCTGTAACTCTGCAAAATACAGAGTCAAAGATTCTGGCCAGGGTCTTGTCAAACCGCTTGCAGGCTGTGCTGTATAGTCTAATTGACCCTGAACCGACTATCCAAGATAACACGCAGGATCCAGAAAAAACACGAAGATTCAGACAGTTGGACAGTATAACTAAAGCATAACCAGTCTCAAATAAGATTCAAAATAGACTCGGGTGTGGAAATTAACTTGCTACCTGATTTTCTTTCACAACAATCTCTTTCCCCGACCAAAATTTACAAAAAAACACTTCTGTAAAATTAACTGCCGAAAACAATACCCTAATTCCTGATTTAGGCAAATATGAGGCTACTTTATAACATGAAAAGTACTATATACAATGGCCAATATACAATCTCAGCCGGTTTCGATGCACACACACACACACACCAAAAAAAAAAAAAAAAAAATTCAAGTACAGAAAATCTTCAAAATCAACCATTCAGGTATGAGAAAACTCTTGAAAGTATTAGATGACTGTTTTAGTGAGATTGACACTTAACCCTTTAGTCATAACTATAGACCCTGAAATAAATCCCGTTATTCACCCTCACTCATCCCGAAAAGGCAACAGATGCTTATAATTCTCCCTGTAAGAGAATGGGTTAAACCCTGGTTATCATCGAAAAGTCGAATAGGAATTTGTGCCACTCTTTGTTCAAATCCTCGTGATTTGAATATAACAATTGAACATTTCAAACCCCCAACTGCTAAAGGAAATGTTGCAGAAAGGCATGGCTCAAAGTACTTTTCTTCGCTCGATGCTTATGACAAATTTCGGCAAACTACGAAAACACGGTCTGAAATTACATAAATCAAAATGTATTTTGCTAAATCACGAATAACATATAAAGGTCACTCCATCACACGTGAAGGATTGAAACCCGATCCATCTAAATAAGAGGCACTTATCAAAATGCCCCTACCCAAATGTAAACAAGATTTACAAAGATTTTTTAGGAATGACAAATTCTGAATTACTCAGAAGTAACGACAATATTATGTCATCTACAAAATGACATTGATTGGCCATTTGAAAAACTTCATAAGGAAGCAATATCAAATTTCAAAGAGATGATCACGAACTACCTTTTTTTAAACAATTTAAAAAACCCAATCTACCAACAAAAATAACAACTTACGTAAATATGGAATGGGTGCAATACTCGAACAAAATCATAACGGCAAATGGCTTCACCTTTCATTTTTATAACGTGCCTCTATTTTTACACAACAGATTCTCTTTTGCCTTGCAACTTTATGATTTCCAACTCAATCATATACCAGGCCGTGAATCAGTCGATGCTGATACTTTATCCAATGCTATTCTGCAGATATAAGAACATACATTGACTCAGTTATAAAATCCCATGAGTGACAATAAATTAAATGCGTACAAAGAGGCCACTGCAGGCGACGACACCCATTGCATACACAAAAAGTGTATGGCCCACAGAAAAAAATCCCTTTTCCTCTTCAGCCCTTTGTTTCTACCTGCGACAAAATTTCTGTCGTACAAGAACTCCTATTCAAAGGTATACGGATCATCACTCTGTATTTAGTTTTACAGAAACTTCCATACTGAATGTTTAGGCATTGAAAATTGCCAAGAGATAAAGAATGTGTCAACTGATCGATAATAAATGTTCAAATTAAAGACATGGTCAACAATTGTTCAACCTGCATTGTTGACCGGAATCGAACCTTTACATCCTCATGAAATTCCTGTTACTCTATGGATGGAAGTAGGAACAGGTATATTCAATCTATTCCACAAATCATATCTTCTAATCGTTGACTACACCACAATATATTTTGACGTATATAAAATACAAGACAACGAATCAAACAAAATCATTACAAAAATTTGAAGAATTTATTCTTCAATTTTTAAAAAATTTTGCAAATACATTTGCAAAAGTCGGCATTCCTCAGATCTTTGTGAGTGACAACGGACCTGAATTCAAATCACAGAATTTTGAAATATTCGCCGTACAGTCCAAATTTTCTTTGAACAACTCAAAGCACAACGCCACTAAAGAATGGAGTCCCCCCCCCTGCAAAACGATTCATGTATAGAAACCTACACAGAAACCTTCTAAACATATTCCTTCATAAAAAGTCACACATGTTTCAAACAACTAAGAATCTCACTCTTCACGGGAAATACCCCGAATGAAGCCAAAGGACAATGCAAATTCGATGATAACTGGAACAGAAATGACAAAATAGTTAGAAAAAAAAACTAAATGAACTTGATTCATATATGGCGATTATCAAAGAAGGTAAAAACATGAGACGCAACAGACTCCATTTACTTGAATTAAATGAACACATAGAAACAGTCACAGATATTGATTATAAGAATTTAACACCAAACATCCAGGATCGATATCAACAGGTACAGCCAAGCAACAAACATCCACAAGAGAACACACAGCGAACAGGTAAAAACACCCCAAAAGATATAAAGAATAATTACTTTGATAAATATGACAAAAGAAATTATCCCTGTCATACCATTCAGAAAGGAAAAAACAATACCTAAGAATTCTAAACTTGGGCAAAAAAAAAAACCAACAACAAAAAACAAAAAAACACTCAACCCCTATCTTCCCTGCTCAAGAACAAACATAAAAACATGTTACACACTTATACCACCATCTAATAAAACATTTCTATTAGCACATAAATAATCACGTCCCTTTACTGTGACGCCACTTGCTCTTCCTAGCATTCAATAAAAAGACAAAAATCAGTCTTGCTCATCAGCACATGCGTCTTTCTTGTTCTCTCATTTCAATCTAATCACATCTTGATTGATCATAGCAGCATATCATACAGTGCGACCATTATTTCAAAACAACACCCTGCGTACATAACCGCTGTTCGTAGAGCGTTGTTTAGAATTGATGTTCACAATCTCTTTTATCATAGTTGTCATTCAGTTAAGAAAAGATTTTCTGCGACACTTGAAATTCAAATTTATTTGCTGTTTCAGTTCAATTAGCGCTACACATTTGTGGACGTTTCTGTGCCGATCGCTGTGAAAAACAAAAACAAAAAAAGACTTACATTCAACTGATAACTTTAATGCAGTGGTGGTTACAATTTGTAAATAATCCAGCTCATTAGTGATTAAAAAGAACAACGAAATTTTTACTTTGCCTCAAAATTTTCATTTTTTTTTTTATTGTAAGAGTGCTGCCTCAACAATACTTTATACTTTCATTTGCTTATTTTTTTTTGTCAATCATTTGACTGGGACGGTGGTAATTCTCATATTTTTCTCTTGCTTTGAACAATAGCTCTATTGTTGTCTGGTCAAAACTGAATATTTACCGTTTCCATTATATCACAACTCGGCGTTCATGACTTTATCCTGCTTTCGCACGTCGTCGTCGTCAAATGATCATTTTGCATAAATCTGTGAAGTAAGCAGAACAAAACTACGCGCAGCCGTTACCTCCTCAAAAATAGCTGAACCCCCTGAACAGCATATCCATCATCATCATCATCATCATCACCACCACCACCACCAAAAACCAAAACAACAACAACAACAACAACAACAACAACAACAACAACAACAGGGAAATGTTTATCCTACGATTGACAAACATCTCTTCGAGGAGTCTCAAAGAGAAGCTTAAGCTGCACCCTCGAACAATATATTGTTGATCATCGTCATCATCATCAACAAAAGCAACATGTTCACCACACACCTCTGAATGAAGCTCAAACTATCCAACGAGAACAACATCTCTCTGATGAGCAATTATCTGACGAAGAGAAACAACAGTACTTTCTTGGGCTCATGGACAATGTCTGCCCCCACTGTAATGCTATGCACTTCCCCCAAGAAAAGATGGCCGATATTATTTTTACGAAGTTCTGTTCTCGGGGGATATTCTCAATTACTTCTCCATCACACAAGATTATTAACCTCTCAATGAAGATTCTTCACATCAACGTCACCTTCTTTGGAATATCTGAAAATACGATTCCTCTTTATCAATGGCATCTTGGAATGCACCCATCGACTGGTACCAAGTAATAATGATTCATGGACAAGCTCACCACTTGACAAGCCAGGCAGTCTCAGAAGACTTCCATCTACATTCCAATGATAATGCTGACATAAATATTGCAGATGAAAACTTACTTAGCATTTGAATAATGGAACAATTAAGAAATGAGCCACTCCACATTGCACATACCGTTATGCATGCCATTAGACACCATCCCGATACTAACTACTTCTTTCATTCATCTACAATACATTGGTTCACTCAGTGCAAGTAAAAGTAATTATAGTGAATGTGTTACGTATCCTGGAATTGCCTACACACTACTAATGAATTGTGCCACAGCTCATTCAACGTTTAAAATACCAATCCCACTGTCCAAATTCAACATGCAACTTTAAGAGAGACACAAAAGTAGCAAGAACTCTCTTGGAAATTGCCGTTTCATACAGAATGAAGCCTAGATTAATCCAGCAATTACTTTAAAAGTTGTTCATCGTTTTCTCCTGGATTTAACACGTATCAATAGATCATTTGGAGAAAAGTACTTTTTCATTGTGAGAGATTTTAAGCAATATCTTCCAGTTATGAAAACGTACACAGAAAGAGTAAATAATGCAAGGGTACAATCTTTGGCCGAACAACAAACACGAGGACAGCCTGAGACCATACAAACCGAGAATTCTCTAAGTGGCTACTTAGAGTAGGTGATGGTTTTGAACCACGCAACCAAAATGATGAAATAACCTTGCCACACTAGATCCGCCTACCATCAAACAATCGGGAAGACATGATTGATTTCATACTTTCCATGAACCAACAGCATTTCATTTTTCGTCCATAGCACATGGCATATCGCTGCTGTGTGACACCATTGAATAACTAACCTCATACAATCAATGACGTGGTACTCGAAATACTGCCCGGTGAAAAGACAACGTATATCAGCACTGACAAAGTAATTATCAACAACGAAGAAGAAGAAGCTACGGTCAATCAAATAGAGTTCCTTACCAACAAAACGCCTAAAAACAACTGAATAATACCAACCTCGTGTGCACCCCTACCCGTTATTGAGCACACTCCCGGGCCGACCCACGCAGGCCCTCCTACACCCCCGGACTAGACTCTATATTCACTCGTAAAATTTTAAAAATTGATTTTTCTCAAATCTGAGAATTTATGCACTCACTTTTGGCATTAGAAGTTGCCACGTCAAAGTGGACAATCGAATTAAAATTGAGCCCATATCCTATTTTTGCGTTTGGGATTAAGGTTAGCGGGAGAGTTCGGATTTCCAAACTAGTTTTATTGTCAGGTTTAGTAGGGATGAGGGTTAGATGTAGGGTTGGAGTTTTCGCATTAAAAAAAAGATATTCTGTTGACAGGTTAGTGTTAAATCCCTTTAAAACTGCCAAAGTGACAAATGTAGCAAGAGAAAGAGAAATTCACATCCACGGATTTCCTTACGACGAACGGAGAGTAAGGGTCCATTGATCTAAGACTGAAAATTTTCCGGAAGGTTCAAAGATCTAATTGACTGAAGCACATGAAATTTAAAGGAGAAAATGTTTAGTTTTCTCCGTTGGATTTTGAATTCTCTCTGTCAGG
Organism: Thysanoteuthis rhombus; assembly: GCA_963457665.1. Taxonomy (NCBI): domain Eukaryota; kingdom Metazoa; phylum Mollusca; class Cephalopoda; order Oegopsida; family Thysanoteuthidae; genus Thysanoteuthis; species Thysanoteuthis major. The sequence continues at coordinate 54,155,067 of OY735202.1, forward strand.
GTTTCTAACTACTGGATTATTATCGCCACCAACGATTATTTTATAGAAATAAATGAGTGTTCAAATAGAAAGTCACAAATTAGTACAGTGAAAGTAGTTTAAAACCTGAATTGACCTGATGTACCTAAGAGGTCAGCCTCGCATATCCTGGGTTCTAGTTAAGCATGTATCCAAATTTTCAGCCTGCAAGGTGCAGCAGTCTCCTTGAGATTTGAAGGTGCCAACATTGATCAGACCCTAAATTGACCTTCAGAAGTGAACAGAGGTCAGTACTACCTGTGCTATGTTACTCTTTGGATCAAGTTACCCGTGAACAAAAATTTGCAGTCCGTAGGGTGGAGCCGTCTCTTTGAGATTTGAAAATGCCTAAACTGACCTGACCCCAAATATACCTTTAGTGATCACGAAAGTCCTATATTCACCCAGGGGTTAAGTTACCTGTGCACCAGTTCTACAATATATATATATATATATATATATATATATATATATATATTATTGAAATTTAAAAAAATATACCCGATGTTTAAAGCAGTAAAGCTTTCTAGAATATATATTTACATTAAAGATTTTTTCATTCATTCCAAAAATCAAAGAGTAATGAATTTAAGTTTGAAAAATGAGTGATTAGAATATGAAGTCCATTAAAAAAATTCGATTTCATGTGGTTTATTTTTCAATTTATTGAAATGAATGCAAAAAACCTCAATGGTATTTATCATGATAACTACTCATAATTACCCTTGGACTTTAACATCCACCTAGTAATCATTGACAAGAAGAGGAGAACCTGCCGAATAATAGACATGGCCGTGCTAGCAGACCATAGCGCTAATAAGAAAGAGAGAAAAAGCTGGGAAAATACCAGGGCCTCGCAAGGGAGCTGAAGAAGATGTGGAATATGAAAGTCAGGATAGTACCAGTTATAGTATGTACACTCAGAACCGTACCAAAGACACTGAAAGCAAGATTGGAAGAACTAGGGGTAAAAGGAAGGATCGGGACAATACAGACCACAGCACTGCTCAGGACTGCGCAGATACGAAGGGAAGTGCTAGATATATGAGATCTACAACCTCCAGCTGTTAGCAGTGGTCTAACAAAGGAAAGAGGAGAGAAAAAAAGCAAACAAGAGAAAAACACCACAAATGGTGGTAGAGGAACGAACCACAGCGCCGCTGTAATAGGTGAGGGAGATACGAGACGGGGGGTGAGGGGGTGAGGACCTTAGGAGACTTACACAGCCTTCAGTGATAATCACTGGGCAACTGGTATGAAACTGTAAACCACAGCACTGCTGTGGACTGTGAGAGTGTGGAGAGGAAGGCTGGAGACCTGAGGAGACTTGCTGTCAACCATTCTCCCGCTGTGACCACCATGCAACTGGTGTGAAAATGCATAATATATAACATAAATTTAGATTATGAGATCATAAAAAGTAATTTATACTGTCATCAATCACAGTAAGTTTTTGTCATGTTTTTATCTAACCAAGAACTTTTTATCCCACTCAACACTTTAAGAGGTGAAATTTTGCCCGGTGCCTATTTTGTCCTACGTCCGTAAAATAAACATCCCTTCAACGAATGGTTAGAAACGAAAGAAATTTCTCAACCTCAGACAGAATTCGATCATTCTCAAAATGCACAATTGCTCGACAACGGTTGCCTTTACTACCTCGCATTTCGAGCGAGAATCAAATACTTATCGATTTAGCATTTTTATCTTTGATGTATGTTCAAATTCTTCTTGTGCCTTAATAAGTATACTAAATTTAAAAAAACAAAACAAGTATTCAGCTATGGTGGTCAATCAGCTCTGCACTGGACAATTCGTCTTTTGAACACTTTGCCCTCCGCTCGGACGGTAAAAAAACTTATATTAATTACATCAGATATACTTGAAACAGTGGAAACATCAGCAGTGTTGACAACAACATGTAAAACGAATTAACAGTTAACTTATTTTCATCATATGTAGTTACCGTTGGCTTTCTCTTTGCACTATTCTAAGTATATCTGAGGTAATTTGAAAAAGTTTTTTGTCTGCTGGACGGAGGGTAGAACGCTCAAAAGTCGGACTGTTCGATGTAAAGTAAATAATTTATCAAGTAGTCTCAAGTCTTTTACCTTTTTCATTTTGTCAAGTGTTCCAAATTCCGTCAGATCTGCATACTTTCCACCCCCCTCTTTCTCTCACAAACACACACACACACTTACATATATATATATATATATATATATATATATATATATATATATATATATATATATATATATATATATATATATAGTGGGCACAAAAAGTATCCAAAGAATTTCAAAAAATTCATTTTGAAATCTTTATACTCCTTCAAAAAATTGAATGATTAATTGAAAGATTAAGGAACACCAAACTCAAAACGATATTTAAACAAGATCAGACATTGAAAAGTTATGCACAAAACCCAGGAATCGTTGGTCCAAATTCTACCAAGTCTGAATGTGTGTAAGGATGTTGAAATTTTTGCCCCCACTGTATATATTGTGTCATGAAAATAACTGAGACGATGGAAATTAGCTTCTAGCACAACGAAAAGTTTATTTGTGGTTGATTGTAACCATCACTATATGCGCCCACTGTATGATATCATTTCAAGTGATACTTCACTTGATTTAGACGATTTTTAAGTATACATACCGAAGTTTTGAAAATTGAGATTTAGACATTTTTATTATAAAAATATTACCGCCAAAATGCTTTAACAACTTAAGAAAGAATTGCTTTCTGAATGAATCTTAGTTGAGGGAACATCATTATATGATTTTATTGCTGAATTTTTTCGTCATCATGGTTCATTTTTTGAACACAACGTTTCGGTCGCTGTACCCTATGACTGTATTTAGGTGATGAATTTTGATCAAGACAAAGAAGGCCTCTCTCGCCGATTGTGTGGAAATGATCGCATTCCATTGTCTGATATCGAGTGCGGCTGATTTTTTGTCTCCACACTTGTTGGCTGGAATTGGTATCAGAAATCTGTGATTTACATAAAAATTACTTTATTCTGAGCAGACAAATAACAATAGAAGGCCAAAGGCCAATAGAACCAATAATGTACCGCCCTGGGTACATTTTTCACGGGTGCTGTAGGACAACCGCGGAGGACTCAATAGCGGTAGCTTCTCTTCTGCTGACTAAGTCATCGAGGATAAAAAGATCATTAAACTCGGCTCTAAATGAAAAATCAATCTCTCTTGGGGATATATCCACTTGATAATAGGAAATTAAAGTTTCCCACATTATTGATGTGTGGAATGGTTAGAAAACATCCATCTGAAAAGATATTTATATCGATTTAGGGCCTCTTATCGAAATTCTGCATAAACAACTTGTTGAAATGTGGTGCTGTTCAAAAATCGTTCTTTACGTCTCAAAATGCAAGTGACCATGACACAAGCTACGCATCTGACATTTTGAAAACAATGTTTTCATCATCACTAAGAAGTGAAACTTCAAAAAGACTTGTAAATCTGATTTTATTGAAAAAATATTTTTTAAGCTTCCTGGTAAAAAAAATTAAACGACGGTTTTTATTTAAAATTATGTTCGGAGTTGATTAAACAGTTCACTGAACTTCCCAAAATTGCCACCGATTTAATTAAACGCAAAAATTAAACGTTTGACTTTCGTTAATATTCAGTGAACTTTTTATCTTCTTAAAAACAAAATGGATACAAAATTTTTAACAATTTTATATTGTAGCGCCTCCTATTTTAACTCAAGAATCAAATACAAAACCCTTCTTTTAGCTAGATATCGAAAACGTCACTTCCTTCGACACCAAACCACGTGGAAGTAAAATCCTTTGTCGCCTGCATTTTTTTACTACCCCAGAATTCTACCTAGAATAATCCGTAACCAGCTTCTACTTACCAACCAGAATATATCTCACAATAACTGGTGACAACTAATAATATTAAATAAAACCTTACATTTTGACATTAGAACTTTCAGTTCTAACATAAAATACATGAAATAAGACGTATTTATCCTGGGGTTTTAGATATTCATCAGACTCTCACTTCTATTTGAATCAATTCCATTTTAATTGGATAAACCTTATATTCCATTCAAATTTTACTACTGTGGAGAACACTGACATTTGGAAGCATATCAAACCCAAGATTCCAGTAAACAGACGAGTTATCTACACTTGGCTTATTCTTCCTGATTATTTTGACCCTTCTGGTAGCTGCCACACCGCTACTGCTGGTGCTGGTAGAAATCTGGTATAAAATCAAAGAGGCGTGAAAATTATTGTTCGAGAACTCCTTGGGGGTAAGCTCTGGCGATTCTTTTCCCTTCTTCTCTCTCTTCTATGTATTCAAGGACACTTCTCTTGGAAAAGTATCTTTTTTAACTTGCCCAATTCTATGTAAAAACTCACACAGCGTCGGGGCGATATACGATTGCTTTGACCTTCTCTTTTACTTCCTTGATATTATAAAAACGAAAGTGAATTAGGAACATTTATTTACACTGCCAGTATCCTTAAGCTTCGCTCCCTCAGCTACTAGATCTATCCAAGAACTTTCTATCATAATTTAAATAAACTTTCGTAGTTGTATTTCCTCTTGGTGTATTTCTATTTCATGCAAACCATGAAGATTACCTTTCATTTGACCAAATCTTGACTTGTTATCATTTTCTTTACGACCGATTCCTTTGAAATAAATTTACTTAAGTGATTCGGGTCAGGGCTATGATTTTCCCTTATTAGTTTCTTTTTAGGAAAGCAGCGGTTTGGTTTTTGTTTCAGAAAGAACAAGTAAATTCTTGGAACACATACTGTCACGGTATATGTCTTAAGAAATTGTTGAAGTTTATTCAGAAATGAAGTAGTTATCGAGCGAAGAACCTGTACCTAATTATTGCTAAAAAGATGATTAAAATTTTTGTAATCAATTAAAAAAATGAATGTAAGTAAAATAGGTCTTGAGGAAGTTTACCGTAAATAACGAACTTCCTTTTAATAATGTATATAGCTTTCTGAAATTATGTTTCGAGCAGTTAGTTTATAGGACAAATAAATAACATTATCTTAGACTCAGATGTATTTGTGAAGGAGCATCTGTATTTCTCCAAATTAGTCTAATCTCTTTCCAAATAGCAGTAAATTTACCATCAGTTTTTCTCTATTTGCTTGAAAATCAGTTAATTGACCCAAGTCCAGTAGGATTTTGAGATTTTACACTACTATATTTTTTTAAAGAATAATAATACCCTTGTCTCATTAACCAAAAATGCAGACGTACGATTTGATTTTTCAACGAAACGCATTTTTCTCTAAAATGACGGAAATGTGTGACAAATATGTATATAAGTTTAAACCAAGGAAATTCGGATGAGCCTCAAACCTACACACAGAGCCGTACCAAATGGAGGAGGGGTGTACCTCAAATTATCTGCTGGAAAATTTATTCATTCCAAGGTTACCATATTCGCCTTTACTGTCTAGATCTAGCTGATCAAATCTGGTAAATTTAATGAAAATAAATTCTATTTTTATTATTAATGAGCAAGGACACCCGGCGTAGCCCAGGAGAAAATAGTTTAAACATAACGAAACAGGAAAATATTTCTTTGATACATTTTTTCTTACACAACAAATGAAAAAAAAAAACGATTATTTACAGCATATTCACATGAAAAAGTAGTTATATCGAAAGATAACAAATGATGTCACTTAGTTTGACAGGGCTTCTTGATCCACTGCAAAAGTGTTTTTCCATTAGGTGAGGGTATGAGAAGGTTGACTGCGAATCCAACTCTAGAACAGCAATTTGTCCATGAGAAAATCATGGAGATGTCTGATGAAGACCAGCGATCTTGAGAGATTGCCCTTGGACCTTGTTAATATTTTGCAATTTTTGTCTAAAAACATTTCTCATGGAAGCACAACTTTGTATAAACAAGAGAGGAAATTTCATAATCCCCTAAAGTTGTTTCATTTAGCTCAAAAAATTATTCAAATCCCGAATCGACCTGTTCCAGCCTCCAATGACAAGAATAGCAAAATTGTGGATGATTTTAGTTTCGTGGATGATAGTTTGTTGCCCCAAATTGGAATTAAAAAAAATGACCAAGAATTACCTCTGGTGACCTTTGATTATTCCAGAAGTCAAGGTCACATAGATTACGACCTTCATCGTAAGATGATGTACCATACACTCAATTTCAACATACTTAGTGCAAAATTGTGGCCCACAACTCTGAAAATTGGCTATAAATGACTGAAAATAACCTCTGGCAAATCTGCATTGCCATTCACCATGGAAAAATGTAGTTCTATAGCCAATATCAGTTTCATAGGATGCCCTAATGTTTTCTATAAAAACCAAAACTTTCAAACCAATAAAAGGTATAAATATTTTGCTGAGAATGGGAACTTTGCCCGAAAAATGTTCAACATATTGATTGATTAATCAATTAATCAACGAATAAAGTTTGTCTCATTCCAAAAAGTTAATTTCTCTCCCTCGTATGTATATGTATTTATATACATGATTATAAATTGCGTTTTACCATATTGAAATTATAATTTAAAAAGGTCTCCTGCCATTACACAGTTGATATATCACTTGGCCCAGACAACGTAAATAGAATAAACAAAAATTCTGTCCGTCTATATGTTCAACTTTTGGATCCTAATTTTGTACATAGGACGCTGAAGCTTTATATAGCAGTACATATTTTCACAACCAAAAACTTTTGATGAGTGATTTTTTCAAAGTTTTCCATTGGGGCTCCATTTACAATGTAATTATAATGCTAAACTGGACCTTGATTTTTTGTCCGACGTAAAGCAAAGTGAATTTTGCGTCTAGGAATCTGAAATTCAGCATAGGGGCATATCCTTTCATAGCAGAGGATATGGACTGTATAAGATTGACCTTGGAGGTTATCTAAGGTCACCAGAGGTCATTTGCAGTAATTTATAACCAATTGAATTAGTTGTAAGCTATAATTTGTCCCTAGGAAGCTGAAATTAAGCATAGGGGCACATCTTTTCATAGTGAAGATCATATACTATGTGAAGTTGAACTCAAATTTGAAGTCAAATTTCATTTTTTTCTCGGAGGAAAGTACCCCGAATCCTTGCAATATAGGCTGGCTGCGTCTGCCAGAATCACAGATTACATCAGTAGTTCCAAACTTTTTCATTACCATGGCCTTTTTTTTTTCATCTACATGAATTTTTCTGCGAACTCAAGGTTTTCGAAAGGTCTGCCTACTCAAAAAGCTCATGCACCCCAGGCTTTGGAGAGGTTTGACAAGTCCACAAGTTGATAGGCACCATATAATACCTTTAAATTTTCCACCTCGTACACAGACCCCAGGTTGGGAACCGCTGGCCTACTTTAATGGGCCGATTTTAGGTGTTTGCCCGGATCGTTTTGGGATCCCAATCCGCCCTTGTTTGCATGTGTAGGTATTTACTATGTAGAGTATCAATGAATGAACAGATGTATATACGTTTGCATGTATGCATGTACACAAATAATTGTACTTGTAAGCATATGAACATACTCCAGGGAAAACACACGCAAACAAATTTGTTCACATTCCATTGAATAGACACGTAGGCACGACTCACAAGCTTAGAATTATTGTACACTCACTGCATAAACCCTGGTCTTTGTAAGTGAAAAAAAAAGTAAATAAAAAAAGTATGTAATCCGAGACAGCTACAATGAACCTATTGTTCTGTCTTACAGAGAGATGTACTGTATTACTATCTAACGCTCTTGAAGAAGATTGACATAACAGTCGTTAGCTGTCAAAAATCTTTTTGTTGATGTTCACATCACAATTCCAAATTATATGTACTAAGGCTGATCAATAACTCGTAGTTATAAGTTAGATTTTGATTGAATAATGTTCGAGGTATGTGATTGATATCAACCACAGAATCAAGTGCATTGACAAAGGAAGGAGATTGTGCAGTAAAATGAGTATTTGGTGTGTAAAATAGTAATCATAAAGCTGTTGACATTGATATACCCCCACACGCGTGTGTCATTTCTTTAGTATATATATATATATATATATATATATATATATATATATATATATATATATATATATATATATATATATACATTCGATTTCATTTTAATCGTTACTTTCAAATACTGAAATGAAGCAACGCAAATTTGAAAAAACTTCATAATAAATCTTCAAGTTTACAACAAATATGAGACTGATGTTTATATTTCTCCATAGATTGTATCAAACATTAGTAAAAATAAACAGAGAAAAGAAAAGGAAAAAAAACAAGAAAAACAAGAAAAAAAACTTTAGAAGAACGTTCTTCATCCTCTCCCAAGTCCTGATCTATTGTCCAGTGTGTCAGTAGTGTGCACAGTAATACTGTGATACTCAAAATGGGAGCCATGACGGAAGTAGAGTATAAGAAAAAAAAGTAGTTGTGGTTCAGGCATTCTTGCTTAGTAAAATATTTTGGCATTTATTATAATTCTTTGTTTTGTTAAATGTTGATCACTTGCGTAATTCAAATCGTTTTATCAAGAAATCTTTTCGTGAGCCTATATCATTGACTAGACTCGCTTATTCATTCAAATGTATCTATGAATTTCACAACTACATCAATTTTGTTCAAGAACACAGTTTTGTTAAATATCAACTTACATGAGATTAGTAGTCCATCTCGTAAAGTGCCATCATTTTCTTATTAAATATTTTGTATCACAAACAATCGTTTTGAACCTAGTAGTGAATACATCGTGTGAAATCATTACTCACTTTGTCGATCTGTTTGTGTACTTGTAAAATATCTCTCTATTGTCTTCAGAAGGGATTGAAACAAATTGGGAAAGAAATATTCACAAATAACAAATCTAGCAACGAATTCCGACATCAAACCAGAAATATCCCTCATACAAATATTTCATCTGAAACTAGCGGCGGTTCTGGGTTGACTCTGATCACATTTTTTTTTATTACATATTTGGAAAAGTCAATCAGTGCTGAGTTGCTCCTGCGAAGCGCAGTGCCCAATCGAGGTTCTTCTTCATTGAAAGGCACACACAAACTGGAATTGCAGCGGCCTTGTTTTCGTCTAGATAAATTCGTAAATCCACAAAGCTCATCCTTATTCGCTGCAACGTACCCACTGTCGCTTCTGAACGATAAATGGCGATGGATTTTACGATCTGCTGAGAATCGCTCCGGAGGTGAACCTGTGAATATTTTTTCAGCGTAGTTGGTCATTTTCTGTTTGCAATTTGTGAGTCGACGTGAAGTGTTCGAAGACGCCGACAGCTTAAAAAAATCAGGGATGTCCGAATCCTCAACATGACTACTTTTGCTGCTCGTGACCAACCCTGAATCAATGGTCGTAGAAGTATTCTTTTTTATATAGGTGAAGTTTCGCGGTAGAGTGCTAAACTTGGAAGAACTTGTATCTGTCGGAAGAGAAAATTTAGATCTTAAATCGTCCCTGAATTCACTTGAGTGATTTTCGTGACACAGAAGTCGTTCTTTGTAGCAGACATTAAATGGACCAATGATGTTTTCCGTAGTATGAAGGACAACAAAGTTACCGTCTGGATCGGTCATCCAGTAACAACCCGATCCAATACATTTCAGTTCGACTCCCAGGGCTGTCTTGATATTGCGCACGTTGCTGACCTCGAAAAATAACTGAACATTTTCAAGGGGATAAGGATCGACGTTGTCAACATATTTCAAACTAAGACGTATTTCAAATCCCGGCTGGGAATAGAGTAAAAACCAGCAAAAGTTATCTTTGTTTGTTTCCATTTCGACTCCCGTTATGATCCGATAGAATTCCACCATAGCCGGAAAGTTTCGAACAAAGATGTTTATTCGTAGATGTTCACGTCCAGCGTCGATTGGGCACACTGCCCAAAGCGGCGTATCTGCGTGGGCTTGGTAAAACCGTTGATCGGCCAAGGTTCGACCAGGAGAATGAACATTGACCAGTTCGATACGATGATGTAGCCTCCAAGGTGACTGGTGAAAAGACTTTTGGAGCTCTTTACTTCCAAGTACACCGTTTTCTTGGAGAAATAGCATGATGCTAACAGCAGGACAAGGGATGCAAAATCTTTGTGTGGGTCTTCGTTTCTGCGTTTTGAGGGTCGGAGGTGAAATAGTTGGTTCTGAGTTGAGCCTTGAAACTTGGGAGACCTGAATCAATTTCAAACATGGATCGATCCAGGTCATTAGCGGCACGATGGCTTTCCTCAATTGTTTCTCATCTCGGCGATTTGCTGTTCCAATGAGGACGGAACAGGCAAACGGATTGGCAGCCATGGAGTTGGTCTTCGGAATGTGTCCGTTAGGGGAGCACCACATCATCGAAGGGAGCATCTTTTCTGAAGAATCAAGATTTTGTGTATCACAGAAGGTTGTAAAAAATTGATGATAAAACTTTCGTAAATATCTTTGGAGTTGTACTTGACTTTTTATCAATTGGTTTGAAGCTCGTTGTGGGCAAAATAGTTGACCTATATCAGTCGATGTACAACTACATATATAAACGTACCAGGGTATGAAAATTTTTCATGTATACATATATGTGTGTTTTTATCTGATTCTGGCAATACATTTTAAATTATCTTGTATCGGACCATAAACATTCAAAAACGTATTTTCATGAATTAATGAAGTAACTGAAAACTAAAAAAATGGAACTGGGAGTATATATTTAGGAGTTCAGTAAATCTTATTATCTAAATATGATACAATTAAATTGATGAGGCTTAGTGAATAGTGTTTTTGTTTGTTTAAATCATAAGACACTTGGGATGCGTCTTCATACACAGATTCAAAGACAGAAGTTAAAGATTTTTTATCGTGTTAAAATTAATAGATTTTTCAAATCAAATTAAATTGGAAGTATTTTGGCTTTAAGGTCTAAAATTTCAACACAAAAACAAACGCAATCGACACCTACCACTAAAATGAAACTTTCTTCTGCTACAAATGCATTTTCCGAATTATGACAGCATGTTAAAACCTTTGAGTATTTCGAGTTCTATGCAGCTCACTGCTGTTTACCTTAAATAAGACATACTATTGTAAATCAAAAGGTTTATTATTTTAAATCTGGGTCAGTTATGTTCATTAATCATAACTCCGAAGATGACAAAGAAAATTTGATTTAAAATCAAAACGAATTGACCTCCTTTAGGCGGTTAGTTTCATACCAGTAAAATCTATTGCTGAAAGATTAGTCTGTGAGAAATAATTAATGAGAAAAGTCTATTCCCTGAGAAACCTATTTCAAACTCGAAAAAGTATTACTTTGTGGTTGTTCAAAAATGTATTAACAATAAAAAAAAATATCTGTCATAGCATTCTGAAGAAAGGAAGATCAAATTAGTCGAGTGTTTCGACGTGATAAAATACTGGGGATAACGACATCCATAGAATCGAATGATAGTACTTATACTTACGAATGTAGAATTCGAAAATTAGAACATGAGGGAGTTGATGGTAGGTGCAACGAAACGAGTTGAGAATGAATACACTCAATTGTGGTTTATATCATTTTACAGAACTTGCAAAACCAAAATAAAGTTCAAGATTCAAACAAGTATAATCCAAAATTGTCATGTTTGGAGTTGGGCCACTAATCCGTAAAATAACTTTCGTAAAGATAAGAAATCTGTTTTATAGAAAGGTTATCCCTCCTTTAAACAGAAGCGCGTGTAAACTTCCACGGAGCAGAATGATTTTGAAGGTGATGAAAAGAACGTTTTAGTTCACTTGAACGTTATCGGGTCGACTGGTTGGTCCGTCTCAGCCGTATTAAAGGGATCAGTTTGAGGGTTAGTTCAGGGTAGCACATAAATCGGATTTCTACGTCTAAGCTATGACCAAGGATAAGTTCTTTTGTTAGGTGTTCTTCTCATGTGTAGGATTAAAAAAAATCACAAAGCTTAGCTTTAGGGATTTAGAGTCTTTTTCTTTTGTATACGAAATGCCACTTCTTATCTTCAATCGTTTGTGCATATCTGCATACTATTCGACCGTGTGAGCATGTGTGTAGATGTATGTGTGCGATTGTATGTGTGGATCATGCATTCATCTATGTGTTTTAGCACATGTATAACTGCAGGTGTATTGAATTCCAGACCAGTACGTCGCCTGAATATTTGTCTCTACAACACCACGTGTTTAAGTGAAAAGATATCTGTGTATTCATAGCTGTCTATGAGTGTACTGTGAGTGTATGTACGTTCGTCCGCAAGTGACATTATTTGTGCTTATAGAAACCCATCATCAGTTGTGTGTGCGCCTGAGAGAGTGAGTGAGTGAGAGAGAGAGAGAGAGAGAGAGAGAGAGAGAGAGAGAGAGAGAGAGAGAGAGAGAACATGATTTTCCTGCCTATGATCGTAGAATTATCAGTTCATATATATATATATATATATATATATATATATATATATATATATATATATATATATATATATATATGAGTGCATATGCAAGATGGTGTATATTTTTTAGCTGGACCCGAAGTTTGTGTGAATGCACCATGCATGTATCTTGTGGACAAATGCATGTAGATACACACAAATAAATATGCATAAAAAAACATGAAAAATCAGTCAGTTCGTGGTTTATGTGATGTGGTATATAACTTCTATATGCATGTTAGTCTTGCTATAGAGGAGGATAGAAACACTTGATACGAGATGCTACAGAAGAATCATCGGCATTTCTTGGACCACATTACAAATGAAGATGTGAGCAACGTCAGCAGACAGACCATCACGAAGACTTCCTTATAAAAGAAGGGAAAACTGAAGTGATATGACCATGCCACAAGAACCGATGGGTTCTAAAAGAGGCAGAAGACGAAGCAATGAGAAGGAAAATGAACCGATAACATCATTGCATGAACCTAAAAAGCTACGCTGAATCCCAGGCATTGGCACGTGATCAACACATGTATATTTTTTGATACACCTCGTGGTGCAACCTGGATACATCGTCAACGATAAACCAGGCGTTCTCAATTTTTTCGGATCTTAACATTCAGGTAGTGCTTCCTTGATTTTCCTAATAGTTTTTCTATCCTGCAGCTTTTATATTCCCAAGTGTATTGGGATTCTGTGCCCTTTGGCCGGCGAAGACTCTGCAGCGCACCCTCTTCCGACACTCAGCCACCAGATCCATCAATTCGGTTCTCTCTCTCTCTCTCTTGCATTGCCTCCATCCGATCTTCCGAGTAGACAGTGTATTCAACAAAATTACCTGCTTGGTCCGAACAGATATCAGGACATTGTTCGACCTGAGCCTAATAGTCCGGGAATTTCACTTATCATACTAATTTCAGTCTCTTGCTGGGTCATCGAGTGGGGTTGCTGGAACAAATATGATGGTGTGCTTTGTTGGGTGCTGATGCTTGCTGCAGCTAGCACGAGTGCAGATAGTGTCTGCCACTGCCCGCTAAACCGAGTCATGACGCTAACGATAACGCCCCAAGACTTTTTGGCAGCAACTGAGGATGTGCTAGAAAGATCCTGTTTTCTGGCCGAGTAGGCACGGTGGTGCATCTGCTGGACTGCAACTGAGAAAGTTGTGAAGACATTGTACACCAATTGGACCAAGAGTTCAAATTGGTAAGATTCTGCCGTCTAGTGATATGGCAAGGTGATCTTTCAACCAGCAGTATATTTCCACCTGGTCTAGGCCAGCCTGTCTTTTGATGTAACGAGCTTCCTCGACGACTGCATCATCACTCCTCCTCTCCTTTCCTCGGGCGAGCATCGCTCCCAAATCCAGCCCGACTAGCAACCTGCATCAGCCCGAAGAGTTGAGGCAGAATTTCATGCTGAGAAATCCACCCATTCAAATTTTCCACCAAGCACGGATTTTGTGGTAAAAAACAAGGAGAAAAGAATGAGTCAGATAGTGGATTTCGTTGTTCCAGCAGATCATTGGGGGGGGGGGCTGAAAGAAAGTGAAACGCTAGAACTTGCCAGAGAACTGAAAAATATGAAACATGAGGGTGACGGTCAGTAGCGGTCAGAGTCCTTGGAACGGCCACAAAAACTTGGCACAGAGATTGGTGAGAGAGGAACAGCTATCCAGATGACAGCATTACTGAAGTCGACTACAATACTAAGGAGAGTCCGGGAGTTTTGAGAAGACTTGCTGTCACTGTCAAGTAATAGCCATCAATTATTACTGGTGTGAAAACTCAATGAGTAAAAAAAAAAAATAATAATAATGATAATAATAAAGATAATGATAGGAAAAGAAAAAAACACACTCAAATGATGGTGGAGTAACGAAACAGAGCACTGCTGTGATGGGTGAGGAAGAGATGAGATGAGAGGAGGGCTAAAAACCTGAGGAGACTTACTGTCACTCAGCCTTTAGCGATAACCACTGGGCAACCGGTATGAAACTGTAAACCACAGTACTGTAGTGGACCATGAGAGTGTCAAGAGGAGGGCTTGAGACTTGAGGAGACTTGCTGTCACTCAACCTCCAGCGGTAACCATCTGGCAACTGGTGAGAAATTGCCAATAATAATGACCTGCGATTGCGAATATTCTGACATGAATTGTTCTTTCGGCAAATCTTGGTGTTTTGTATCTGTTCATGGTTTATTTGCATTGAATCCAATTTATAAAGCCTACGCATTTGATTGAATGAATGCATGGCTCTATTAGGCAGATCTCTTTTGGTGTAATTCCATTTGGAAATAGTATTCTATTTCTATACCCCTAACAAGTGACTCCTGTCTAGGTTACGAAGGTTGATACGGTAACCCAAGTTAATTCCATAGTATGGAATCCAATTATCCTAATCCACTTGTTGAAAATTTTAGCGAAATTTTTGTCGAAGGCAGCTTGGGGAGAATGATCTCGGTCTGTTTGGGGGAGAGACTGACACTGTGTATGATAGAGAAAAAAACAATTTGAGAACTCCATTGAGTGTAATTATTAGCATAGTAAGTTACGATGGCATGGATATAAAATTTATTTGACTCCTTCAAATTATGTTTTAAAGAGGTAAACAAGGTTGGGGACAACATAGAACCTCGTGATTCATATAAAGAATCTGCATAAGTGATTTATAGCCAGAAAGAAAATGGAATTGTTTCCAATAAGTTTAAAGAGAAGATGTCAAACTCTCATTCTGTAACTGGTAACAGAATGTAAGAGAAAGGATTCTGTATTGAAATCGAAAAATTCTAATTGCATTGCGTAAAAAGAAAAAAATGATGAATGACTTGTAATTAGTTGAAAGAGAGAATGAAGAAAGAGTTGAAAAAAAAACGAGGAAAAAAGAAGGGTCCCCCCCACTCATTCGGCTAGTAATAACAGTAATTTGCCTAATTTTTGTCATACCTATTGTCTGCAGTGGGGAAAATTGCAAGTGACATTTTTCGTTAGTCCTTGAATATGTTGTTTCGAATTATGAATGTATATGAGAATTTGATGGCGAGTGTGGATGTAATGACGTCGTGAAGATGGATGTCAAGGTGGGTCAAAGTTGACTCCCAAAAACAAATTATATGTAACTTGTAAATATTGCTCTATTTTCATAACTATTCCATGTGGGGGTGGGCAGAGGAGGAGGAGGTATATCATAGCAAATTCGAAATTCTGGATCAACTGGAAGAGTACACTCGACATGTGGTGGTCAATACACCACCAGGCTTAGTGCAAAGGTCTATCGAGGCCATACAGAAAGATTTACAAATAATGGACAACGACGGTGCCTACATAAGATTTTAACAAATCAGAAAATGTCTACTAATATATGGTCAAAAGTAAAGGTAATTTGATTATGACCAGCCTATATATGATAAAGTTATCACATTTTAAATGGGGAATTACTTTTCACCCATCCTGTATATCACTCAGACATGGGAGTGTTTTTCAAAGTTACAAAAAAAAAACTACTTTGATGATTGTGAAGCTTTTTTCAGGTTGTTTCTACTCTTGCACCAAAGGAAGGGATTGGAACAATTTAGAAATCGCCCCCAGACCCCCCTTATTGAGGAGATAGGGACATAAGATGAATAGTGTCGACCAGACAATGGTTGGAGTAGGTACCACTTCAGGGGAGAAAAATGCGAGTAGCATTCTCTATATCCCCTGTGTAGGTTGTTTCGAAATCTGATGGTAATGATAATTTGATGGTGGTTGTGAAAGATAAAGGGTTGAGAGATAAACTTGGGTACCTGGTCATTTTACAACTTCAGGAGGAGAAAAAACAAGTTTTGTTTCAAGTGATAAAATGGACTTGTCTGGCCTTCACCCTGCATCGACCATCAGATTCTTATGTACCATCACATTACGAAACAACATACCCAAAGAATACTGAAAAATGTCACTAGTAAACATCCCTCCCTCATTGTCGGTCTATGAAATATTTTTAACTTTTTTGTACTGTAAATTAGGTTGTTTGTTTGTTTGAGCTGGGGCTATAGACTGTCAAATGCAAAAGGATTCTTTTACTCAAGAATTTGATATTTTCGTGAACGCTATCGTAGCAGTCTTGCGAATTATGTTGATAGCAATGTTTTGTACTGATCAAAAAATTAGCTTCGTTGACTCACAGGAATAAAAAGGTCTTAATGGTAGCCATGAAGATAAGTTGTGTCGTGTCAGAGTTTGTATCACTTTTAGGCTTAATGGTTGTCGCGAAAGATCTTGGTCATTAATTTTAAAGTTCCGTCGGGAGCGTTTATCAGCCTCCTAAGCATTGGATTTTTACTGGAATATCACATTATTTGCCGAAGTAAGGTGAAATACCTTCGGGATATCGCGAAATACCACGAAATACCCTCGAATTACCCTACAGATGTCAATATTTATAAATATCCTTACCCTACAGATGTCAATATTTATAAATATTTAAGACATAATAATATAAAAACAAACATTTTAAACAAATCATATTGTAATCACAAGTTAATCAGGGATAATATGTAATTACAAGTTTTATTTTATTATCGATGTTACTAAAAATTCATCATCGATACTACGACCATCGATATTGTAATTACAGCGCAATATACGGAAAGTAGACCTATTCTCAAGTTTCACACCCACGAAACTTTGCAGTGTTGGAGTCACCTTCCTTGCATTTTACCATAATTAATCTTGGGAATTAGTATGTTTTTACAACAAGTTCATCAGTGATGGGTATAACTGCTACAATCACTAAAAACATCGACAAAATGATGTAATATCCGATAAATATATATATTTTTAAAAATTTATTCAAAGTGTTTGTTTCGTATCATTCTCACTCAAATGCTTATGAATATTGATTTATACGGACAAAATACCCGACAGAAATCAACATTTATGTAGCCCCTCCCCCCATTCTTTTAGTTGGGAATTAGATATGAAACTCTTCTTTTAGCTAGATATCGAAAACGCCACTTCCTCCAACGACCCTAATAAGAACCATGGACGCATATGGTGCAATGCCCATTAGCTCCAGCATCCTTAGCTAGTTACGCTTCTGACCCCGGCACTTGTTGCTGGCCACTCTTTCTATCTCTTTCCTTCTTCCTAAGATCGTTATCATTTTGCCAACCTCCCGGTCGATCCGATCTTAACCACTATTCCTCCGTGATCTATCTCTTTACTTGCTTTGACCATTTCACTTCCCCGATGTCGAGGCCTCACACATACGCACAGCTACGCAGCTATGCCACCGTGTCTTCACCACGTGCCCAAATGCATATACTCCTCTCACTCTCATGAATGAAAAGGCAAGGTTTTTTACAATCCAATAGTCACGATAATCTTTCCTAAATTTCCTCACTTCGGGAAACACGCATGGATAAAACTCCGTGTTCTCTTTCTCTCATGCTCTGTCCGTCGAGAGTCTATCAGTGTCAGGGGATAGTCCCCAAGTTAACGCACACAACTTGGCAGTAAGGCTCGCACACGGCACCCGGATTCCACGTATTACCTTGGTAAGATGCAAGCCATATGTAAATCCAAGCAGCTCTGACAACTCTGCTTCGACACCGACGCCAGTACTATCAAGACAAGAAAACTCCCACCTTTCGCTATCTGTTCTCTTCTCATCTCTTTACACGATTGATCAGATTTATGTTATTCTTTTATGTACTTCATATTCATTTGTATTTTAGGCCCTTGTATCAAACGTACGTCCTATTTGTCCAGCCAAAATATTTGTATGTGTTCTTTCCCCTTTGTTTCATCTCCGCGTCCAAGTTCATACTCGGCGTGCATTCTCTTTGTTCGTCATCCTTCACTCCTACACATCTACAAGGCCGCTCGCACGCTTCATACCAAACATGAGTGGACCAAATTCCTCGTCTCTCAAACATCATCACGTTGTTCGTTTCCCAACAATAAGAGTCATCACCAAAATTTATAAGCATTCGAGTCAGAATGATACGAAACAAATACTTCAGTTAATGTTTAATAAATATGAGGTCAGGTGAATTTTAGTTCTGTGCGTAGTGTCACTGGAATTTATTGATGAATGGCATTTTGCTGAGCAGAAAGTACTCTGCTTGATTTAATTAAGGTAAAATGCACGGATGGTGGCTCCAATCCTATGAAACTTCACGGTGGGAACCATTTTCCGTATATTGTGCTGTGATCACAATAACGATGGTAGTATGGAGGTCCGTCACGTGGTAAATATGATAAAAAAAATAACTAGACCGTTATCATGCCATTGAAATCAATCGCGATTTTCTTTCTGTGAAAGTTTCTCCCGTAGATGACCGTAACTTGTTCCTTAATTAAATATTCATCAAAGTATGTCAGATAACGTTGTTTTGACGAAAGTTTTCGCGAGCAAAGATCGCCTCATTGCACTGCATGCAAACGGTCCTTTGAGACACATAGGTCTATTTAGCTCTCGTACAGCGTCCCCCAGATTAAGATAATGAAAATATCTTTTGATCTGGATTCTCCATGTTTCGCTCTCAATTACTTTAGGTTATGCTTCTGTCTTCAGGGTATTTTACTATATTGCGCAATGGAATTATTACTTCAATAGTGAAATAATCAAGGATAAATAAAATTCACAGAATTATGTAACCGACTGCATCCAAATCTCATGTTTTAAACATCATCATAAACATTTTTGAGAAATTTTTGATCAGAGAGTTTTGCATACGCCGACTTCAAATCTCACTGCTTCATTTCAGGATTGCCAATTTAGCGGCTTTGGATAGAAATTTATCCCCTTAGATATCATCTGTAAACATCAGCAGTAAAAATGCAATGATATTACTACTACTATTACACTTGGCTGAGATCAATATTTTGATTGCAAAATAATGGAAATAATGGTTAATATAAGTTTTGAAGCTAGAAGCAAGATTCGGAATTTATGACTAAAGAAGAAAAAAAAGCTAAATCTAGTTTCAAAATTAACAACACAACTCGTAACTTATGTTCTGTTAACTAAGCCTGGTGGACTTGATTTGCCATAGGAACGATTGTCATACGAAAATATAAATATCATTTTTCTCTTTTGGACCATGTGGAAGGCCAGATTCCATGACACCAATTTCTAATCTTTTTTTGCAAAAATTGCAACACGAGACTCTCGTAGCCTTTGATCTAATGAGCGGAATTTGGTTTAATGAAGTACAGGTATCATTGTTCCTATATTGTTTGAGGGAGAGTAGAGATGGCATTTGGTTGCATGTAGCGAGAATTCTGGTGTCGCTGAGGACAAAGGAATTTGCCCCCACGAGGTTTGGTTGCTAGCACCACACATCGACGTCAGTTGAAATGTTGAAGGATGAAAGAAGATGTATGGTTGCCATGACAGCATGGAGAGTATGCGTGCCAAGTATGATAGTGGACGCAGAAATTAAACTGAATAAAAAAGACATATACAAGTATTTAGATGAATAAATAAAACTTACATTTAATGCATTGGCATTTATGACAATACAGGACTGGAAATGGAATACATGTAAGAAAAAATTGTTACGATCTTGAAAAGAAGAGGAAGAGAAAATAGGAGATAGCTTCTAAGCGAAAGAGGAGTTCTGTACGAAGTAGTAGACACAGCAATCGTATTTTGATGAAGCGGGGGTAACTAAAATGCTATGAATCCATAAGGAATGGAGAGGTCCAAGGAATGGTTATGGAGACCGGGTATCATTGTATATGCCTAACAGCCAAGATGTATTTAAGATCGCGTATGATCAACTTTGAGCCATTCTCTGACGCTGAAAAACACACGACAGACTATTTAAGACACAGAAAACGCATAGAGTTTTACCCATCTGGGCTCTCTGAAGTAAGAAGAAGACAGATAATCGTGAATTTTGTGTAGTAAATGCGTTGCCATTTCATTCGCGAGAGACGGAGGTGTATACGCATCTTGAGCTAATGGTGAGGACACGATTGATTAGCTGAGCGTATGAGAGAAGCCTCGACATCTGTGAAATAAAATGAGTGACGTTTATTATAGTGAATGGTCACGTTGGAAAAACGGTACAGTTCGGATCAGCCGGGAGATCAGCGAAATGATACCGATCCTAGAAATAAGGAGAGAGAGAGAGAAAGAGAGAGAGAGAGAGAGAGAGAGAGAGAGAGAGAGAGAGTAACCGGCTAGAAACACCGAGGCAAGTTAACACGTGTGTTCAAAACTTTTATGGGGAGCCGTCGTCGGAAATGATTCTAGATCTGCAGATTCCTCATTTAAAATAATGGCTGATGTTTCAATTCTCTAAATGGGGGGAAGGTGTAATCCTGGCCGGCCAGTTCCATAATATTGACCACCTAAGTTTAGGAAATTTCAGGATTTTAAACATTTTCTAGGATAAATTTATCAGAAAATTATCAGCTATTTTTTCTTCTATTGACCATATGAAACAGGAGATAACGGGGTTTTAATTTTTAAAAATTTTACTTTGACATACTAGTAGAAATAATATCGGGGAATTTCAGTTTTTACACACATTTTAAAATCCCCCTCAAAATATACTAATGGACTGATATCAATGAAAACTTATGATATATCAGTTTTTGAACGAATTTTCTTTTTTGGAAGGGTATTTTTAAGAGAATCTTATAGGATTTTTTTTCAAGTCTACCCCTGCATTTTAACGTAATAACTCAATGAAATATGCTGTCACACCAACCATATAACATCTGTATGAAGATAATACCCAGGACAAACTAAGTTCATTGGAATTTTGTTCGATCTAGCTGCCTATTTTTTTCTTAAATCCCCTCTGAATCAAAAAAAAAAAACATCCCCCAAAATCTGTTCAGAAAGTTTTCCGTTCTTTTTTGTTTTATTCATTTATCTATTTATCTATCTATTTATTTATTTTTGTTGCTTTTTTTCATTAAAATACAGGGTGAAAAAATCTGCTGGAAACATTTTTTTTATCATGGTCTTTTAAAAATTTAGTTATCAAATTATCAATGCCTTGCCTACTGCGAGGATTATGAAGTATTATTATCATAGATAATGGTCTTCTTATCGATGAATACAGAGTTTTGCAAATCCTGAGAAACCTTTTTTTTAAGGAGAATTTCGATTGTTTTCATTTTAATTACAGTTACCATTATTTGTACATAGTAGCCGGTAACCATCTTTCTTTGCTTGCTACCTTATTCAACACGTGTTCAACATGCTATATTTGCCCATCCAGTCATCCGTATATATCGCAAGTCAGCCAGTGCCCGACGCGCTTTGTGGTGGTGGGAGCTTTAAATTTCATTAAATTACCTAAGATCAAAGCTATCCACAGAACTTCTGTTTCGACTGCACGAGGTAGATAAATGCATTTTTCATTATATTTCCAGGTATAAGTAAGCAATATGGATAATCCAGTTAGTTAATTATTAGATTAATTAATTTACTCGGATTCCAATTACTCTGAGGTAAATTTTCGTTTTTTGACCATCAAGTTCCTTGACACATCAACTGAACCTCAAAATTTTGGAATTTTAGTCAAACAGCGCAATCAAAGTGTAAAATCGCTTAGTAAACCTCTGATTTATATCATTTTAATTTTCTTACGACCGACTTTATGCAAAATTCTTGCAATTATAACAAAACCAAAATCACAACTTCAAAATAGTATAGTTCCTCGTTTTGAAAGCACACATCCGATTATTTCTGTTAAATAAAAACCATCGATTGGCACTTCGAATAAACTATTCCTATCAAAATTTTTCAAGTCCTTCAACTCCAGAAACATTAAGTGATGATGATAATGATGATGATTAGGAATCAGTCGATATTAGCTCCCCGTACGGCAATTGAGAATATTTGTACCAGGACGGATTCATATTTTGAATAGATGTAGAGGACTTTGAGTTACATTTGAAATTTACAATAGGGATACAGAATGAAAGTTTTTGCAAGAAGTCCACCAGCATTTTATACGCCAGCACTGACTTCACATAAGGGATTTTTTTTCATTTGGACTGTTTTTATTCTGATTGATTAATTAAATTTCCCATGTTTTATTCCATTTTTATATGGACAATCCTACACTGATGACGGGCGTACACTAGCACTTGGTGCCCTAGGCGACTGTCTGTATTGCCAGTACCTTGGGCTGATACTTAATTTATTGTCAATGTTTTTGCTAAAAGTCTACCAAGTCTATATGGAAAGTAAAGGTTCCGACTTATTTTTATTAGTTCCAATTATAGTTACCGGGGAAATCTATCTACTGTGATTATAATACTGAACTTGATTATAAATTACACAGAGATCAATGACAAAAATTATTTCAAAAGAATTGACATGTTACAAGTTTCGACCGTTTTTCACCGAAAATTGTCGATTTATTGTCAAAAGTTTGTCGAGGTACCACCCAATAACACCTTCATAATAAAATGAAGTTTCATAATAAAATGAAGTTAGGATGGGACAATGCAAAAATTAACTTCATTTTCCTTGTTTTCTTATTAGTTCGGCAATTCTTCTCCTAAGCAAATATTCCGTGTGGCATTTTTGTCAGCGAGCAGAGACTTCTAACTTCAGAAATTCTGACAGGCTAATGACCAGCTTTTCTGGTATTTGAAATGTCCAGACAAAATAGGTGCCACTTTTTCTTTTCTTTTTTTTCAATTTTTTCTGTTGGTCGCATCTTTTTATAGACTATATCCATCAAAGAAATGTACACATATTTCTAAACATAACAAATTGCAGTATCTCATCGCACTCAGGTTATTAAAGCCATCAGCCCGATGCACGAAGGAATAAACGTAGCAACTGAACTTCCATTTGGTGGCAAGTCAAAACTCCAATCAAAAAGGTCCTAAACAAATGGTCCAAGTACATAATGTTCATAGTATATGATCCAAAGACAAAGCTAGCTAAGTAGTCCAAAGTCAAAACGTCCAGAAGGACATTTGGACCATTGTAAAAGATCCAATCCAATAAGGAAAGAGGTCCGATGCAAATATGACCAATGCAAAATGATCGTGTGCAAAAACTTCCAATGCAAAAAGTCCGATATATACACACATATATACACAGCATACACACATGCTACATACTCACATGTACACGTGCACACACGTTACATATGCACACACATCCATACATGGGCATAAGCAAACACACATATACACGCTGTACATAGTGACACATGTCATAGATATATTACATACATCCAAACATTTAATAATAATTTGTTACAATACTTAATCTGATAAAAATAAATGAGGATAATTGCTTTACTGATATTACATTTGCATATAACAAAACAAAGCCATAAATATGTGGATACGTATATTGCGCCGAATCTGCAAAATTTCCTGTTATAGGCAAATATTGTCCTATTTGTGAAATGGCGAAGCTTGCTGCTTAATTCACAAATTATTTTAGTTACTGTTTGTTTGAATGATAACTTTATCAGCGTGTGTGGAATATTACCCAATAATTTTGTTTTAATGTTAAAAGAATTCACATGTTTATGTTATCTTTATCTTAAGTTGAAAATTTGTAAACAGGCGTTCAAGTGCCGTGGGGATTTCTATAAGTTTTATTTGTAGTTGGCTCCGTTAAGATAGTATTTATAGTTAAGTATCAGAATGTTCCTACTACTTAAAAGAGAGCGTGGATGTATCATTCAGCTCAGTAAGGAAAAAAAGCCTTGTAAGTTAGAGAGTGAAAAATAACAGAGGAATAAACGACAAAGTTATCTCATGTAAAAATGCTGCACTATTATTGGTGTAAAAGAATTATGAACTTTTGTGTAATGTGTAGAGAATGTAGAGTCTTTCCAAGGTGTAAAGTAAGAGCTTGTAATCACGGTACTTAGCTTGTAAACGAGCTGTCGCGTTGTTACATAAACATATTGTTTGTCAAATAGATTTGGGCAGACGGTCCTGTTATCTCTTGACTTTACCAAAATAAATGAGGAGTTCTGTATTCTTAGAATTAGAGGTCTTTGTCCGGAAATCCACCCCATTGAAAAATTGTAGAGGGGATAATTTGTAATCGAGCCGTTCCGTTTTTATATACGCGTTGATTGTTAAAAGGATTTTGCCGGACTACCTGTCAACAATTCCATTTCGAAAGAAAACGCTGTAAGGCGTCGGGTCATTGTGCCAAACATTCCGGAATCGCAGCAGAAATTAGTTTATAAATGAGGAGGTTGTGGGGTTTTCTGTGTTTTATTTTGCTGGACTGTCCTCTTATCTCTTGGCTTCCCCGGAATGAAAAGGGCTTTTTTCTCTAGGAATTCTCGACATTTATGATTAAAGGGGAAAAATGTTTAGTTTTAGGTAGTTTCTCAGTAGTGTTCCGTTTCTAAATGAAGTTATTGTAGTTTCAGGTAAATAGACAAATGAGCGAAGGTGAATGAGAGGAAAAGAGAAAGGGTGTACGTGTATTTGTTGTATATCTAACGGAGATATGTAATTTAGTTACATTTTGATTTTAATAAAATCGTTTTTTAACTCATGAATATAAATCCATATTTTTATAAATAGAAGTGAATTGTGATCACTTCAATACAACTACGGTAGTTTGTGTGATTCATTAACAATAAATTATTAGCAAAATCAAATAATTCTCATTCTATTTTTAGTTCAAATACCTTTGTTTTATTATAGTTTCATCTTAAAGAAAACATTTGAGGCCTTTTTTCCGATTGTCTGTGCCAGATATTTCCGAATCGCCACAGAAATTAGTTTAAAAATGAGGCGAGGGGCATAAAATGAGAACGGAAACGCCGAAAGTATTTCGGGGTTGCTAATTATATTAGCCCTAAAATGAATCATCAAAATTGAACTAAAAGGATAAATTCTAGTTTTACACCTAGTATCTTTTGTTTGCAGCGATGGTTTGTTGTTGGAGGGACGAGGGGATTTAGTCCTCGTGGTGGTTTAACTGTAGCGCGCTTGCAGCCCTGTAGATGTGGAAGGAAAGGATGCTTCAAGGTGCGTCAAGCATGAAGCTGGATGTCCATTGATGAAACAAAGATGTGGAATAAACATACACAAGAATTATGGCCAGACAAAAGACGCACGCTCAATACAAAAACAAAGATGAGGTACATGTAAGGATAACATTAATACGATCGATCGTGAGAAGTAATGTTAGGAGAAGAGATAGTGAAAAGTGGGAGCTTTCTTGTCTTGATAGTACTGGCGTCGGAGTTGTAGCGGAGTTGTCTGAACGCATGGATTCTATATGGTTGGATATGTCCAAGATAATACGTGGAAACCGGGTTCAGTGTGCGAGCCTTGCTGCCAAGTAATTGTGTTAACTTAGGGGCTATTCTCAGACGCTGTTAGACTCTCGACGAACAGACCATGAAAGACATAGTACATGGAGTTTTATCCATGCGTGTTTCCCGAAGAGAGGATGGTGGTTAAGATCAGATCGGCCAGTGGTTCGGCAAAATAACGATCTTAGGGAGATGGGAAGAGAGTGGAAGAGTAGCCGGCCGCAAGGACTGGAGCCAGGGGCATGACCAGCTAAGGGCTCTGGCACCAATGAGCATTGGATCAGGGAGAAGGAAAGAGAGAGAATGGTCGGCCGCAGAGGCTGGGGCTAGAAGCGTAACGAGCTAGAGGTACTGGAGCTAGTGAGCATCGGACCATGTGCATCCAGGGCTTTTATAGGGGTAGTCGCCGGAAGTGACGTTTTGGATATCTAGCTAAAAGAAGGGTTTCGTACTTAATTCCTAACTAAAAGTATAGGGGGCACTACACTAGATTAAGTGAATGAAGAAAGCAAGTAAGTCGGCCTCCATATGAACTTCAGCAGAGTAAAGTCATGTGCAACAATCACATCGAAAATAAACCCACAACGATCAAAATCGACAACGCAGAACTGGAGAAAGGAGACCACTACATCTACCTAAGACAACGATTCCCCAATGAAATCCTCAAAAGAAGAAGTCAAGTGAAGAATCACTTAAGGATGACTATTTATAATACTGTAAAAAAAAATGGTTGTTCATTTGGAGACCTACAGTATCACTATCCACTTGTAGAGTACTTATAACTTTTGATTCATGTCTGACCACAGTTTGTCGCAATTTTCGATGTTCCCACTCATTTTGATCGATAACATTATGGCTGTATGAAATTCTCCTCTCTCTTTTACATTAGTGAAGGTGGGTGTTTAAAACAATCGGTGAAGGCGGAATTTACAAACAATCAGTGAAGATAGATCCGTAAGGTGGATGTTTAAAGCAATGTAGATGTTTAAGGTAGATGTTTAAGGTAAATTTTAAGTTAGACGTTCAAAGCAATCAGCAAAGGTAACTACTTGAAAACAATCAGTAAAGCAGTCAGTGAATGTACATGTTTAAAAACAATCAATGTAGAAAAGCAGAGAAGGTAGATGAGCAATTAGTGGAGGTAGATGTTGAAAAATAATCAGTACAGTTATAGTTCAAAGCAATCACTGAAGTAGACGTTTGAAAACAATCAGTTACGCTAAATGTTCAAAGCAATGTGAAAGTAACTGTTTCAAAACAATTGTAGCGACTCCTTTATTTTCAGTTCAAATTGAATATTAGGATAATATTAGCAACGAAACTGTAAATTCAGCTACCTATACAAAACAATACTTCCTCTATCAACTCTTATAAAAATTCTGAATACATCTGTTCACTTGTACTTGCTCAGTTGCCCAAGCTTTCTTACCTTCCTCTCCTTCTTTCGAAACTCGCCACCGCTGTCGTTTCCATTCTTTTCTATCTTATCACGCTATATATATATATATATATATATATATATATATATATATATATCGTCTTTTGTCACAAATCTTCCTCTCTACGTGAATCTGCAAGAGTTCTATAGCTACTCAATGCAAACATTGCAACTATTCCTTTTATCTCATTTTTTTGGCGACAATGCAAACAGTGCATTTATTACTTCGCTCCCTCAGCTTCTTTTTGCACCTCAAACTCAACCAACCGCCTTTTGATAATCTATCCTAGTCAAAACTACCATTCATTATTACAGGCACTAATCAGGCTCCATTTGATAGATAAATCAAACAACATTAGAGCTGTTATGTCACGTGTTTCCCGGACTAATCATTCCCTTCTATATTTTTTGATGTATAGGAATAACCATCTAAACTAAGCAGGCTTTTTTCTTCTCTTCACAATCGATCGTATTAATGTTTCTTTACATGTACATTCTCTCAGTCGTGTATTGTTATATCTCTTCATTTATTGTACGTTTTATTCCTTTGTCAAAACATTTGTATGTATCGTTATCAAAATCACAAACTTTATTTTATCTCTGCATCAACATTCATTCTAGGTGGGTATATTCTCCATGCTGCCATGGCGTCTATCGTCTCCCTTCCTCCTTGAACATTTCCAGTGACGTCAGCCTGCGGTAGGAAAAACCAAACACGTGGGGACTAAAACTTTTGTCCTCAGCAACTAAAAAATCTCATCGCTACACATAACTCTAACTACATTGCTACTCTTTCATTATAGGAACAACCTATAACTGGAGACCTCTAAACATATATTGAATACAATAACATCTATACGAGCAATGAAGCTGGATGTTCAAAGCAATCTCTGGAGATAGATTTGGAAAAGCAATTATTCAAGGTGGATGTTTAAAAGCAATCAGTGAACGAAGATGTTTAATTGAGGTAAATATTGAAAAACAATCAATTTCGGAAAAAGTTGGAAAATGTCCATGTAGCTGCTGAAAATATAGTAGATAATAATTTTGGAAACTACAATGACGATTTGATCATGTCGGTTAATACAGTAGGTATATTCGTTTTAAATTTAAATTATTTAGTTTTAAAATTTAAATTGAATTTCTGTAATTTGAAAAAAAAAGTCAATTGCGTGATAAGATAGAAATGAATGAAAAGTGAATGAAGAAATAACAGTCTAAGCAAAAATTTTGAGTGGGTTCGGCAAACAACGAATCGTTTTGAATTTAAATCACTTGGAATTTTTTATTGAAATGTCTTTAAAATTCGGTATTTTTGAAAAAAAAAACCCTTAAAATTGAGGCAAACAGCATAATAGAATAAAAAAAAAGAAGTACAAAAAAAGAAGAAGTAACATTCTAAACCAGAATTTTGAAAACGAACGTCGGAAAAGAAGTTTGATTCCTGTATTTATAAACCTATTTATTTATTTATTTTGGGTAACGATAGTAAGAAAGGCACGATAGATGCGGTAATAAGTACTAAATGCAGGTATGAGTGAATTGTATTATTGGTGTTCTGATTGAAATCATTTAGTGTAGAAAAAAAAAAGGAAAGAAAAAGATTATTGAAATACAGAAATAAATCTAGTTCTTTTTTTATGGAATTTACCTGTTGGGAAGGTTTTTGACAGAACTTCTTTGCTAAAACCATGACTGTATGGAAGGTGAGGTTCCGATTTAGTTTTATTAGTTCCAATTGTAGTTACTGGGGGAATTTATTTACTTTAATACTAAACTGGATTATTAATGACACAACGTTCAATGACAAAATCTATCACGACAGAATAAACATGCTACAAGATTCGATCGTTTTTCAACGAAGATCGTCGATTTATTGTCAAAAGTGCGCTGAGTTACCGACCAACAAGACATTCATAATAAGTTGGGTTGGGGCAATGCAAAAAATAACTTTGAATGAAATAAAAAATAAAGAAATAACGTTGAATTGATCTGAACCACCAAACATGGCGCAGACGAGATCGTTGATGGTGGAGTGAATTTAAGGGTTTGGTTTGGACGGACGCTTGCCACGCATTTCCAAATGTTTAGTGATAAAAACGTTTGAGCATTAAGAGAGCCACCCTCCAGTATAGAGCGTCGAGAGTTTGATTCTCATCTGGGGTTTATTTTTTATTCCGATTTACGCTATTTATATATTTACTTACTGAAAGGTTCTCCGTCTGGGTTTAGTTGCGATAAAAAGCCAGAGTAATTAAGATAAAGACAAATAGTTACAAAACTTAATAATAATGAGAAAATAATGTGTCAAAAATATATAAGAACTATGTTCCTTATACATGTATTTCATTTACAATCTTTGTCATAAATCTTATGGATTAAATGCACGTTTCATTTGCTCATTTACATATTTGTATGCGTTTTTTTACTCTGTCTAATATCTGCATCTACATTCGTACTTAGCGCGCATGTTTTCCATTTATCTCTCTTCCTCTTTCAACTTTTCCACTAACGTCCACTAATACAGTGGGCGTCCTTACTTCAACGAGAACTATTTAAAACTGAATTATTCTACAATCTGATGACCCCCCGATGACCATATACAAGAACAAATTTCCTTATACACACATTAATTGCATTGAAAAAAGTACAAAACAAGAAACAATTTGCACTCTGAATGTTTCGGATTTCCTTTCATGTTCTTATAGTGATCCCAATTTAATAAAAGATATATATATATATGTATAAAGAAGATTTTAATAAAATAAGAATGTAATTGAATTATAAATCTTAGTTTAAAATACAGCAAATACACACAAACACAAACACACACACACACACACACACACTCTCTCTTTCTTTCTCTCTCACTCTCCTTCTCTCATTTTCTTATTTACCTGAAAAGACAAAAACTAAATTCGGAAACAGAACACAACTGAGAATTCGCCGAAGGCAACACTTTTTCTGAACATTATCCCCTTTTACCATAAATGGTGAGAATTCACCAAAAATACATAAAGTATTATGAAAACAAAACTCCTATTTATTCAGGTGAAATCAAGAGATAGCAAGACAGCCTGACGAAATCCTTTTGTCAAAGAACAGTTGTATATAACAATGCAATGACTCATCTGCAAGTCAAGTACCGTGATTACAGACTTTTACTTCACACCATGAAAAGACTTCACGTTCACTACATATTACAAAAACATTTATCTCACTGGTATAGAATTCATGTACATCAATAAATTGTGTAGAATTTTCACATGAGAAAACTTTGTCGATTATGCCTGTGATTTTTCTCTCTCAAACTTACAAGACTTCTCCCCACTTAACTGAATGATACATTCACGCACCCTTCTAAGCAGTAGTAAGCATTCACCTACTTTTATCCGTGGGAATCTTCGGATTCTTGAACCTTCTGATGATGATCATCATCATCAGTCTTTTAACATCTGTCGTTGGACATACACCTTCCCCAGGATTTGCCACACTTCCCGATCATGGGCGTCACGGGGCCAGTATTTCCTGAACTTGTCTAGTTCGTCTCTCCATCTAACACTTTGCCGGCCTCGGTTGCATATGTGGTCTCGGGGGATCCATGTTGTGAGTCGCGATGTCCATCGATTGTCTGCCATTCTTGCAACATGGCCAGCCCACCGCCATTTGAGATTTTTAATGGATTCTATGGTGTCCCTAAGTCTTGTCTTTTCTCAGATTTACTGTGCTGTCTTGTGGTCTCTCCATGTGAGGCCCAGCATTATTCTCTCATGTGCACGTTGCATGGTTCTCAATTTTCGGGTCTGTCTCTTGGTTAGGTTCCATGTTTCAGCTCCATAAGTGACTATTGGGAGGATGTATTGGTTATACACCCTTCTCTTTAGAATTAATGGGATCTTATTATTTTTGAAGGTTGAGCTAGCTCTGCCAAAGGCTTGCCATCCTAGTGTGATTCTTCGCTTGATTTCCTCTTCTTTTGAGGGTCTCATGGAGATTCGTTGTCTTAGGTAGATGTAGTGGTCTACTTCTTCCAGTTATGTGTCCTCGAATTTGATCTTAGTGTTTTAATCCCCGATGTGGTTGTTGCACATGATCTTCGCCTTGCTGAAGTTCATGTGTAGGCCGACTTTCTTGCTCTCTTCATTTAGTTCATCTATCATTAGTTGGGGGTCGTGTAGGTTCTCTGCGAAAAGGGCTATGTCGTCTGCAAATCTAAGGTTGCTCAGATACTCGCCGTCTATCTTAATCCCTTTACTCTCCCAGTCTAGCCTTCTGAAGATCATCTCGAGGCAGGCTGTGAATAGTTTAGGTGAGCTGGTATCACCTTGTCTTACTCCTTTCTGGAGCTGAAAGGGGTCAGAGTCTTTATGTAGCTTGATAAAGAAGCTGCCGTGATTGTATATATGTTTCAGCACTTCAACATATACCGGATCTACACCTTGCTGACTGATGACCTCCATAACCTTAGGGATTTCTACTGAGTCGAACGCCTTTTTGAAGTCGATAAATGCTACGGTGAGTGGTAGTTTATACTCAGCTGCTTTTTCTTTCAGCTGATTTATCGACTGCAGGTGGTCCATGGTCGAGTAGCTTCTTCTAAAGCCAGCCTATTCACGTGGCTGGTTTTCATCGAGTGTTTTTGTGATTCGGTTGGTGATGATCTTTGTGAAAAGTTTGTATACACAGTTGAGTAGGCTTATAGGCCTATAGTTGTTGAGGTCTTTCGGGTTTCCTTTTTTATATAAAAGTATTATGATAGCAGTGTTCCAATCGTCTGGGACTTTACAGTGTTTTAGACACAAGTTGAAGAGGACGGTAAGTTTCCTAGTGATGATTTTACCCGCTTTTCGGAGTAGGTCGATGGTGATGTTGTCTGGTCCAGGGGCAGTTCCTTTCTTTGTCTGTTTAATGGCTTCTTTCACCTCCCACGGGGTTACTTTTGGGAAGTACTCGAGTTGAGTGCTCATGTCTTGCATATCTTGCTCATTGTTTTGTAGTCTTTGTTTGGACGAATAAAGTTTATACAACTTTCAAAACGATACAGACTTCATATAATCCAAGTCTACGCTCCCACTTCGCAATCAACCCAACAGGAAATAGACAACTTCTATGATGACTTGTACTCCCTACTCCAAGACACCAGAAAACACTTCAATGTTATCATGGGAGACTTCAACGCACAGGCAGGACAAGGAAATGAAAATTGCGTCGGCAAATTTGGATACAAAATACGCAACGAGAGAGGAGAAGATCTTGTAAACTTTGCAACGGCTAATGGATTCAAAATCATGAACACCTTCTTCAAGAAGGGACCCAATAGGAAATGGACTTGGAAGAGCCCCAATCACGAAACAAGGAACGAAACAGACTACATCCTAACGGACAAAAACGATATCGTCAAGGACATCCAAGTCCTAAATCAAGTCAATGTAGGCAGCGACCACAGAATGGTACGATGTAAAGTACAAATAAACACCAATAAAGAACGCAGGAAAATGTTCCATACAAAACCGCAGCCTCTAAACATACCAAAAGAGCACGTTCAATCTTTCAAGCTCGAATTGAAAAACAGATTCAGAATTCTTACTGAACAAGACAACACCAACATCAACGAACTAAGCAACAAAATTCTGATATCTGATACCCCCTATAACTACATGTAAGAACCAGAACACCTAAAATATCATCAGTATGTCCAGCATTTCGTGTTTAGATTTTTCGTATGACGAAATAACCGCTTCTTTGTATGTATCATAGTCCACAGATTACAGAAACGTCGGTTAAATTTTCCCAACTGAGATAGGTCACAGTGGAAAAATGGTTAAGATCGGATCGGCCAGGAGGTTGGCGAAATGATGATCTTAGAGAGAGAGAGAGAGAGAGAGAGAGAGTGGCTGGCACCAAGTACTGGGGCCAGAGGCAGGACCAGCTAAGGGGTCATGGCACCAATGAGAATTGGATCATGTGTACCCAGGGCTTTTATAGGGGTCGTCGTCGGAAGTAACGTTTTCGATATCTAGCCAAAAGAAGAGTTCCGTATTTAATTCCTTATTAAAGAATAAGGGGCACTACACACACATACTGTTTACACATATACCATACGCACACACGATGCATGCTCACACCTACACTTTCACACACATGCCATGTATGCATTCACAAATACAGATATCATATTTATGCACACGCACATGTCTTACACGCTACATACACATACTAAGTTATAGAATTACCACCCCTAGCATTGCCTATTTTCAACTAATAACTATCTTGCTAGAACACTGCCTCACGCCACATGATTGTATCTGCATGTGTTGTAAAGTCAATTGGTATAGCTGGTTCTTATAGTAAGGGAGTGAGAGTAGTAATGTAGTTCAAGTTCTGTATGTAGTGACGGGATGATGTGGGGGACAAAGGATTTTGTCCTCACGTGTTTGGTTCGTCATGCCACGCGCCGATGTTACGGGAAATATCGAAGAAGGAAAGAGATATGACAGTCACCATGACAGAATGGAGAATATGCACGCCATGTATGATTGTAGACGCACAGATTGAATAGAGTACGAATGATTCTAATGGGAACACATACGAGTATTTAGACAAACAAATAGAATGCACATTTAATGACAAAACATTTCTAACAATACAAGACTGAATAGGAAAAACATGTAAAGAAACAATTGATCATGAAGGGAAGAAGTATGTTTAGTTACGGAGATTCGATCCGTGATAGAAGAGGCAGTGTAAACTTATAGCTAAATAGAAGATAGAAGATAGCTTCTAAGCTAAAGGTGGAAGCTCTGTGCCAAGTAATCATAGTAGTCTTACGTTAATGATGCAGAGGTGACTACAATGCTCTGAATCCATACGGCTTCGAGAAGACCAAGGTATGATTATGGAGACCGGATAGCAGTGGTATGCTTAACAGTCACGTATGAACAACTTGGAGGACATTCTCATACGCTTAAAAACACACGATGGACGGACTATTTGAGTCGCAGAAAACACATGGGGCTCAACCTGAAGTTGGAAGAATTAGAAGACAGAAAACGTGACTGTTGTGTAGTAAAAGCATCGCCATTCCATTCACTTCGTCTGTACTTAGAATGAAGTGACTCCGACCGATGGCCACAGTATGTAATTCTCTCTCGCATTCTCTCTCTCTTTCTTTCTCTGTCTCTCTCTCTCTCTCTCTCTCTCTCACACCCTTTTTTTCTGTTGCCCGAAAGTGTCGTTGCTGCAATGTTTTGATGCTTTGACCATTGTTTACGGCCCCAGACATGAACATCTTAAAGCTAAAATCAACCGGTGAGAATTGATTCATAGATTTTAGTCGCATGTCTTTTTCAACCCAAATGAGCAAGATCTCATACCAGTACACCCATACCAGTGACATAGCGAGTTCAACACCAGATCCAGCTTCGACGAACGTCAGAAGATCAAGTCCCATCCAACTGCGCAGGACTCGGAACTATCAAATATGATGGATCAACAAAAATCGAGACATTATCAACTGCATTCAGCAAATTACTCCCAAAAGACTTCCAGGGGTGGGGAAGAGTGTTGTAGAATTACCTCCCCTGG
Organism: Thysanoteuthis rhombus; assembly: GCA_963457665.1. Taxonomy (NCBI): domain Eukaryota; kingdom Metazoa; phylum Mollusca; class Cephalopoda; order Oegopsida; family Thysanoteuthidae; genus Thysanoteuthis; species Thysanoteuthis major. Next base: position 54,189,818 of record OY735202.1, read on the forward strand.
CGTTGCCTATTTTTTAAACTAATAACTTTTTATTAGAACACCGCTCCACGCCACGTGTGCACAGAAGAAAGCTTCTATGTACACTTTGTGATTACACCTTTTTTTGTATAAAAACGCATTCTATGATTTCGGCATGAATAAATCTTTTTAAAAAACTTCAACAAGTTCGTATTTACACACAACAAATATACACGTAGCACACGTGTAACACCACAGGCGCACGTGTAACATACGCAGACACATACTCATGCCATATATTCACACTTATACCTATACACATATGGGCACGTATGTAGAATATGTTTATGTGTGAGTGTATGTAGCGCGTGTGGATGTGGCTTACTTATAGAAGTGGTATGTATGTATTTGCTGTGTCTGTATGAGAGTACGTAGAAGTACGTATGTGGCAAGTGTTTGCATGAAGTTCGTGTGTATTTCTGGCTGTTCATTCTGGTTTATGCATTGGTAGCATCAATAAGGCAATTCTTTTTCGCCTTTATTTTCGTTGGATCAAGTATTATAACACATTTTGTGTGTGTATGTGTTCGCATGTAGTGTATGCGTATGTATATGTATATATAGCATCTTTGTATATGTGTATATGTGTGGCATGCACGTGCTTATGTGAGTATTGGGCATGCGTGTATTTGATATGGACGTACATTTATGTACATGTGTTAAGACATATGCGTAATGTTTATGTGCTTGCGTATGTGTCATATGTGTATGTGGGTATGTTGTATTGGAATATAGGGTGTGTGTATGTGTGTGTGCTTATGTGCATTTGTGTACGTATGTGACGTGTGTACACGTGTACATGTGAGTATGTAGCATATGTATATGTATCTATAAATAAGAACTTTTGTTTGTTGGGCCTGTTTGCATTATACAAAATGTATGTGCGTATGCATGCCAGTATGGAATGTGTGTACATGTGCGTACATGTGGCTTGTGTGAGTATATAGCATGTTTGCAAAAATATGAGTACATGTGTATTTTTATATGTATGCATATGCAGCATATTAGAATTTGCGAGTGCATGTAATACATGTATCAGTGGTATGTGTGTCTATGTAGTGTGTGAGTATTTTTCGTGAAAGTATGTGGTTATGCAATAACTGTTTGGCATGTGACTGGATTTTAACGGAATATCTTTTTTGATTCCTGTGATTGACCCGAGTCTGCAACTGTGAGAGTTGTACGAAATAGTTATCGGATGAGCAATATACCTTGATGCCTAGGCGTAAGTTCCCTGTTAGTATGTAAACGCTAGCAGCAATCAACTATGTATTTCAGAGGAAAAGAGGACAGTGAATGTATCAGTGATAACAAGGATGCGTGTTTGGTGGATTGAGAGAAAAGGCTTAAAGAGAAGTGAACGAATAAATACGAGTCGGAAACATGAATACACAGAAGCTCGTTGTGTAACAAAGATATTATGACCACACTATTTTCGATAGAGAATTCGATACGAATCCATTCTTTTAGGTATCTAAATCGTTACTTCGTACCATGACTCCCCATGAAAACCCTGAACTCACGTGTTCCATCGCTTATCTGCCCCGACTTTCTAGTCGGTTACCTTCTTCTTTTCCTTCTCTCTTTGCTCGCGATCGGCGTAGTTTCTGATCTTCGACCGTAACAATATAAGTATATATATTGTCTTAAGTCACTTATCTTCCTTGATGTGTGAATTTGTAAGAACTTTATAGCTACTAAATGCAAATACTGCAACTAATATTCTTGGCGACCAAACGCTGCACTTACCGTTTCGCCCCTTTAAGCTCCTTCTTGAATCCAACCTGGACTAACCGCCTTTTCATTATCTATCGACTGTAACACTCATTATAACAGGTGCTACAAATCAAGCTCCATTCGATAGATGAACCGAACTACATAAGACCCGTTTTCTTACGTGTCCCTCTAAATACTTATTCTTTTGTATATTTCATTTTTAATTATAGGAATAATCCTCTAAACTGAACCGACCTCTTCTCTTCTCTTTACACGATCGATCGTAATAATGTTTCGACTATATGTATTTCATTTCCATTCTTCATTTCTCAAATCTGTGTTTTTCCAATGTTTGCCTGAATTTACGCAATTTAAGATTCAACTAGGCCGCTGAAATGGAGATGTTTAGTGCATAAGAGGAGTCTTATATTTAACTTAATACTAACATTTTGTTCTGAGAGGGAAAGATTTTCTCAGTTACCATTTGTGTGCATGTGTCACTTATGTCATTTTTATTAACCTTCAAGGGACATCTACTTTCAGTTTTGAGCTTAGCACATCATGTATGTAAGCTTCACAGTGTGTACATATACACACGTATATAAAGGTACACACAAACCTCATCTCTCTCATCTTCTCCTCTTTCATACTCACACATACACGTACACATACACACACACATACACGCACACATACATGCACACACTCACATATATATGAGAAGCGAGAACAAAGCAGATTTTTTGTGATTACAGAAAAAAGAAAGAAATGTCCACACGTTGTCTTTTATCAACGGTCAATCATTTATAAGTATTATTATCAGTAATATAGTAATAATAATATCAATCAGATAACATAAAAACTCTAAGCTCCTTCAGCTTGAAAAAGTAGTGAGATAAGGTGATACCATTCGCCCAAACTCTTCACAGCTTGGCTCGACAATCTTCCGTAACCTAGACGGGGAAAATAAAGGAATCAGAATAGACAACGAATACCTAAGTAACCTCAGATTTGCTGACGACTTCGTCCTTTTTACTGAGAATCTTCATGATCTCTGAATAAAGCTAGACGAACTTGGTCTTTACATGAACTTTTGTAAAACAAATGTCATTTCCAACAAACATGTTGCAGACAAAGAAATATCGATCGAAATCGAAAATGCTGAGTTGAAGAAAGTAGGCCATTACATCTACCTAAGACAAATCTCCATGAAATCACTCAAAGAAGAAACAAAGCTAAGAATCATTCTTGATTGGAAACCTTTCGGTAGACAAAGCTCGACTTTCGAGAACAAGAACACACCAACTGGATCCCCTGAGATCATATGCGAAACTATGGCAGACAGAAAATAAGATGGCGTTACAAACTAGACAAGTTCATAAAGTACCAGCTCCGTGACGCCCATGATGGAGCGGTCTGGGGAACATCGGTGTCCAATGATGTACGCAAAAAGATGATGATGAATATGGATATGCACACACACACACACAGACACACACACACACATATATATACACACACTCACATATATGTGTATGTGCGTATTTTACGAATTTGAACTTGAAACAGAAGTAGCAGTAGCAGTATGTAGACTATTTACAGCGCTTTAAAGTGAAGTAAAGTTAGTGATCGTATTGCTCAGAGCTTATTCAGGGGATTTTCAACTAAAAATCAACCGCTCGGAAAACAATCAGTAACCATGAATAATAGTGTTGAAAATAATCTTCAGAAAGAATGAGAAATTCTCACACACAAAAAAAGTTCTTAATCGATTATTGATCGGTGATAAGACCTAAGCCCTGTGCAGCCATTGAGAGCAATCGCATGTCTGAGTCTCTAGAGTCGAAGTTCGACCAGAAAGCCAAAGACCTGGGTTTTATAAACGGAAATAAATTTGTGTGAGTGTGTGATTGAATGCTTGCATCCTTCCGGAGAAAAATATCCGACTTCGATGTCAGCCCGGGGTGTCACCATGAGGGTGAGGGCAACAGCCCTCCCAACGGATTCAAAAACAAAAATCTGTCGCAGAATTCTTGTACAAAAAGATAAATTTGTTGTTTTCGGACAAGTGCTATGTACCTTGAAAAGTTCTTGAAGATAAACCTCCCCAAAAATCTGTAAATATTTTTTTTTTCAAATACTCAAATCAACAATGATAATATCAACGTCGAGATAGTGTACCACGACCTTTTATTTTACATGGTTCGTATTGTCTTGTATTTCCTCCCCTCAATCGAGAAAAACGTAGTATTTAGAGGATTATATTAGCTTTATTCGAATTGGAATTGCCTCCCCTTGCCTTAGTTTCCAGCTTTACTTCCATTTTACTTTCAATTTCCCAAGTTTTCACGAATATTCTCAGTAATTTCAATAAACGCATATTTTTTTAGTAAAAGACAGTATTAAAATAAAAACTTAATCTTTGTTATCGTTATGACGAAAGCTTTTCGCTGCAAGGTTATTCAAACTGGTTCAGTACTTAATGCGTGATCATGCCTTTTTCGCCATGATGAACATATACAAATACTCTCTGATTTCAAAGGTCGGCGAAACTCTCCCCACTCATTATTCAGAAACGGAACAAATGTTATTATACAGAGCACTTTTTGCGCTATATTTTGATATCATACAGGAGTCCATTATCATATTGAATATTACTTAATATAGACTGCTAGAAAATTTCATATCGAAGTTTTTAAATCGATTCAAAAAAAATATTTTGACAGTGTGAATTCGCTTGAATTTTACACGAAAATGAAGATTTCTCAACTTACTCCAGTTGGTTTAAGGGTAATATCTAATGGGGCACTCCCACGAAATTTTCAGAAGCTCTTCGTTCTGCAAGCGGAGAATAACGGCCAGAGTGTTTTGGCCGCTGTATAATACATTGAATTGATAATTCTCTGCAAATTCTTTTTAGGTCAACTGGTGAAAAATGAGACACCGACATATTCAGGAATAGATAGACTTTATTATGGCACGTATCGGGGCCCCCGACCCCGGGTTGACACTGCCACCCCAGCCCCACATTTTTACAAAACTGATTTTTTTAATGTAAAATCTTTATGTATAACTCCATATAGTTCATCAATACAATATTATCTGTAAAAGAAAGGGAGAAAAGACAAAGAGAACTGTTATCTTACAAAGCATTATATCAACTGCATTCTAATAGATCAAGAATTCTGTGTGAAAAAATTTATTCCTCCCAAACACCATTATGATTTGTATACTGCTACTCATCAATCCTGCCACGATTGCATCATCAGAACGATCATTTTCCCTGGCACATAGGATAAGTTTTGGTTACGATCGAGTCGTAGAAGAGGTTCAATCGTCTTTATTGGACAGCTTTAGGACATTAATCGATAATCATGACTTTTTTCAAAGTTGCAAATGATTTCGTTGCACTTCAGAAGGAAAGGTTTTAATAAATTGGACTTTCAAATCTGATTACCGAAGTTTATACTGTAGTTTTATTTTTGTTTTAAGGAGCTATAGTTGACGAAAATTGAAGTGAGATATCGAGGTATATTATGAACATGATGCAATTCATCATGTTCGAAATACCTCCAATTTCTGATATTAGTGAATGTTGAAACATAGGTAAATAACACGCTTCAAATGCATTATCCAGCAGTCTAGAGGAGTCAATTTCTAAACTTTTCACTTAAGTACCGACACAGTTTTTGATGGCAATTTTAGTGTCCACGAAATTTAAAATTACCCTGGGGAGCATTTTTTTTTCACTTTTGAAAATCAATATCGTGAAAAAATTCTTTTTACTTGTAGCGGTCGAAATCTAAGATATTTTTTTTTATGTTAATGGATCAAAATTGCAGTTTATGGGGTCAAAATTGATAGGTAATTTTTTCTCCACTTTTAGGGGTCAAAATCCAAGGAAATACTTTTCTATGTTAGGGTTCAAAATTGAGTGGGATGTTTTGTAATTTTTTTCACATTCAGAAGTCAAAAACGAAGGGAAATTCCTTTTTACTCTTAGGGGTCAAAATCGAAGGGGTATCTTTTCCTGTTTCGGGGCAAACATAGGTAATAAATGAGACTAAATACCTGCCACTGGCTGTCCAAAGAAGAAATTGACAGAATGAATTTCCACTCATTCTGTCAGGTAGCGTTTGCCTATAACTTTCGCCATGTAATGATGTATCCCTATGCACACCATCTGCATTCTAGCCAACATTTTGGCCAACAATTTAGAAAATTTTCTAAAAATGACCAGAAGAGATATATGGTGACCTCGAATGACCCCGATATAAAATGACATTTCTAAATAATTTTGCTGTGAAAGAATTTACTTCTATGCCAAATTTCAGTTTCATGGGTGCAAAATTGTGTAACAACTTGGAAATTTGCCCAGAATTGACCTGAAATTACCTCAGGTGACCTCGAATGAATTCTAGATCAATTAATTCACATCAAGACAAGATTTAACCCGATTCCATTACATATGTGCGAAATTAATACCAAAAACCTGAAAAATTGGGTACAAATGACCGGAATAGACCTCTGTTAGCCTTGAATAACCTCCAAGTTCAAAATCACTGAGCTTGTTACCTTCGTTGTGAAATGTATCCATATGCTTCATTGGTGCAAAATCGTGGCCCACAACTCCGAAAATTGTCTTGAAATGACGTCTGGTGACCTCAAATGGTGGTCCACTCCACATTACATATGACTTTCGCACAGGAAAGATATACCTCTTTGCCTAATTTCAGTTTCATAAGTGTTGAATTGCGTTCAAAAATTTGGAAAATTGTCTTAGAACGACCAGAAACGAACTCTGGTCACCTTGAATGACCCCAGGAGTCAAAGTTAGATAAATTGCGATCTTTGCTGTGACAGAAATTTGTTACTAGCAAAGTTCAGCATCCTTGGTGCAAAAGTGTGGCCTTTAACTCTGAAAAATGACCAAGAAATGACCTCTGGTGACCTTGAACGACCTCCGTGACCAACCTCACATAGCTTATGTATCAAGTTTAGGCACTTCTCGGTCTACACGCCGAATATCAAGTCGATGGGCCTTGCTGTTTCTGCGGGGAAGAAGTACAAATGAACAAACACAAAAGACTCATATGTATACGTGTGTGTGTGTGCATGCATCTATGCACACATTTGCCAGTAGTAGACGAAGTAAGTATTTCAGGCGTACATGTTCATCTGATCACTTCATTTAATGAAACGAACTGGTGAATATGTGTACATTTTCCGGATTTCCTGGTCTTACGTCTCTTTCTTGACATTTTCTCGCTCTGAAGGTTACAACTTCGCTTCCAGAAACGATTGATATCTATTTCATGTCACGACTACTACAAATTGCCATCAATTTTTGACGAGTATTCCTTTCATCTGATTTCTGTTGCTCTTTATCCCAACTCTTAGATCGTCATTCTATGACCGTTAACTAAGCAGCATAGATCGGAAATAAATAAAACATTGAAATAAAATATTTAACGGTCTTAAAATAACGATTTGAGAGTTGCAATAAATAGCAACAAATATAAGATGAAAGAAATACTAGTCAAAAATCAATAATAATGACAACGCTTCATCTATGAAATTTGTAGACTAAAACTACAAGTCATTTTAAGCTATGGACAATGCAGCTGTATGAATGTTATTCCTGAAAATGCCCAATTGGAACTTCCAGTTAACGAAGATTTCACAAAACAGCAGTGAGTCCTAACAATTACCAATGTTTCTCTTTCACTCTCTCTCTCTCTCTCACTCCATCACTCATAAACACGAAAGCATGTTGTGAATTTTTGTTTCAATCATGTTCCATTATTCGTTATTGAGTTTCAAGTTAATTTTTCTCTCCATTAATACCAATGAATCTAATTGTCATCAGTAATTTTCAAGTAGTAACGATTAAACAAAAGACACCTCGCCATGATTTTTTTTTTATTTTGCAAATGAATCGTTGGTCTTGACCGGTCATAAAGAGTATGACTTGCATGCTCGAATTGCATGAATCGTTTTTTTTTCATGACATTTTGTAAATTAAGAAATCCGTTTGTTATCTCTATTGGAACTCAAAAGCTTCAGACAAATTAAAATATTAAGAGAAGATGTTTCGAACAACATCAACAGAATGATATGAAACGTCATCTTTTGTCTACTTTCACGAAACCTATTTGTGTGAGTAAGTTTCATTGAGCGTTGAGGATGAAACAAACTACAACATCACTTGATCCTCTCTCTCTCTATTAGATGATTGACCTCTTGACGACACCATTTATCAGTGTGTCAAGACATTTGTCGCCAGGTTGAAAAAATCCAATTCGAATGAATCGTTTGATTTTGCCGTAGACTCACATCGATCATTCCGTCAATGACAAACGTAATATTTTTTCTATTTATTACAAGCAGCAGCACATGGATATTCTTAATTGTATTAATGATGTGTACATGATAAAGGTTAATATTTAATCAGTCTGACTCATATCGAAGCACTCAAATAGCCTGAGAACTTCATGTGGTTTCTTTTCCTCATGGATATATCTCAACAATCAAAATTGGGACAAAAAACAAAAACAAAAAACAAAAAAAAAACTCGAAAGACTGATGAATCCGTTTCAATAGACTCATTAGAAACAAAACCAATTTCGTGAGATTTTGTGATGTCAATAGGATATTCATGAGTCACTTGATATAAGTTGTTGAATCTATGATCTGATTTCCGATGCCAGGTAAGAAAGATTATTGCTATAACTCCGATAATAGAAAGAATGAAATGTATCATTCAAACTGCTGGTTATGATTTGTTTTGTTTGGTTTTAATTTCATTTCCACATTTTTAGAATTCATAATGGTTATATTTGATTTAACTCCCTGAATCAAAAAGTCAGTTTTTGGAATCAAATTAAAATAAACTAAATCTGATGGATTTTTAAATGATCAGCTACTTGAGAATTCAAGGCACTTTAACTTACAGAAAGTAAGTTACTTGTTCTTACCGTTGAAAAAACGAGTGGTCGGTCAACAGAACACGACAGTGTAACAATCATCTGAAAGCGCTGGCTTATGCTCATGGACTCATTGAACTTCGGCACATTGACCCTAGCGTTGTAGGTAGGTAAATGACGCCGATCGCATAAGATCGGTGCCATTTACCGACGAAAGGGTTATTATTCTCCCCGGGAAGAAAAGAAAAGCGTTTGAAATGTCACTCCTCAGAAGACCCGGCGTTTGTGGATATCATTAAAAAGGGACATTCATGTATTCTGACAGGAAAATATGAACGATGCTGTTTGATTTTTTAATTGAATGACTTGAAGATAGAAACCCGAGTAAAGTCCTTTCAAAAAAAAGAGACGTTCATCTCTCTCTCTCTCTCTCTCTCTCTCTCTCTCTCTCTCTCTCTCTCTCACACACACACACACACACACACACACATAAACTCCTTTTGTAACGGTGGGTACTTTCATCGCTCGTAGAGAGGGGCTAAAAGTAAGAGTAACTATTTATTTTCTCTTGAGTGGTGCGTATGTATATCTAACATTTTGCCGATATGGTAAAAAATTAAAAAGGCATGATTGAACAACATATCCATAAGATATTAATGAAAAAATAAAATTAAAACATTCTAAATGATTGAAATTTAAAAAAAAATATGAATTTCATATGGCGGCGAAATCAGATGAAAACATAAATTGCCTAAATTGTCATGTTGAAAAAAACTGAGTTTTCAAAATAATCCACAAAAGTCTAGAAATTATGGAAAGAGCATCAGCTTTCACGGACTTTTTTTGGATCCCTCTCGTGAGATATGAAAGAGAGTCTGATCAGTGAATCGTGTAAAATTGTGAATGTTTGTATTTATGTACACTGAATATGTTTTTAAGAAATTTGTATTTCTTCTAAAGTTAACGAGTGAATATGCCCTGAGAGGTATTAGAAAATCAAAAAATAATAATAATTAAAAAAATCTAATGTTTGGGGATTTACGATAGATTTACTTTAATTTTTCAATCATACACAACAGCTGATTGGTTAGACTATACTTCAGCGTGACAAATAATTGTGCTTGTTTTACCGTTCGTTCTCATGATCCTACGAAAGTGGAATTATTTTGATGAAAATATTGGATAATACTAAAGTGATGATGTAAAAATGATAATAAATCATTTCAAATTAATACCAATTGGCTGTTCATGAAAACTTTTATTTTTGATTCTTATCTGAATGACTTCATGTCGAGTGATAACCAATGCAGAAACCAAAATGAGTTAGTGTTCACCGTAGTTTTAAGGATTTTCACAGAAAAATATCTGGTGAAAATTCTTATTTAAAATCAAATTAAATATTTAAAAATTTAGATACAAATCAACACTTACCCTAAACACAAACCGATTTTCATTTCAATTTCAAATTTGTGACGAAAAAATTCAGTTCAGCGACAACTGCATCCCGCCGTGGCAGCCATCTTGCCTCGTCACTGATTTCTCTTTCATCTTAAAGGATAAACAGAAAGAGAAAAAGTAGGAAGAATCTTCATTTTATTTCATTCATTTTATTACAAATTAATATTATCAAATACATTCGATGTTATTGCCGTCTCTAATATCTTATTTTATTCTATCCTTTCAGTAATACTTTATTTAATTCAATAATCCAATCCTTTCTGTAATATATATATATATATATATATATATATATATATATATATATATATATATATATATATATATATATATATATATAGATAGATAGATAGATAGATAGATAGATAGATAAATAAATATAGTTTAATCCCGTCTTTAATATTTCATCAATTGCATCGATTCCATCCTTCGAGAGTTGCTCTTGAAAAAGGTTGATATCGCTGGCGACCATTTACGAAAGGTTACCGCTTTGCTAAAACAAAAAAAAAGAAGAAAATTGTAGGTGGATGGTGGGTCAAAGGTTGAAAAGAAATAGATCAGGAATTAAAGAAATTGAGGCATAAGATGACCATAAATACCTTGATATCAGGACCTGAACTTTACAAAACAGCTAAAAAAAAATATCAAGATTTGACTTATATAATCTAGAATTATCTGAGCCTCATTCAAAAAATATCTTAATTGATATCCCATATCTAAAAACAATTTCTTATCTCTAAACGGGTAAAATAAAATAATGCGATAAAACTAAAATATTTGATAATCGTAAAACCTTCTTGAAAATTCTTATTTTTAAACGATAGTTCGAAACAGATTGATTGTTTTAAAATTCAAAACAATGTTTTGAAAATAAATCCCACTCTTTTTAACAATGTTAAAAAAGATTCAGTGGAATAAGAGGATTCATAAAATAGATGAATTCTTAACAAGTGGAAAATAATTTCGGATTTTTTTCAGATTATTTACTCTGATTTACCAACACTATCTTTTTTTTTTAGATAACATTCAAGTTTTTTTCGAAATCATATAATATCTTTTCTGCAGATGAGATTTAATTTTTTCAGTTTTTAATCCTGACCGCATATTGTCTGCTTGAACGGGAACAGGACGTCGCCTAAACTTGACCTTGGGCAGTGGTATTCACTGATAAGACACTCAAAAAGTTGGTAAGGTTCATTTTTATTGGACTTGGATCATCGAAGAGGAAGATTCTAATATGCTGAGATGACCAAAATATTTGGAAGACCCTTACAAGAAATTTTTGATAGATGATAAGATTAATTTGTTATCGGCCTTTGATGATCGCCGGATGAAAAAGAGACGACTGGCAAGACGAGGAAGGCCTTAAGAAAAGAATGAAATATTTGCAGAAATATTTTGAGAGTCTTCAAGAACCCACTTGACCCTATATCTGCCACTGCTTAGTGATATATGTGATGTAATGCACCAGTGTGTCTTATTCTAGATGAATTCAGTAGATTTAAAATTCATTTCGGCCCAAGTATCGTAACAAGGGTCAGAAAATAACTTCAATCTCATAAAAACAAATATTTTTCCCAAATGCTGACATAGCATCTCTTTCCAGAATGGAGGTAGGCTGTCTCATACCTTTGTATATTTTTCTTTCTACAAAAGTCATAGACTATCTCATAAATGATCGATTGTTAAGGGAAACACCCTTGTGCGTTGATTTCTTGTTTAATTATACTGCATCGTTATGATAGTGGTCAAAAGTTTTTAAAAGCTAAGCCAGGAATTTTAAAAAATCAGACCATCCTTTCAAGTCACCACAACGTGTATAAGTGTTGGTCTTCGTGTGAAAGAGTTATAGCAACCAGAAAAGAAGATTCTTTTGAAATCGTGTGTATACCTGTAAACTGGTTCTTGTCCCAGCTCTTTCTTTCTTTCATTCCCACATTTCACTCTCCGCCCCTGCCTTTCAAGCGTAAACCAAGCAAAACACTTTAATCGTCAGTCGCCTGTCATAAAGGCTGGTTGATGTCAATTGAGAATGAACCTAGACAACGGAACCACAACGAGACATGCGAAAGTAAAGACGAAATACTACAAGAACTCAATCGCATTATTGCCAACTCCATTCGAAGCCCTGTGGCCTCTCTTACAGATTTGTTGTTTCTGCAATAAAAAAATGTATACGTTACAGGAAAACAATAAGCAACAACAGAATATCGAGATTCTTTCTTTTTTTCCTCTTCCCATCGGCATAATGAGTTTGTAACATGCGTGAACAATGGAGACATGAAGAAACGGTCCCTAGGTCCACCTATGTAAATGAATCTCAGAAGTTAACAACAACAACAGCAACAATTTGGGGAAAAAAACGAAGAAAAATGAGGAAAAAGAAGACACACATACACACACACAAGGCAACGAAAAGTTGAGCGATTTATTACAAGTGACATCTGTGGTACTTGGGGTGTCAACTTCAAGCAATCTTGAACTGTTCAATCTCGATCTCGGGCGGCAAGGTGCTTCGCTAAGGTATGTGATGTGACATTATTGATCTTCGAACAAGAAAATAAAACATTATAAACGTCCATTACAAAGGCAAAGATTTTCAATTGGAACCTAATTCAATTTCATTCATAGTTATCAAGTGTGAACGATATGAACGCTCTCTTCTCCGGAAAAATTGACACCTGAGAACTTTAAAATCTTTGCTAAAATTAGCACTTTATCCGATTTTAATAAAAAAAAAAAAAATTCCGATACCTATTAATTACAGGACGAATTTTTGAAGAAAATTCCATTCAAAATTATTGAAAAGAAGAATTTTTTTCGTATGATTACTATCTCACCCTTTGTCGTTTTGATCTAGAAAAAAAACTTTTTCATTCAATATTTGGAAAAAAACAAAAAAACAAAATCTTTTCATCATTTTTATCGATTATTCAGATTAATCCGATATTTTAAAAATTTATGTTTTTAATTCTTTCTATATCTTGCTTCAACTGAAACTTACGTATCAATATGTTAAGTATTAAATATAGTGAAATAATGAAAAAATACTTACCGGCGTATTTATCACGTATTTTTTCTGAACTTTGTTTATATAAATTGACTGGTATTTCAAATTATGGGGCGTTGAAAATTCATGCAGACAACAACGTACTTCTGGAAGGGGGTCACTGCGCAGTAGTGATGCATCTTATTGTTGTAAATTCGGACTCCCGTATTCAGCAGGAAATGTCCTGTGTTCCAACATCAATCACGAATATCGATAACTTCATTGGGAAAGTACTCATTGATAGTGTTAAAAGTGCTTTTTTTTCCATTATTTTTCCGAATATCAAAATATTGTTTGTTTTAGTCTTGGCGCAGATTAGTTGACCGATGATAAAGCAAAATATTCTCGCTAAAATAATCTGAATTTGACTGAAAATATTTTTGGTACATTATAACGACAGAATTGAATTCCTGAAATAAAATTTTGATGACATGAGTGAAGGCGTCATTATTGATTTTTGGCCAGATATACGAAATAATGAATTTAGAACAGTCAAAATCTGCTTTAGAATTGATGAAAATATGTTTTTCTCTTTGTTAAGACCAAGATGAGAGCTAACATACTTTAGGAAAATCGTTTTAAAAATCGGCAACAGATAATGATTTTTTTATCCCTTTTTTGAAAATCTGGTATCGATTCGCATTGACATTTTTGGTTAGAATTGTTCATGCATAATAATTCGATTATTTTATTGCAGGATCCCATAAATAGACACACGGCAATCCTTGCAAGAACGCAATTCTTGAACAGCCCTTTTTTTGTATTGCTAAAAGTGGCTAGATCTGTCAAAGTATGACTGATATTAGGTATTCCATTCCCAGGTAACATTACACCGTCTAAAACTCGTACAAAGGCTCCAAAAAGTATAAATATACATTGCAACGTATTAATAAGATGTTAACGTCCGCAAATGAACTTATTCTCGTTCTCAATATCCAAACTTTGAATAACAATAACATTATTCTCGGCCTAAAAATACCGTTCTTAACATTTATAGAGAAATATTCATTTCATTCATATTTTTATATTTATAGTATAATAATTCAACGTATTGATCAATTGTCAACAAAATAATGGAAATAAAACCTTTGTTCGAGGCACCGTTTTTCAAATAACGTTTTTGTTGATCATGTGTATTAATTAACTCCCTTTCGTTAAATGTAGCCACTTTTAACCGATTTAAAAAGGCTGTTCAAGATTTGTGTTCTTGCACGGGTTGCCCACACGCACCTGTGTGAAAGACTTTTTTCCTTTTAGTCTATTCATTGAAATAGTAAACAATAACAATTTTGGCAAAAAACTTGCAGAAGTATCTTTTCTTCCTTTTTTTCCGTTTTTCGCTTGTTCTTTTCATCAATCTCTCTGGATCTCTCAGCTTGATGTGTGTGTGTGTGTGTGTGTGTGTGTGTGTGTGTTTGCCTGTGTGCTCTCGTGCACATGTGTTAATTAAGCCTAAGATTCATAGATTTCCTTCTTGCTGGACATGTTGCAAGAATAGCAGATAACTGTTGGACATGACAACTCACAACGTGGATCTTCAGAGATCAGGTGCCAGGCTGTGCTCGACGGAGATTGAAATGGTGTGATGAGCTAGAAGAATTTAGAAAATACTTGCTCCAAGATGCCCATGACAGAGAGATCTGGCGAATCTTGGGGAAGGTCTATGTCTAACGACAGACGCTAACAGACTACTGATGATGATGATGATGATGATGATGATGATGATGATGATGATGATGATGATGATGATGATGATGATGATGATGATGATGATGATGATGATGATGATGATTTATTTGGATACCAAGAGTGAACATCTATTGAATGTCAAGAAAATGAAGGTTAGTGTCGTCGCCTTGTCAGGTAGTGACAGTATTTTCTTGTGTTGGCATGTAGTTTAAAATTAGGTATTTTTTTCATAGATTTATCGTGGAATATGAAACCTAGGGTCATTATGTGTTTCCATGTAAATCATAACGTGTGTAAGCATAATCCTGTACCCTTGAAATCAAAATAGAGTTGAGTCTCCAGGTTTAACAAGGTTTAAATTAAAAATCTAAAACTTACATTTTATCAAAATACTTTATTTTTGCTTATTTAACAATAAAACAAAGAAGATACATACAGTTGGAAGAGTTATTTTTTGGAGAAAAGAAAGTCGAACATTTGCAAGTAAGTTCCTTTGTATTACCATGGTAATCCGAAGAATTATTCAAAGCGGTTTTGGATTTCTGATAACACCATGGTATGTATTGGTTTTTCGTTGCTATCAGAAAATCGAGAATATTTCCCTATTTTATTACCCTTGCTAATTTGATTAGTGGATGTATGTAAAATATAATGAATCGATAAAGTGCGCATCCTTCGAAAAATTTGTTTGAATCTCGTGGTTCTTTCAAGGCAAATGGAAGGAAAAAGACAAAATTTTAAACATTTTTTGACATGTCTTGTGAGCATTAGAGGAATATTTACTCCTGGGACAGTGCATACAGAAGAACAGTCTTAGGCTGAGTTTATTTATCCAAAAATATACAGTTTATTTCATAAAGTTACAAAAGTGTTTTCACAATGAATAAGAAAATATAGAAATACAAAGAAAAGTTTGTATACAAATCTGTTGAAAGGAAATAAAGAAAATGCAGAATGCGGGACAAATACACTATCTGGATGTGACCCAAGGTCAGGGGATGGGGACGTTTTATTCATTGCTTGTCTCAATCATTAATCATTCGCTTGACAATTTTATTACATGTTAGTTCGATCATCCGTCAATTTCTGTACTCCTTTTGCTCTGGCGGCCAAGGTTTTCTCAACCCGATAAATTATGGTGGGATATTTATAGGTGAGAATGATGAAGAGGAAGATAGATTTCCTTCTTTCTCTCTATCGCTGCTTTTGAGCATTTTCAACACACTAAAACAAAGTACACCCAGCCAATTCGGCAGAGGAAAAGGCCGAAGAAAATATAGTCGAATACGTATAAAAACAATAGAGATGACAGTCACATAATGAAAAGTTACACACCTTACATTGACATAATTAAGTAAATGGAAGGTAAACAAGAAGCCGGGAACATAGGTAGCATCCTTCTTAATGCTCTTTCGAGTAGCATCTTTGTTTGTTTCATGACATCGGGAATTCTGTCTCTTCTTTCTCCGGTTTCGGAAAGTTTTCATGAAAATACTGAAAACCATAATAAAATCACACAAGTCGACTTTCCTGTGAAAATATATTTTAAAACTAAAACATCTTGAAAAACCGTAAATATTTTTGTTTTCAAAATATCATTTTCTCGATAAAATACAACTACCTCTTTGCGGGGGGGGGGGGGTCTATATGTTTTCAACACTATACGAAGCGTTTATTTCTTGTTTTTTTTTTCTTTACGATGGGTCGTTTTTTTTTTTCTTTTCTTTCCTGGTTGTTACCCGTTGGAACAAGCAAACACACGCAGACACAGGCAGAGGCACAAACGCGTAAGAGGGAAGCATGTAGCCAATCAAGTGCTTATCCAGTATAACACATGTATGAATAACTTCCTTTCTGTCTCTACAAACAATGGAACGCCCTTCCAGGGTGTATGCGTATTGAGAGTGTTAATCACCCTCTCGGCCTGTTGGCTAAGATCAAAGTATAGTATCTGTTCTTTGATGCCCTCAGACTGAGAAGTTGATCATTGTCCAGGATAAATCCCCATCCCGGAATCACTGACCGGCAGGCTCGTCCTATGAACCAAAGCCTACCCCAATAACTTCGCTAAGACGGGGGTTCTTGCACCACAGGATTTGTCCTGTGAACCAAGTTAAGCTTGTCCCGACGTCCTCGCGAAATTGGGACTCGGATTTTCTTGCACCTTGTGCCTGCACGTTCGAGAACGTGCGGGACCCCATCTTAATGCTGACCTTGTGTCATATTTGTTGTTGTGAGGATGGAAATAAATGAACTCGGCTTCGCTGATGTAGTTCAGCGAAAAGCAGAGGGTGATACGTCGGCCTTCGCTGTGAAAATTCCTGGAAGGACGTCAAGAGGCTCAGCTCCCAGGTTTCGAATCACCGTTGTCCATCCAAAACTATTTTACCCATAATTAGGGAGATAGATTCATGCCTTTCCCAAGGGCATTAGCAGGTTGAACTGCAGTCGCCGATT